>SRMA01027138.1:263396-386055 GCA_007224835.1 Danionella cerebrum | reverse complement strand
GAGACAGCAGGGGGGTTCCTGTCTAGGTTATTCAACAGGATTTTAGAGAGTGAGAAGATGCCTGAGGAATGGAGGAGGAGTGTCCTAGTACCAATCTTTAAGAACAAGGGTGATGTGCAGAGTTGTAACAACTACAGAGGCATAAAGTTCATGAGCCACACAATGAAACTTTGGGAAAGAGTAGTGGAAGCTAGGCTAAGAAGAGAAGTGGATATTTGTGAGCAGCAGTATGGCTTCATGCCCAGGAAGAGCACTACTGATGCAATTTTGCTCTGAGATTGTTAATGGAGAAGTACAGAGATGGTCAGAAGGAGCTGCACTGCGTCTTTGTGGATTTAGAAAAAGCGTATGACAGGGTGCCGAGAGAGGAGCTATGGTCCTGTATGAGGAGGTCAGAAGGGGCAGAGAAGTATGTCAGAGTAGTTCAGGATATGTATGAGAGAAGTAAGATAGCAGTGAGATGTGCTGTAGGTCAGACAAAGGAGTTCAAGGTGGAGGTGGGGCTACATCAAGGATCAGCTTTGAGTCCCTTCTTATTTGCTATGGTGATGGACAGGTTGACAGATGAGGTCAGGCAGGAATCTCCGTGGACAATGATGTTTGCAGATGACATTGTGATCTGTAGTGAGAGCAGAGAGCAGGTGGAGGAAAACCTGGAAAGTTGGAGGTCAGCTCTAGAAAGAAGAGGAATGAAAGTCAGTCGCAGTAAGAGAGAATAGATGTGTTTGAACGAGAGGGAGGGAAGTAGAACAGTGAGGTTACAGGGGCTGAGGTCAAGAAGGTGCAGGAGTTTAGGTATTTGGGGTCAACAGTCCAGTGAGACGGGGAGTGTGGAAAAGAGGTGAAGAGACGAGTGCAGGCAGGTTGGAGTGGGTGGAGAAAAGTGTCAGGGGTGTTGTGTGACAGAAGAGTGTCAGCAAGAATCAAAGGAAAGGTGTACAGAACAGTAGTGAGAGCAGCTATGATGTATGGGTTGGAGACTGTGGCAGTGAGAAGAGACAAGAGGCAGAGAAAGAAGTAGCAGAGATGAGGATGTTGAGGTTCAGTTTAGGAGTGACGAGGATGGACAAGATTAGGAACGAGCACATCAGAGGGACAGCTCAGGTTGGTTGTTTTGGAGACAAAGTCAGAGAGGCCAGGTTGAGATGGTTTGGACATGTGCAGAGGAGGGAAAGTGGTTATATTGGTAGAAGGATGTTGGAGATGGAGATGCCAGGCAAGAGGTCAAGAGGAAGACCAAAGACGAGATATATGGATGTGCTGGAAGAGGACATGAAGGTAGTTGGTGCAAGAGTAGAGGATACTGAGGACAGAGTTAGGTGGAAAAGGATGATTCGCTGTGGCGACCCCTAAACTGGGAAGAGCCAAAGGAAAAGAAGAAGAGAAATAAGACCTTTATTTGTCACTGACTTTTAAAAAGTAGATTAAAGATTTTCAGAATCTAATGACAGATATGAAATCTGACATTTAGGTGTATATTCTGACTGTCTCAGATATCCACACACTGGGGGGGGGGGGGGTATCAACATACGAATCAACAACACAGCATCATTTCAGCTGATGAATTCCATTCCCAAATATATGTGTGGATGCATGTGTGTATGCATACACTCCCCAGAGTAAGACCACATTTATAATATTCAACAAACATATTATAACAAAAAATTAGAAAAATTAATGGTGCATAAAGATTTCTGTCCCACACCATGCCACCATGCATTTGTCAATTCTTCTTTCTCTAGCTTGGGTCTTAGGGGCATAGCAAAAGTATTGACCAGCTAGATTTGAAGTACTCTATTTCCTTCTGCATTAATTACCGTATTTTTCGACGTATAAGACGCACTTTTTCTTCCCCAAAACTGAGGGGGAAAAGTTGGTGCGTCTTATACGGCGAATGCAGAGCGCCACGCAGCGGAGGGTGGTCACGGCCGTAGGAGAGGCATAAGAGAGGCCGCGGATTCGGCCTAGCTCCTGTTATGGTAAAAATATACCTTCTCAATTGATAAAAAACACTGGAGACCATTTGAGAGAGAACACAGCAAATGCGGCTATTTATTGTAAAGATTTAGCAGTCTCAACGCATTTCCTACACACGTGTTATTCGCATTGGAAGAAGAACCAATGTAGTTCTGAAGTATGACGTGTGCTCTTAAAAGTTTCTCAAACTACATTTCTCTAAATGACCACTAGATGGTAGTATTATATAGGAAAATTCCCATCACTCTCCGGAGCCGTCGGTGCGCGCTGACGTCATCGCCCATCTCTGCTCGTCGATCCTACCATAGCGCGGATCGTAAGGAGCAGGTATTAACCATTACAGCCTTTTTTTTTTTACTTTTACTGTTTACTGACTGTTCATGTTACATTTTTGGCATATAATTGTTCTTAAACTGCTGTTAACTGTTATCTTTTTTTTCTAGATATTCCTCATTTAAAATTGGGTGCGCCTTATATGGCGAAAAATACGGTAGGCTCCTTTTGAAATCTATTGCAGTGACGCAAGATTATCTTTTCTTGTATTCTGTGTTTTTCTACTTCTAGCAAATGAAAGCATGTCAAATGTTTTTGAATAACCTTCAAGTAGTTATGAAAAAAAAAACAAAAAAAATAGTTAATAACAGGCCATTGGAATCATAGAAGTTTAAACATACTAGCCATGACACTAAACAAGACACTAGCCATGATTTGTTCACATTGCTCCATCGTGCGAGAACTCTATTGTAATTGCTCAGAGAATAATTGTTTTGTTTCTTTCGGATTATTTTTGACCTCAGAGAATTTCGCACACACATCAGGACTGGTGAATATGTACCTCATCAACTTTTGTTGCATTAACAGTTTGTCATAGGCAAATGAAATTCAGGACACTTGTAGGGTATCAAGACTTAAATATAAGTAATACGAATCATGTTTCCAAACTTGACAGAAAGTCGGTTGACAGTTTTTGCATTAACCTAGTTTTTTTATTTACAAATTCCACCATGTGTAGCTTTTTTGACTCGTTAAACTATTTGGGCATTGTTTATCAATGAAAAACTCAATTATAACAAATGTATAAATAATAAAGAAGTAATTATAACTATTATCTATGTATTATGATTGGGATCAAACTTGCCATGTGTGTTAAGATACCAAGCTTGAACACATCTCTGAAGCAACCTACAGTATCAGTAATAGCACCACCAGGTGGCGACAATAAATATTCAATTGACAAGGTAATTTCGACATTTGTGATAAGTATATTTTCCAAAACAATAATACGACAATATTCATTCTCGTTCACAGCACCACCTGAGGATCTGGCAACATATTATGTTTTTTTTATTTAATTTGCCAATTTTAGAAATGTTTATAGTTCAGGCTAAAGTGTCTGAGTGCGTTAATGTAAAATAGTATTGCATTTGGGGTCTGCCAGAACAGCTTTGGTTGCCCTGAAAACATTACCACATCTTTGAATCATCTTTAGACTTATGGAGCTGAGAGATGTGCAAAACATACTTCAGGAACATGATTGTGAACCACTGCTCCATAAACACATCTCATGGACATTGTTGCTTACTGTTTTGTCCATCATCTGCATCTCAATGACATTGTGTTCTGCTCTGTTGTGCTCCAGCCAGCTGTTATCATGCAAGAATGCATCCCCGTCTCAATGCCAAGAACATGTTTCCAATTAACTGGTATTTCAAGCTTGAATTACTCTGAAGAATAGAAAATGGCTTCTGTACGGATCAAGAAACATGGGTATATTGTTTCAATTAAAAGAATGGCAATAAACTTACAGTAACAAGACTCTTTTTTTGTTTTTCTTTTTTGAGTAGGTTTCATATATACTTAGTTTATATATACATACAGACTAAGGCACATGTCTATTCATTAGATAACCTATCAACCTTTCAATCGTATCACCACCTACCAACCCACCAACAAACCAACCCACAACCCTGCAAACCCACTGTCCAACTCACCAACCAAACCACCAGTCAACACACTCTCTGACCCACCAACCAATCAACCATAATTTCTCTAAGTAGATTACAGACCTATCCACCCACAAACCAATCCAAAGACTGATTCACCAACTAACTGACACACACACACACCAAACCAATCCACCAATGACTGACTGACCAACACACTTACCATCCAACCTACTGTTGACTGACTGGTGGGTCAAAGGTCTGTTGATTGGTTGGTCAACAACCATGCCACTATTCCATCAACCAGCCGATACACTGACTGACCCACCAACCAACCAACTGCCAACTAACTCACCAGCTATCAACCAACTATCCAATCCACTGACTAATTCTCCAACCAGATTACTGAAGTACGAACCCACCAACCAATCCACCAAGTGGTTCACCAACCAGCTTACTGGCCCACACACCTCCCACCAACTCACCAATGACTAAATGACCAACAAAACAGACCCTCAACCCACCAAACAACCACATCATCCTTCCATCAATGAGCCAACCAACTTACTGACCAACACATCTCCCAACCAACTCACCGATGACTGACTGGTGGGTCGAGGGTCATTTGTTGGTTGGTCAAACAATCATACTACCATCCTATCAACCAGCCAACACACTTGGACCCACAACCTCCTGAATGACCCAACAGCCAGCTAGCCAAATAATCACCCCAAAGACTAATTCTTTAACCAGATTCCTGACCTACCCCCCCAACATCCAGTCCATGACTGATTAACCAACCAACTTACTGACTGACACACCAACAGCCTCTTGATCCACCAAACAACAATCCCATCAAACAGCCAACACACTCTCTGACCCACCAACCAACAAAACAATCTGCAAGCTAGCCAACTTATCAACCCAGAGACTAAGTGTTCAACCAGATTACTGACCTACACACACACTAAGATTAGTAGTGGGGAAAGTCAACACAACACTGCAAATATTAAACACCAGAGATTTTATTTTTTTGCATATTATTAGTCTAGAAGCAGATTTTGGAACAAATTTTGGCGCAGTGGATGTTTGCTGGCAAGGGTTAACTATATTGTAATCTTTTAAAAGTTTTATAAAAATTATAGATCTGGAGACAAAATGAAGAAGGAAGTGAACTACTAGTAAACTCCTAATATCCTGATCTTCTGAAGTGCTACATTTTTGTTATTTCTGATTAACTTACAGAATCTTCCTGGGTAAATAAATAAATCAGTTATGTGATTGGGATTTAAGAAAAGGTTACAGTGGATGTACTTTCCAAGTGCTTTTTAAGGTCTTTGGATTTGGCTGGAAGGCTTTGTCTGGATTTTCCCAGTAATTTATTTCGGACCCCCTCCCTCCACCTCGTCTTATCAGACATCAAGGTCAATTGGTTCATTTCATCGATCGTTGCTATCAGCCAGTTAATCTTGCCTTAAGTCTCAAGAAATCTAAAAGGGCGATCTATTCTACTGCACCTTACCTCAAAATCAAAAGAGCCTTTTGAGATTAACAGTTGTAGATTCAGTCTTTGTAAATCACTTCTGAAAACACATCAGACCTTGCACTTTATATTATGCACATCAGTTTAATTTATGCAACTGTATATTTTACACGCACCAACCCTCAAACTAATCATGTTAAACTTTCACAGCAGATTGGAAATAAAGATCCGAAAGAGCAAACTGTCTTTTCACAGTTTTTATTAACATAAAAACCACAGCAGACAATGTAACAAAAAGCTTCTTCAAGGCTGAAAAATGCTCTCAAAAAAGCTCTTTTAACCAGAGAGGCTCTGGAGAAAATTGATTGTTTACTTGAAGAATGGGTCTATTTACTAGGACAGGATATTGTGACCAATTCTGCAAATTGGTTTGATTCTTATTTTCTTACTTTCAATTCGATTCGATATCAATTAGCTATAAATATTTTCTTTAAAATGTTAGTTTTACAGACATGGGATCCATATTTTAATATAAATGCTGGTAGCTGAAACTCTCCTACTTAAGTTTATTACTGAAATACACATCTTCATTAATAATAGGGTGCACACACTTGTTTATTTTAAACAACTTTTATTTTAACGAGATGTAAATATTCATATCTTCTTATGTGAAGCACATCCGAGAATTTAGATTTTTTACCCAGCCCTAGTACAAACAATTTAACACAGAACATTACAAGTAATATCCAAAAACTTGCTCACAGCCCAAACCATCAAACCATGCAAATGCAAACAAGTTTTTGTTGTTTGTTGTACATCATTCAAGTACGTTTGTGTAATTTTTTTGGACTAAAGTTGTGAAACAAACACAGTGATTCTTGAGAAGTGAAATAAAGTTAATAATATTTATGGAAAATATGCAATAAGTCATTCATTCATTTTCCTGCCCGTTTATTCCCTTTTGGGATCACAGGGTTCTCCAGCTCACATTGGACGAGAGGCGGGGGTACACACAGGACAGGTCGCCAGTCCATCGCAGAGCAACATTCACTCATTCATTCACACTTAACGGAAATTTAAATTATTCAATTAATCTAACTGCAGAAGTTTCCTCTAATTTAATATTTAAATATTTAAAGTTTGTTAAAGATCTTTAAATCATAGTAATTTAAAATGTATATATATATATATATATATATATTTTAATACAGTACAGGGGGTTGCACTGTAGCATTCCAGTTAGAAGGTAGAGTTTTTCATGCTTTCCCTGTGCTTGCGGTTTCCACCGGGTACTCCGGTTTCCCCCACATTCCCAAAAACATGCTGTTAGGTTAATTTAATAATCTAAATTCCCTTAGATGTGAATGTGTGTGTGTTTGAATGGTGACCTGTCCAGGGTGTTCAATTAAATTACGTTTTAAATAACTATGATTTTATGATTTTTTATTTATTTACACATTTTATTAAATAAAATTTAATTGTAGTAATCAATTGCAATTAAATAATATTTGGAGTACAGAGGCATCACAAAATGATAAATCATTGGAAAACTTCATTGTAAAGGGGTCTTTTATTATGTAAACCAAACTGAGTCATCTTTAATAATGGAGGTTTCAGTACAAAATTTGCATAGCCCTAGATTTTCTTTGACTCTCTTGTTGATTGGCTGTCATAATAATAAATCTGAACATGGATCTACTTCTGAGTCTCTCGTGTCACTTATACATATTGTATTGGTCATGATTTATGCATTGAACACTTCACATGAACTTTAATTCCTCATGCAGTTCACCAATGTATCACTAAAATAGATATTTTTTTTTTAAAACATAAAAAACAAACACCACCAAAAAAGAGAAAAGGTCACTTTTTTAATACTCTGCTGCACTGCCTTTAACTCTGATTATGGCATGCAGTCACCATAATCTCCTGCAATGCCACAAGATTTATTTCTATTCAGAGTTGCATTCATTTTTTTCCAACATCTCGCATCAATGATTGTCTGACTGCTTCACAAAGCCTTCTCCAGAACATCCCAAAGATTCTCAATGGGGTTAAGGTCTGGACTCTGTTATGACCCATCAATGTGTAAAAATGTTGTGTGCTGCTCTTTGAACCACTCTGAGCTGAAGAAATCCTGGCTGTGTCATCTTGGATCTTCAGGGAAGAACAAATCCTTTGATGGAATAACCGGGTCACTCAGTATATTCAGGGAGTCAGCTGACTTCCTGTTGCTCAACCTTGTCCTGAGCAACTGCAACAACCCCAGATCATGACACTGCCCCCACAGGCTTCTACAGTAGGCATGATTGGTGCACCACTTCATCTGCCCATCCCCCATCCCTCTGGAACAGGATCAGTATGGACTCATCAGATCACACGATGTTCTTTATACTCCCTTGCACATCGAAACTGAAAGAGAACCACCCATGCTGTAGTTGTCCAATAGGAGACTTGTACCTATTTCTTAATGAACTCCAGGCGGCCCTGCGATGGACTGGTGACCTGTCCAGGGTTTACCCGCTTGACCTCAAAAAATGAATAACCAGGTTGGAAAATGAATGAATGAATTCCAGGTGACTGCCTTTTTGTCCATGCAGTTTTATTTTTTTACCCAATAGTGAAGTTGCAAATTTCACATTCAAGCCACGGTCACACTACTCATAAATCATGCAAATTCTACTGCACATGACTGTGGGCGATATGAGCCCGCCCACAAAACAGCATTGTTTTTTTTGTTTTTTTTTAAATTGACTATATAACTGGTCAAAATCAAAACAGGGTGCTCTAATCTACTTTAAAGCAATATAAATGTCCTAAAAATATACATTTGCTTCATATAAAGTGAACGAAAAACCACACTGACCAGAACTCATCCATGTGATGGCTCAAGGTGCATCACGTGACCCGATATCGCAGCGGGTGCGGAATCCGGAAATGTGTCGCATTTCAAGACAGTGGAATTTTTTGGGCAAAATACGAGCCCATGTTGAACGTATGTAGATTAAATACATGATACCTGAAACAGCTGAAAGTGTTATGCTAGAAGTGTTTCAGAAGTGAGAGAGAGATTATTAAAATATTCTTGACAAGCAGACAGATGAGGAGAGGAAGAAGGTAAATGTTTTTTTTTTTTTTTTTATTGGGGGTGTGATTGATCCCGAATCAGATAAGATAAGAATGGATTGTTTTTTGGATCAGACAAAAAGCGTACCAAAACCGTTTTTTTTTTTTTATCTTTTTCAGGCCCATTTTGACAATAGTGAAGTGTCGTTCGCTAATGAGCCGTCTCTAAGAGCCAATTCTTTGTAGCGAGCGAGAAGTGCTTATTCCCATCAGGGAGAGCCGAATCTTCTGCCGTAGGTAGAGCCGGGGCTTCACTTGTGAACACCATGAGGATAATCACCATTATGTGAAAAAAAGAAAAGTAGGCACATGCTTTAAAGATAACAAGTGTAGTGGTGCAGGCCAGGTAAAGACAGTGATTTGGGAGGAAGTGAAAAATGAAAACGAAGCAGCGTCTGGCTGCGTTTCAATGATGTTTGAGTATGCAAAGCAGTTTATTATGTTATGGATTTATTTAGCTTATTTTATTTGTTTGCTGTGCAATTGTTCAATTAAAGTTTTATTAAAATGGTAAATAATAGTGTATTTTTTAAAATAAAGAATAAGGAATTAAAAAGTTGCTTACCACTATATTGGCTAAAATAGAATAAGTGATACTTAATAAAGAGCCATTTGGGAGCTGTAAGAGTCGGCTCTTTTAAGGAAGCTGAGTCAAAAGAGCCGAATCTCTTCATCATCTAAACTTCCCATCACTATTTGACAATTAAACATTTGGTTGAACAGAAAATGACTTGTAGTGGCTATTAATGAGATCCATTAAACATGGAATTGCAAGGAGAATTTGAAGAAAAACACAAAAAACCCAGCAATAAACACCATAAAAAATGAGTTGTGTATCTGAAGTGTACGTATTTCATATTTGAAAAGCCCATAATCAATTTCCCCTAAAACACAATACTTGCTGTGTAATTTCAAGAAGATCACAGGTGAGCCCCGAGCCGACAGCCTTCTAACTGAGGCGCCTCTCTGTCGCCCTGAAACTGCCGGAACCATCATGTCTTTTTAAGGCGGACCCGAAAGTCAATGAGACATAATTACACATTGTTTATGTATTATTAACATTTTTTCTAGAGAGCAAACGGGATAATGGTGCCCCGACAGTTGGTGCCCTACACAGACTGCATATTCTGCTTGTAGAGAGCGGCACTACTGCCATTTGTCATAGTGTTTTCTTGAAAATTAATGGAGCAACTGTATTTATGTCATCAAGCTCTGTTTGTACATTTTCATCTACAACTGAAAACATTGTGTAAGAGAAAAAAGATGCTTTGAGGGACTGCTTCCATTTTTATAGATACAAAAATTTATTATTTAGTATTCTGTGATACGATTATTTGGGTTATAGGGTTAATTTTTCTTCTAAACATTAAAACCAAGAGCACTGACTCCTTAAAAAAGGAAACCCATGACTGTTCAGACCTTTACTGGGAAGAAAATGTAATGCCTGGCCCTCAAGAAAGTGGAATTAAATGGTAATCAGTCACATCTGATTTCCTTTCGCAGGCTCTAGAGAAAGAGCAGCATTAATGATGTGGAGCCATGGGGTCAGTTTAATCGTGGTTTAATTTTCATGTGTGTGTGTAAAGTCCAATTGAACTCACACACACTTCTCTTCCTTCCTCACAGGGGCCACATGACCCCAATAACTGAAGCGGAAAGCAATCGATGAAACAGGAGCTTGCAAAGGGCTGGATAAATTACTTTACAAACCCAAGAAATATTTCATTGTAAGCATATGTCAAGGACGAGAGAATGAAAAACTGTGGGAAGAAGCAAAATGCATGTATTCACGTCGTCAGGTACAAAAACGAGATTTTTGATCAAAAACAATTTTGGTCCAGGAGAAAAATTAAAGCGACGGATCCGCCAAAAATACAATTCTCCATATGGTTCATTGCGCTTGTGTTATTTCCCACCTAAAAAAAGTTTTCATAATGTTTGAAACACCTCAAGGGAGACTAACAGAGATTGACAGTTCTTTTCGCATTTCCTCCATTTACATGAAATCTCAACAATGGCACTTTCCACTGCATGCTACACTCTAAAACTTGGTGTTTAAAAGCTGGTCTGACAGTAACATACGGTTTCCTCCAAAAACATGCATTCTTGACAGCATTTTGCGCACATTGCTGTGTACAGTAATTTTTTGACTGTTGTATTTTAGTTTTGTGTTTTTCAAAATTTTTTCGGAATGTTTCAACACAACACTGTTAAAAAAAAGTGATTGAAGAAGCAAGAGATTGAAAAAAAGGACACCATGACTCAGAAGAGATCGAGGTAAAAAAAACAAAACAAGCATCAGTGATTAAGTGAGTCTTTAAAGTGTTTTTAATTGTTTCAGAGTAGGAACTGCCAGAACTTTCCCATCGTCTTTGGTTGATTTGTTGATGTGTTTTGGGTCATTGTCATGTTGTATGACCCTTTCTGACAGATGGTCTCTGATGTTCCTCAAGTAGAATTCATGGTGGAGCTGGCCGGGACTCTGGTACATGCTTTCATCTCGTCCCGTCTGGACTACTGTAATGGACTTTACTATGGAGTGAGTCAGTCTTTGCTCTCTCGTCTGCAGCTGGTTCAGAACGCTGCTGTTCGTCTTTTAACTGGTACCCGTAAAAGAGAGCACATCACCCCGGTCCTCGCATCCCTCCACTGGCTGCCTGTGTTTTATAGAATTCCTTTTAAAATCCTTTTGTATGTTTTTAAATGTTTAAATGGACTTGCCCCACGATACCTCTCTGAACTTGTACACAGCTATTCTCCTTCTCGAACCCTAAGGTCAGCCGACCTGTTGCTCCTGCAGGTACCGAGTCCAGGAGGAAGCTCAGGGGGGACAGGGCTTTCTCTGTCTCTGCTCCTCAGCTGTGGAACAACCTCCCTCTGGCCATTAGAGCTGTTCTTCACTGCACACTTTTAAAACCCAGCTCAAAACTCACTTTTATTCTTTGGCTTTTAAAACTGGCAGAACTTAGCTTCTTTTATGTGTTTTACGATTATGTGTTTTAAAACAGTTCTAAAACTGTATTAATTTGGTGAATGTTTTAACTAGTTTTTTTTAAATCTCTAGACATGTGCAGCACTTTGGTGTCAGCTGTCGTTGTACTTAGAGTGCTTAATAAATAAAGTTGGTATGGTATGGTATGGTATGGTATGGGACCTGCTGCAGCAAAAGAGCCCCAAACCATCACACTTCCACCTCTATACATCACAGTTGGTATGAGGTTCTTTTTCTAAAAGTCTGCCTTTGATTACCAAACATTTTGTCTTTTCCGGTGTCCAAAGAGTTCAAATTTGCACTCATCTATCCAGAGAACATTATTCCAGAAGTTCTGATCTTTGCCAACTTTGTCTGGCAAACTTCAGTCTGGCCCTGATGTTTCTTTTAAAGACCAAAGGTTTCCTCCTTGGAAAGTTTACTTTCTAATTGTAGAGGCAGCACTTTCACATCGGCAGATGCCAGAGAATGCTGTAGGTCCCATGATTGTATTTTTGGGTTTTTGGAGACCTTTTGTAGCATCTTGCAGCCTGCAATTGGGTGAACTCTCTGGAACATATGATTACTTGATGATAAAAATGGACAAATATGGAAAAAATGTGTATTTTGTGAACATACAGTTTAGATTCCCGAGAGCAGCTCTGAATTGGGTCCAGTACTTCAGAGGAAATTTTTATTTGGTTCTCTGACATGTTTCGGAGAATGTAATATAATTCCGCCGTAATTCACAACTTCCAAACACGGGCAGGGAACGCTCGTCTAACTTGACATGAATATTCTTGAGCTGCTTTGCAATGACTATATATGGTGTGGACAAGGTGTGTTTGGGGCGGAAACCCATAAGCTCTGAAGTGCGGACACTTGCATCCCATCTGTGATTTATAAAAGGAGGATTGCTTGCAGGTGTGGTTATGAATGCTTTTATAAGTCTGATTTTATTTTCTTGCCCATGCGAATTTGACCTTTCTGACGTACGTTCTAAGCACTCTTTTATAAATGAGACCCCTGGGCATATTGACGGTTGTTTTAAAAACCTTCCATTTTTAGACTATTTTCCGTACAATGGAATGACTGATTTTAAAATCTTAAAAAAATATCCTTTTAAATCCCTTTCCAGTCTCATGGTTTGCCATAATTCTTTTTCCAAATGACGCAGGGAGCTTTTGCTCTTCGTCATGGTGCTCACTCATCAAATGTCCGAGATTGGAACATCAAAAACCTCATTCAAAATACTGAGTATTGATCTACCAATCGTGTGATACACCTGTGTGTGATTTCAGCCATTGGAAGTGGATAAAAATGTGAGGATGTCCTAACTTTTTCCTCAGCTAGAATATAGATTGTATTGAATTACATTTACAGTAGTCTTTACTTTAGTTTTTCTTGTTTGGCTGTCTTTATTTCTCTGTTTTATTAATCTTGAGATTTAATGTCCATTAAGATTTGTTACTAGATTTTCATAGGGTTTCCTCATTTTTTCACATGACAGTTCAGAAAGGTAGTTTGGTGCTACCCCGTTAAGACACTTAAAAACATTAAAATGCAACTTAAAAGTTTTATATACTGCACTGGCAGGAAAGTGTAGCGACTTTACGGCTGTAGAAATGTGATCGTGCTGACAAGAAATAGTTAGTAGCCGAGCTGTTGCATTCTGGACCATCTGCAGACAGGCTATTGATGATTTATTGGCTTCATTATAAAGAGCGTTGCAGTAATCTACCCTTGTGGTGATGAATGCTTGGATCAGTGTTTCCAATTGGGGTCTGGTTAGGATTGGTTAACCTTTGGCCAACTGCTTCAGATTATATAGACTTGACCATACAGCTGAACAAATTTGATCTTCAAGGTTCAGGTCCATTTTGAAGCCCAGATTTTTAACTACACTATGCGATGGTGTCGCAACACCCCGAAGGACCTCCATGTGAGCTCGATCTAAAAACAATCACTTGGAGTAATTTAGATGAAAGAAATTAAAAGACAATCCCTGTTCACGACAGTCTGAATGGTACAATTCCATTTTTTTCCAAATTGTGTCGCTTTCATATGATTTCAGGTCCTTTATCGGCTCTCTATCCGATGTGACCTTTGTCTGAACGCTTAGCTTGGATGTATCCAACTTTTTCATAATCAATTCCCATTCAGATCTGCTTTCAGGCAGTTAAAAGTCGCTGGAAAAGTATAGAATGAAGGCTGTGGTGGGAAAAATAAATCATTTCTTCTGTCGTCAGTAAGAAAATATTACATTTGTCTTTGTCTCTTTAATCACAATCTTTTTCCGTCATATATTTTGATAAAAAGTTGTCTCGGATCAAACAAACCCACTAGCAGATTGTTGACGTCAATATTTACTTCTGTAAAAAGCACATTGCGTCATGCCGTCACCTATTTTGCGCATGCATGCCGCATCGGCGCTTCATACATTCATACAGATTTCATAAAAACATCTAACTTGAGCATTAAGACATCATCTGCATGTAAATGCAAAGGAATTCCATGGTCTCTTATAATCTTTCCCAAGGGTAGAGATACAGAGAGAACAGTATAGGGCCTGGAATGGAATCCCATAGGAGGTGCTGGCAGAGACTCATTAGGCACAAGTCCAAAGCCACACCCTTAATACCCACCACATACCAATCCTGATAAAAGAACCTCACCATTTCCATCCAACGAGTCCAAGAGAGCAAAGTCGCCACTTCCCGATCAACTGAAGCCCAATATCAAAAGAAAAATTTAAATTGCTGCAACTTACTTGCACTTAGAGGAAACACAACATCTGCAGTAATGACATCTTTCTTTTGGAGGCGGGAGAGTGCTCTTTGGGAACACAGCTGCTCGACACAGTTCTGGGAAGTCATGATTCCAAACCACTTTGATGACAGACATTTTAGAGCAACCAAAACAACATTTCAGAAGTTGTGCAATGAAATCGGTCCATTGGTTTGTCCAATGATGCCTCTCCATCACACCCCAGTTCAAACCGAATAACGCATTGTCATTGCATTGCATTTGGATTCATTTGGTAAATGCATTTCCATCGTAGTTTAATTTTTCTTATTGGATAAAAATTTTACCCTTTAAGTTTTCTCTTTTTCGCCCTGTGGATAAAAATGGCAGTTTTGAAATAGGCCGTTTGATGTGTGCAGAAGGCCTATTGATGTGAACCGATTGATGTTTCATACATAGCCTTCTGCTAATTATCATAAATATAATAATATTTTTTTTTTTTGTTACTGTGCCACAGATACCGGGTGGTTACTGGCAAAAGCTCCACGAATCACCAGTACAGGAAACGTGTTGCATGATGCTGGTTCTGCAGCGGATAATCTCTTTTACAAACACACATTATTTATCATATAACCAAAAGAAAACAGTGAATCTAGTTTATCATTATATTTTTCCCCCTACCTTCACTCCCCGACTGCTTCTGCACTAGTGTTAACTGTAACCAATCCATTTCGAAAAGAATTTTATAAAACTTTTACATAAAAAGATTTGAAAAAGAACAAAATGTTTTTAAATTGTTGGTGAATCTTTACACTTTTCTTTACATCTTTACGTTTTTTTACACAAATACACATTGAAATATAACTGCAAGCAGTGATACGGGGCCAAGCGGCCATCAGAATGAAGAAGGAGCAAAAGATGAACAAAGGCTGAAAAGAAACAAAAAAGGCAGTTAAGTTTCATTGAGTGAGCTGCTGAAAATGTGAGCAAAAAAATATTGGGCAAAAAAAAAAAAACTATATGGCTGACTTCAAAATCACTGACATAGTAAACATTCAAAAAACTGACACAGCACGATGCTCCAAAAACATTAAGATATATTTTAGGATTTTGAAAAATAATCATTTTTTGTATCTCCTGACCACTAGTGGGGCACTGCATTCAAACTCGACAAGGAACCTTACCATATGTCTCTTATAACATCCTCCAAATTTAGTCTCAATAAACTGAACAGTTTGAGAGACATATATCCTTAATGACCTTTTTTACTAGGTTCACAATGTTTATTCAATAGTTTCTCTAAAACCATAAAACCAAATACATTTCTTTTGATGAATTATTATCAACAGGGTCTGTAGATGACATTTGATGAGCTTCATGGGAATTGGATGAATAATCTAGGAGAAGTTTGAAAAAGTTGTATTTTTAAATATTCAAAATGGCGGCTAATTGGATAATTGGAACATGAGATCATTGAGATCATTAGAATCATCATGAGCCATGGAATCAGTGGCAAAAGGAAATTTGTTTCTAGACAATACATTTGTTGAGTTACTGGCATTTATATATGTGAAACTTTGGACTAGTGGTGGCGCTATAGAGTTTGAGTTAGAGGGTCCAGATTGGGTCAGATTTTTTATAATGACCATTTGAATCCATGTGCCAAATTTCAAAACTTTCCTGCAAGCGGTTCATAGGGCTGCCATTGACTTCAATGGCGGAATAATAATAATAAGAATGCCAACAAATACAATAGGTGCCATCGCACCTTCGGTGGCTTGGTCCCTAATTAACAATGAACCGCAATGTAAAAACTGTGTTGTATCATACCAGTGCTGGAGCTGATGGTCTCTTTGCCAATGACATGTCCCAGCAGGTCATACTGGTTGAGTCGAGATCCATCCGGAGCTACAGACACAGACTTTTCATCGTCCGCCGTCCAGATGTAAACCACCTCATTATTAGTGTAAGCATCTAAAAGAGAGAATAATGGAATATATAATGAGTATTCATTATATACAAAAAACAAATATACAGAGAAATCCTCATTTCCGCTGTCAGCCCACATCTGAACTTCTTTTCTAGAGTGTGTGTTGTAAGTGAAGCATCATAATAAAATGCTGGTAAATAATCATCATACCTTCATGTGTAACATTCTAAAATTTGAAGATTAATACAGTGGTACCCCGAGATACAAATGCTTCGAGTTATTTTCGAGATATGATAGGTCTCGCATTAAATTTTTTGCTTCGAGATACAAAGAAAAATTTGAGATACGGACATAAATAAACATTTCTGCTCTATTTTCCACTTGTTTGTCTGACATTGCGCTGTGCTTCCGTGTCCTTGTGCCCCTTTCTCCCTTTGAAGAAAGTGTGCTTTAAGGAGCTCATACGCCTTAAACCAATTTAAATCAGTTTTAAAGCGAAACATTCCGTATAGATTACCAATAATATACTTTAACAAATGTTAGAGTCAAGGTGTCGCAAAAGAAATAACGTTTATAACGTGAAAAGTGCTGTTCTTTAGCGCAACTTAGAGAAACCCAGTGACGCGTTCTCAGAAGCGTCTCTCCATCCCTTCTCACACACTCTGTATTCTCCCCACTTGTGCTTGAAACCGTGTTTTTACTGCTTTTCCAAACCTTTGAAGGGTCTTAAGATCTACCCACAATTAAATGTAAAAGACTTAAAATAATGTTCAACGCGTGTAAATCTCTGAAAATATCATGTTGTTTACATCCTCTGTATCGTGCCCCTTTAACAAAAGCTAAAGTCCATCCATATACACTGTGTGCGTTTCTTAAGAAAACTAGCAGTGTGTGAATATGCAAGGACAAACTTCCCAGTGGGTCATAAAAACAATTATCTTGAGGTCCCCGCGCAGATGCACAGGCAAAAACATGAGCAGACTCTCACACAGTCAGGCAAGCTTCAGCAGAGAAGCATGATTCACACTGCAGACCGAGCTCTGCTAATTACATTTTGATGGCCAGCAAGAAAAGTTATTGTTTTACTCTGCTGGAAGGTCATTAATCAAAAGCTAAACACATCACATTCCATGCCACTTCAGCTGTTATGAATCATAATTGTTAAGAAGGGCATTATTCCATGTTCAAATATATTCGCACTGTAGGGCTCAAATCATATTAATGGAGTTTAAAAGGTCAGAGGAGTCACATTATGAGAGAAAATCTTAAATTTAGAGCCTGGGGTAAAACTCAATTAACACTTAGACGGGGGAGATAAAGAATATTATTATTATGTATGAATTATAAGCAATCAGAGAGGATTGAAGAGGGACGTGTTTCTGACACCGCGTTTATTCCAGTGACCTTGATAAAAGTTGATCAACAGACACATGAAAAATATCTCAGACACGTGCTCTACTGTAAGTGTGCAAATGTCCTCTGCATCTATAATCAGGAGCTGTTTAATGAGGGGAGAAGGAGCCCGTGTGTGTGCCTGCATTAGCTTTAACTGTAATTCATCATGAGCGGCGCACAGTCCTGTAAAAGCACCCTCTTGTTCTCCTGGTGTGAAATGAGCCTTTTACCTGCTCATCAGAGCAAAGAATGGAAAGAAACAAGCAAAAGAAAAATAACAAGAGGTTTGGGAAATTGAGATGATTTTTTACTGCCATATGTGCTAATGGTTCTTAAATATCAGTGCTTCCAGTGCACCGGTAGAAGAGAAGCAAGCTACTGTTTCGTTCTGATGTTGTAGTTAGAGATTCACTGAAGAATATATGAGTAAATAATTTAACATTCACAAATTGTAAGCTCTGCTGAATGGTTTGAGGCAAGTGGTAGTGCATTGGAGTTCCTGCAGCCCCTTCAGCCATGACTTATTCATAGTATTGCACAGTCTCAAGTACCTGTTGACTTTAATAAAAAGACACTTCTTCCAGCTTTTTGGGAGTCCAGGTCAGAACCATATATTTCAGTTTTCCCAAAAACATCCTTCAGACTGAACTTACCCAGATCCTCTAGTCTAAAGAAGAGCCTATTTTCACCCTGCAGCAACAGAACTGTTACGAATGCTTCGAGTTACGAAATGCTCGAGATATGAAAGGTCTCGCTGGAAATTTTTTGATTCGAGATACGAAAAAAATTTGAGATACGAACAATTACTGGAGTTCTAGTAAGGAATTATAAGGAGTTCTGCTCTAATTTCCACTTGTTTGTATGACTCACGCTGCACTTCCGGGTCCTTGTGCCCCTTTCTCCCTTTGAAGAAAGTGTGCTTTAAGGGTCTGATACGCCTTAAAACACTTTAAATCAGTTTTAAATCGAGCGAAACATTATCTATAGATTACCAATAATGTACTATAACAAATGTAAGAGTCAAGGTGTTGTAAAAAAAAATAACATTTATAACGTGGAAAGTGCAGTTCTGTAGCATAAGCTAGTCCTCCTCCGTTCACATTGCCTCACCCTCAAGGTAAGGTTTCACATTTCTGTACACATTACGTATTTTGCGTGTGTTTTATTGTCATTTATTACATTAACAATGTGTAGATTTAAGGATTGAAGAAACTTTACTTGATTTTTCGCTGGTTTTCCAACTTATTCTGTTTCTCAGAGCCGTTGCACGGATTAGGCGTTTTACATGTAAAACTTGCTTCGAGATACGGAATGTTCGAGATGTGAATGTCACCCTGGAACGGATTAGTTATATCTCGGGGTACCACTGTATTCAGGTCTGAAAATAACTTATGATGACTATTGGGAAGATATTTTCAGGTGTTGTATTCATTTATTATCTTGGACTAAGTAAAATATGATTCAACAAGTAGGAGAACAATACTTTTAATAATATCTTTTAAAAAGATGGTCTGTAAATTCAGCAAAACATTAGCAGTTAAAAGGGGAACAAGCAGTGAGCTGCCTGGGTTAAAAACAGGACCATGGTTTGTTAAACAAACACTAGGACAAAGACACAAGGTCCTTATTAGGATGAAGCCTGCAGGACCAAAAAATACTGGCGAAACAGGAGCCCAGAAGACTTTGATTTTCCTGTTTATGCCATGGTCACATGTTAGTAAAGGCTGAAATACACAACCAAAATGAATAAAGCAACAGTTGTCTTGTCGGATAAACCCATAGCTCTTGTGACTAGCCTAAACAAAGAGTTCTGAGTACGATGGTAAATTGAGATAAAAAAAAAAACAAAACAATCACTCCGGGTCTAAGCAATTATCACTTCTGGGTTTTGCCAAACTTCAGAGACTTTTACCAAGACTTGGTTTGATTTAAATCGCATCTGACATGTGAAGTAAGAGTATTTAAAGTGTTTGAACTGCTTCGACATTTCAATCCTAAATGTGTTATTTTCTCTACTGTGAACATACACTTTTCTGTTTATTTTCAAGATGTGACTGACCACTTTTATCACGTAGAGAAAAAGATCATGTCAACGATCAAATTCAGAGAAGTCTCAAATTCTTGTTTATATTTTAATAACAAGTTTTATATAATAGGCTGCATGTGAGAGGGGTGTGTGTGAGCCAGACACGAGGCGAAACTCTGAAACCATGACGGTTCCATCTGTATCAGGACCTGTCAATGGCAGCGCCCAGGTCAGCACGGCTGCCTTGTATTAGCCCAATGGAAGTAGGCAGTGTCACGTTGTATATTTTTTACAGTACATGATTAGGATTTATTCAGTAAATGCATTTCCATCGTAGTTTATGCACAAGATTTTTCCTACTCAGTTGTGGACATAAATTCAGTTGAAATTCCAGGATTCTTTTATTTGATATTCAAAAATGCTAATAAAAAACAGTTGATGGAAGCTATGTTCAAACTGGCAGTAGGCAAGGGTTTCACTTGCCAAAACTCGTATATATTACAGCACGAATTTTAACATTTTTGTATTGTGACATAATGTGAATAAAAACCCAAGTAAATGCTACATACCTTGTTATTTATCAAACAAATCAGTTCTTTCCTCTGTTCAATCAACGTTCTGCATTAGAGTTTTACTTCTCTTCTTAGATAATCCTTTTGCTCTATAAACAACCTGTTATATTCAGGCGTTCGACCATCTGGACTGGTCTTAAGTTCATAAGCATGTGTGGCGTGTACGTCCGAGAAGACCCCCACCCACCCATGGCAATTAAAGGAGAGGAAGGTGGGAATGATGAAGGATAGATCTAGATTGAATGTCTGAGTGCTAATAAAGATAATTTATTCATTTAATTAGAGTTACCTCCACAATATGCTTCATTTATAAGCTCTAGTTCGGCTGAGTATTCCTGCTTTTTGTCCTTACCCTTTTCTTAAAATGTTACAAGTGGTGGCTTCCTTTTACCGCAAAGCACCAATCGGAGAAATCCACAGCAGATATTTTCATCACATGGTTATCATGGGAACATGGAAAAAAGACGAGAAGCTTTTGCCAAGTGAATTCCTAAACTGTCTGTAAAGCAGGACCTGCTGATTCAGCTTTGGATTCATTCAGAATATTTATTAGATAAATATTTAAACTGCACTTCATTTAATGAGTTTAACAGAATTTCACAAATAACTTCTGGTCAACCCGTTCTGTGGGAAATCGGGTCATGGGTTTATAGCATCATGGTTAAAAAAAATGGTCAGTTTAATAAATATTTTAAAATAAAATGTAGATTATTAAAAATGTCAATAGAGACTCAATGGTTTAATGGTTTATTTGTATAATAAAAAGTACTGAAGCAAACCATAAATGTTGAATAAAACACAGTCGCTTCAGTCAACAACAAGTTTCAAAATGTGACTGAGATGCATTTTGATATTAATTCAACGAGTCATTGAGTTGTGATGAGTTCTGGTCCCTCTTACACTTTCTTTTCCACTTTCTACTTCAGTCTTTTTAACAGAAAAAAAATCCCAATTTAGTTTCCAGTGTCAATGCATGCGATTAATTAAAAATCATTATTGCATTAAAACAATTTCACGCAAATGATGCAAATAAACCACAGAAGGATGCGTAATTGTGCCATTATGTTAATTTACGTCATGCAGATGATTTTTCTTTTTTCAACATCCTCTGAGGCTCTTTACTGACACTACATAAAGTTAAAGCTGAGTTTCACCATCATCAGCATCCATCACTGTTTCAGCTGACTGAAATGTTCAATCTAAATAATTTCTTTATTCATTCCCAGCAATACAAAAAACTCAGGAATAACGTAATATACTAATGTATATTAATATGTGTTTATCTGTTAGGGGCAACCCTCCATGATGGTAAGGGAGGGGTTAAACGAACTCAAATGCACACACAAGATGGGATCAAATCTCTTTTAATAAATAAATATAAACAAATAAACACAAACACCCGAGGTAGGGCAAAACCTAACATGGAGGAACACCGACAAGGAGGAAGAGCAGGCAGGAACAGAGGAGTTTACAAAATAAAAGACTAGGAAAATAACAAAATAAAAGTAACTAGGGAAAGAACCCAACATTATCACAGTTGAGTATTTGGGGTCATTAGACAGGAACTAAATGCTATGATAGAACACTGTGTTATTCCTTGAATCTTGTTGTGGTAAAAAAAAAAGCTGTTTAAAAATTAGCTTCTGTTTAAAAAAAATTGCTTCAATACTGTTACTCTTTATTAGAGCTGTGAGTTAAAAAATATTTTCTCAATATGTTCATGTTGATGGTATTTTTCTTTCTGATCTACGTATCTAAAAACGTATCTAATTCAATTTCATAGCCGGAGTATAATTCATGACCAAGTTTTTGTTTATGTGCAATATGTATTCACAATATAAACGCAAACACCAAAACCATGGCATCAAAGGAAAGCTAACAACCAGCTGAATCCAACGATATGCAACTCATTTACATGGCGCAAAGTATTTCAGAGCAGGGAGCGAAAGTTCCCCGAAAAAACGCCAGCAAAAACCAAGCAAGCATGTAAATCTTGTCTTACCATTGCTGTTTTTTTCAACAAAAAGTTATTTCCATAGCGATAAAAGTCCGTTTGTTGTTATGTCCGGTCGATAGCTTCCATGGCAAAATGGAAACTCCATTTTGGCTCTTTTCTGTAGCTTTGTGCTAGCATAACATCACCAAATATGGAATCACTCCCCGTGCGTAAGAGGTGGTCTCTCCACGCTGCGCGTCCTTTGATTTGTCGCAGATCCCGTCAGTCTCAAAATGGTTGTCATCATTGGCTTCCTCAGATTCAGAGCTTTTCAGCGATTTATAGAGCTCCCGGATTGGACAGATGGTCGGGGGGTAGGGACACGCAGATTCTTGAACGTAGGGAGTACTGTGAATGAAAGGTTCCCAAAAGCGCAGGAAGATGGCGCAAATGGGCTTCCACCCCCCTTTTACAGCGTTTCTTTAGGAGTTTTTTTTGCTGAAATCATGTTTCCGTAAGCAAGAAAAGAAGACCATGAATGTAGCTGAAGCTTTGGACAAGATTTTTTCCATATTTCAATTATTGTGCCAAACTGTGTCAAAATGGATTACGCCTGAACTTTGTTCAATCAAAACCTGTACAGAATATTAGTTTCTTGTAGTATGGACACCAAACTTGCTACAGATGTCCTTGACATGTAGTGGTTACAATTTATTGTGTTTATTTGCTTCGTTATAAGTAAAATAAGGAGATTTTAGAGGAAACATGTAGGTTTTTTTTAGGCGGAGTTCATTTTTTGGCCATTCCAACATATGTTACTCTTACCCAGTGTTCTTGATTGTCAAATTAACTCATCCTTTACCACTCCCCAAGAACCTATCTTCATTTTGATACCAAGATTTGCAGTTTAGACCTTGTAAAAGCTGAGAAATGCCTTAAAAAGTAAAAGTATAGGATTTTTAGAAAATAGGCCTCAGGGCTTAAGAGCTTAAACATTTTTAATTTGTCTCAATACTTTTTTTGATTTTTGTTTTAATACATGAAAACAGTTCGTTCTCAATTTTTGAGATTATTTTCTGTAAATAAATGACAATACTCTGAATTGTATTTTTTAGTTTGGAACAAACTATTTTTATTTTTGTTTTGGAATTATTATATAAAATAATGCAATACTATTTAAGCACTAAAAAATAATCAAAAATATTAGTAAAAAATGGACGTTGAGGTTGTATTAAAAATGATCATTTGAATAACAGAGAAATTGGGTGTTGTAATTGTAATTTATTAGCGCAAACTGTAAAGTATTAAAAAAAATGCTGAAAAAGGCCCTGAACTTTTACATTTTTTAATCAAACCAGTGACCTTGGCTGTTGCTCCAACTCTCATAATAGAAACAAATCTACAATTTCTGAACTGAACTTTTTTTTTTATCTGTGCACAGAAGTTCAGAATGAGCAGGGATTAAATAATCTAAATGTGAAATCAATAATTTGCCATTTAATAAATAATAAGTAAATGTAGTGCAAGGCATGCAGACATTTGGTGCAAAACCAGCTTGGCAATAAATTTGCATAAGGGGGGTCACACATCTCAATAAAATGTATGCTTTTGGAAACCCATTTACACACAAGGGGAAAATGGGATGTTCTGTGTCACAGGCATTTTCCAGGAACCCACTTGCAGCTGTTACTACACAGACCACACGGCTCAAGAATCTGACATTTGTATGAATCAGAAGAAGGGCTGGGATTTGAAATCCAATCCTCTCACACCTTAAGTGAGAAGCTAAGACGTGAATAAACATGGATTCAATCATGTTTAAAAAACATGGTTTAAATGAATTATTAATTTAGAGCTTGTAGACTGAACCATATTTCACAAATTTATAAAATATTAACAATGCATGGAACGGGAGACGCTGGCTGATTTAATTTTCGTACACAGATTTTCACTGATGACCAATCAGAATCCAGTATAACCCAGCGGTGCATGCTTGGATGGCACTTTTTAATGAGGTGAAAAGGGGATAGATTTTCTATGAACCTGATTTCACATCACTCAGTTAAGGTTTTGGGTTCATGTCACGTCTATGATGTCTAGAGATGAGCTCTGCATGCTTTAAAGAGAATAATCAGGCATTTATTAATATTGATGGTGACATGTCTGTAGCTCTGTGGAAAAAAATAAAACTTCTTTTTAGATCTTATCTTGGAACAAGAAACCACTAAACATGACAAATATTTAAAGGTTGATCAATCGGAGAACAATCGGATTTCTTGGTCATTCTTCAGAGAATACGAATGAAAACACAAAAGCATGTTTTCCACTCATAGTTAGTGGTTGGTTGAAGCCAATTACTGACAAACAACTGTTTACTCTTTTTAAATCAATATAACAACTTTTCATAATGACCATGATCAAAAGTTCATAAGAGCACTAAATATTTCGTGTTTCCCCGAGTTTCTTTATTTTCTCTGTTGGTAAAGCAGCGCATTTTCCTTGGCAATTCTTGGGCTCTTGCATGAACTGCATGTTTGAGTTCTCTCAGAGTGGTTCAATGATATTGAGGTCAGGAGACTGAGATGACCACTCCAGAACCTTCACTTTGTTCTGGTGTAACCAATGACAAGTGGACTTGGCCTTGTGTTTTGGATCGTTATCATGTTGGAATCTCCAGTAATATCCCATGTGCAGCTCCCGGGCTGATGATGCACATTTACCTCCAGTATCCTTTGGTAACATGCTGCATCTTCCCAATTTTACTGTGCCTTTGGAGCTCACACATCCCCAATACATCAATGACCTGCCTCCATGTTTCACAGTGGGGATGGTGTTGCAATCATCATAATGCCTATAGACATCTAGCAGAATTTTCATTGCAAGGTTTTGTGAGACGACACACCTTGATCTAAAACCATGGACCAACAGACCGAACAAAAAAAAGTGTTTCGCACTGCCATATTTGATCCGTTTTTCCAAAGGAGAACAACCAATGAAAGATGTGGTCGACCACCAACATTATAAACCACTTGATATCCATGATTTTATCTGTTGTAATGAAAACACCATCTTTAGGCACGGAGTGCCATTGCATCAATATTTCCTTGATGCAGACAAAGAGCACCCTGCTCAGAAGCAATCCAAAGATTCATGCGAATCTAAATTCGGACCAGTGACCAGAAGCCTATAGAACTTGTTGACTCCTCTCCAAATGTATCATTTATGGGTGTGGCTAAAAAGTTTACGTTTGGTCATTGCTTCAAATAACTTTGTTCCTGAAGTCTCTGAGCTGTTTGGTGGTCTATTTCTGGCAACTCGACCAAGCAACCTATTTTTCTTTAAGTGTCTCCTTGCTGTATTTCAGCTAAAGTTCCATGTGGGTTTTTCTTTGCATCCCTTACAATTTTTCTGGCAGTTGTAGCAGAAACTTCTGTTGGTTTCACTTCATCGGAGTTCGAACACTGCTGGTTGGCATTCCCAGTTCCTTGGAGATCTTTTTATATCCCTTTTCTTGTTTTTTACAGTTCAACCTGTAGATCTATTGACAGTTCTTTCCCCATCCCTCAAACATACCAGTGCATCATGTGACGAAAGAGGCAAGGGTCTACCAGGAGCCAGAAACTCAGAAACGTTTTCTGCACAAAACATTGACTTCAAGCAAACAGGTCGATGTGAGGATGGTTATGTTTACCAGCCATTGGCACCATTTATGTCAGTATAACACAGTATAGGCTTGTATATTTCATTGTTTAAAAATAAATTTCTACCAAACAGCAAAACTAACAAATATGCTGGGGTGCTGCAGCGGTTCAATGATCTGGGCTCAGTGAAACACTGGTTGAATGCTGTGAATCTTCAGCAGTATTTCAGTCCTTCATTACGGTAACCTAATCCAATTTGAATGGTTTCGAAAATAAAACAGGAACAGTATGTGCTAGCTACCTGGATTTTATACCCAGCTGGGGAGGTGTGGCCTTCTAATTTGATTCTGCACAAGGGAATGCCTTGATTGGCCTTTTGTAAGTACATAGAGAAGATTGACTGCCCTGCTGTGGAACTATTGTAAGAATGGAACTATTAGTAATGTATGTACTCCAAATGTATCTTATGAAAACCGTACATACATTAAATGATCTCAAACATGGATGAAGCATAGCAAGGATACTTGACTTTTTTTTCTGAGTGGACAGCGAAGTGAGACTGGAATCTTTCTCTGAATTAATCCAAGATACAGCCCGGGGTCATTGAAGTGCACGGGTCAAAAAGGGTTATTATTTTAGGTGAGCTGTGTGGATGCCTGTCTGAGGGAAGCTTTTTTGTACACTAAAAATGTAAAAGGCGGTTAGATTTGTTTTCCTGCCTGGCGGATGTATTATTCATAGCATTCTGATGCTGCATCACTGTGACCTCTGTGTCATAGACTGCACTATTCATCTAAAGCACACTGCACAAGGAAAGTTGCTAAACTGCTTCTTTCTTTGTTTACTTCTTTTTGTGTCTCAGAGGATCATTCTTCTTGTAAAAAATCAACATAAATCATAGGTAGGAAAACACAATATATGTTGTTCTTCAGCCGTCTCTGAAGTTGTTTACAACTTTGAAACCTTTAAGGAAAAATCAAGTACACTCTCTTTGACCGAAATGAATCGCTATAAGACTTACATTGTCGGGGTGTTGTAAACTGAGGAGCACTTAGCCAATCACAGTTGAGTACGCCTACAGTGTCAGTTATAGCGCATTTTGGTGGCAACATGGAATATCCCGTTTTCTTCAGATTTACACTTTTATTTCAAAATGTGTTCTAAGTATGTGTTTGAAATCTGGAACACTCATGTACAAGACCAAGACCTACAATAAAGACAACTGGAGGTAGTTTCTTAAACCGACAGGAAGTCTGTTGTTTAAAATTTCGTAAACTTTAGTACAATTCCAGGCTTCACACTTTATCCAACTCCTCCTACAGATTTTATATGATCCCTGTGAAACTTGCAGTTTCATCTAAAGGCCTCTGTAAAGATAGTTGAAGGTTTATTTAGTTTGAGTTAAAATAATTAAATGTTTGAAATTTGGATAACTTACTAGAGGGCAGTATATCAGAGGGACACACTCACACGTTTACTCTTAAGTGAAATTTACAGTGTTCAATTTACACAATGCATGCATTTTGCATGTGGGGAAACCAAAGAATACCCCCCCCCATCCTCACCCCACCTAGTTTAGTTTTGGAGAAGATGTTGAGGTTGGGACAACATCAAATGGGACAAGGTAGAATTGGCTGAATACTGAACTGAACATTTGCTAAAAATGTAAAGTTTATTGTTTAATTTAAAATTTGAACTTAAAGGGGCCATATTATGCTAAATCAACTTTTCTGACATTCCCACATCTTTTGAAGTCATTCCCTCGTCAAAAACATACTTCAAGTTTTATTCAGAATCTTTTGTGCATTTTTGTGTAATCCTGTATTCACTTTTTGTGAGCTGAGAATGGCTTGATGTTCCTTGCACTGGCAATAGTTCTTACCTCCACCCACTAACCAATCAGATTAATTACTTATATAGCTCATCTCAATGCTTATTGGGTGCGCTGCATGACTCGGAAGT
Organism: Danionella cerebrum; assembly: GCA_007224835.1. Lineage (NCBI taxonomy): Eukaryota > Metazoa > Chordata > Actinopteri > Cypriniformes > Danionidae > Danionella > Danionella cerebrum. Next base: position 358,348 of record SRMA01027138.1, on the reverse strand, counting down.
GCTGAAGAACAATGCAGAGAAAGTGTAGTTTTTGCCAATTATAATGGCATCGGCAGTATCCATAGTGAAACATCATGATGGACAATGACATCGTCCCAATCACCAAATTAGATTGTGTGATTAGATTAGATCCCCTTTTCACCAAATTAGATTAGATTTGTTAACATCACAGAAAGCATTTTTGTGTAATAAATGGTGATGCAGCAATATTAGCGGTTATGCTAACCAATCAAGGAAACACCATTAGAAAGAATAAACACATTCCTGATTTCAAACACCCACAACATTTACATAGAAATAGATTAAAACTTTGTTCATTAACTTTATTACACTCAAACAGTACGAGAGCTCATTAGCATTCACTGCACTGAACTGCGTGAAGCGTGTTGTTATTTCAATACGTTTACAGTGGATGCATCAGTTTGCGAATTAATGAGGCTTACGGAGAACTCTTCGATGCACTTTGGACTGATTTCAGTCCCTTACCAACCCGGGTGACACACAGAAAATGCTTAATTCTGATTTGAACAACTTCAGGCCGTTCTATTTAACTGGCAGCCACTACCTTACCCATGGTTCCCGAACTAGAAGTCCCAAAAGGGGCGTGGCAAAACATGACTGTAAGTGGAATGGGGTTAAATGATGCATTTTGGAGAGACAAAAAATATGAGGTGATTCGAAGACGTTTTTAGGATTAATTTTGCATTTAGAAAACGGTGCAGTGCTGGTATAGAGGGCTAAAATATTTATTATAACTGCTTTAAAAATTGCAAAATATTGGCCCCTTTAAATAAAGAATGATTGATGATAAAATTATTGAAAATAGTATTTCACCTTTAGTGAATAGGTTTTAGATATTAGACAGCAATTTTCTTTTGTAGCGTGTATACAAATGTGTGTTGAAGTTTGTAAATGAAGATTGTGGGGAACTTCTGAGACACTGAACAACTGCACTTAGACATTACAAGCTAGATCGATAAAAGAAAACACAAGCACAATAAAGACCACTTACAGCTTCCAAACTTGAGCGGGCAAGCATGGGCATCCATAGGGAAATCCTCCAGATGCATGGGGCACTCAGCGTGGATGGTAAGTCTGTGGAGAGAGCAATGGATCCATATTAAGATTTACAACTCTAAGTAAACAACTCTTGGCCTAGAACCCCGTTTTAGGATGAGTTACAAGACAAAGAGCAAAGTCTGGGGTTCATAGCAGCTTTTTTTGGCCAAGACCCGCCCATGAGGCTGTATCAAAAAAAAATATCGAAAGATAACTTGAAGTTACAAGAGCAGATTAACAATGCTCCCCATTATCACCTAAAACACAATTTATATTGTTGGGATATAAAATGTTTGCAGATATTCAAATCAATCGCAACCAGCTCAAAACAACTGTTTTTGACTGCACTAACTGCCTTAAGCAAAACATATGGACGTCTTTTAAAGAGTGTATCCCAGCATTATGTGGATGTGACGTTTGAGGCTTAGACTACAGTAAAGACTTTAATATGTTGAGGTTTGGAATTTGATTGTACTAAACATTTTAGAGTATCTAAAATAATAAAATAAAACACTCATTTATCAAAGCTACTACCCCATGTTTTTGCGCACAGATTTATTGGGCGTTCTCATAATGAGGGGAATAATCCGAGGCTCAACAGAAGTGCGTGATCCTCATTGCCAGCATGGATTCGATGGAAAAAGTGATGACCTGCCCTTTTCGTCATCTTGCTCAATAAGTACCGTATTTTTCGCCGTATAAGACGCATCCAATTTTAAATGAGGAAGATCTAGAAAAAAAAGATTCTGAACCAAATACTGTAGTAAAATATTTTATATCAACTGTGTAAAAGTTAACAGCAGTTAAAGAACAATTATATGCCAAACATATAACATGAACAGTCAGTAAACATTAAAAGTAACAAAAAAGGCTGTAATGTTTTTATTCAAACCCCAATAATTCCTCTTCGTCACTGCTATCAGAAATGAGGAAGGACAGATCCACGCAGTCATCACTTTCTTCCTAACTGGTGTCAAATAAGATGTTGTCTTCTGTTCCATCCAAGGCATTACTAATACCACACTTCTTAAATGATTTTATAACAATGTCCTCCTTCACGGAGTCCTACGCGCTATGGTAGGATCGACGAGATGGGCGATGACGTCAGCGCGCACCGCCGGGTGTACAAATATGGCCGAAGGCTCCGGAGCCGTGGGCTCTCTTACGCCTCTCCTACAGCCGTGCCTGCCCTCTGTGGCGCTCTGCATTCACCTTATAAGACGCACCAACTTTTCCCCCCTGTTTTGGGGAAGAAAAAGTGTGTCTTATACGGCGAAAAATACGGTATTTGCTAAGTTTAAATCTAATATTTTTGTTTGATGAAAGATTTAGTGTTGAGTCTTTTAACACATTTTAGTATTTTTATTTGCTTCATCCTTAATCTATTTTAAATTGTTTTTCATAACCTTTTGATTGTTTCTGAAGCCAAGCTGCTTGTAAACTTTGAGTTTACTCAAAGTCAGGGTTTGAAGATGTCATGAAAAAAAAGTCCCCTTCCACAATATGCAGTCAATATTATTTTTTTTTTCAGTTTATGGTAAAAAGAGTTTCTTAGCAAAGAATAAGTTTTTATTTGTAAAAAAAAAAAAAAAAAAAAAAACGGAGTGAGATATATTTGCAAACATTATTTAAAAAAGAGAGGTTTCCAGGCCTAGATACAGTTATTAATACCTTTCTTATTGTATATTAGGGGTGCCCTGTCTTTTCATTCCAGAAATTGAGTCCTGTTTCATTGAAATGCTCTTTTTACATACAAAAATTAAATATAGTCATTTAAAATGTATTTATAATCATCCACAACTCATATACAATCTAAATTGTGGTTTTTAACCACTGCACAAATATTGATATGCGCAGTGAAGGACATGACACTGTCTTTACATGTAGACATTCCTTTTATTCCCTTAAGTGTATTGTTCTCAGTGAAAACAATCACATTTCAAGCCTGAAAACAGCATCGATTAGATTTCAAGATGCTTTCACAAAAGAAGATTAGTTAATAACACAAAAGTGCTGAATCAGACACTAGCCTATCTCTTTGGGTTAATCCAGAGAGGAATCGTGGGTAATAATTCAATGCATCTGAAGACAGAGAACAGAACAGAATGATCGAACAGAGAACCAGTGTTAATCACAAAGATAAATGAACGTAGGACAGCAGCATAAAAACAGATTCTTTCAACAGCAGCGGAGCTGGAATGAAGAATGCTAGCCTACTGTGTGCTGCAGAACATTTAGCTACATTGTGGGGACTGAATGTTATAATAATGGCAAGATGTCCTTCAGAAAAAAAGAGTCAGCGTGACTTTTAGTAAAAGAGCAGAATATCTCCTCAGATGTCCAGAGTAGGAGGATATTTATGTCAAGGACATCGGCTAATTGACAATTTTAAATGGTACAATTTACTATAATTTTAAAAATACAAAATTTTTACAAACTTTTACTAGTTTTAAAACAATAAAAAAATTTTATGCTCCATACAAGAAAAAAAAAGACACCTTAAACGATTTTTTTATTGTTAGGGGTTGTGAGTGTTGTTTGTTAAGATAGTAGTGAGGACTTCTCCCCATGAAAACAGTGAAACCTTAGATTTATGTGTACTGGGTGTTCGCAAGTATACAGCTTGTAAATCATGGCAAATGAAGCTTCTGGAATGTTTCCAATAAGGGGTGTTGGCCCAGACTGAGAGTTTGTACAATAAAGATCTGCATGTCTGTAGGAACTCTTGAATTAGCTGAGTCACGAGCTGACAGTTTGTCGGCCGTTGGTTAAATTGACCTATAAACAAATCCTCAAAGCTTTTAATTAGACCCAATCAGATTCTGAAGCTTGGAGGGGAATTAGTGTCTTTCCCAAGACAGTTTAATGTCTGACAGGAGTGTCTTCCAGCTCACATGTGCATATGTTGTGTGAGTCTGAAACCTCAGGTGCTTCTGTAATTCATCACTGCAGATTGATGTGTTGTGACCTGATCCTGTATTTGTTCGTCCTTGACTTTTGGAAAGTCGTGACTATGAAACTGGAGGCAGAATTTGTGTCTCAGTCTGTGTCATGTTGGACAATCTCCAGCTTTCAGAAATATGAGGCATTTCTCCAGAAGTGGAGGATGAGAGGAGAGGGTGTATTTCTCATTGTTTACTCTTCTGGGGAGATGAGTTACATTATAGGTCGCCCTGTGGCAGATCTTCAACCGCAACTAGTTTAAGTCTCGTTTGACTAATGTATTTTGGGAGGATTATTTTAGGACATGACTCCCATGCTAATTATTTAATTACCTCACACCAAAGCTATTTTTACACTGCAGGTCTTATTTTTCATTTTAAGGCAGATTTATTTTTATTTTTTTATGAAATCTGTTGGCACATTAATGAATATATGCAACTCAAATTTGATCTCTGGCAGATTTTTGACACGCATGTGCCAGAAGTGGGACTAAGTCACTGCTTTACAAGTCAAGTTCAAGTCAAGTTACAATTTAAGAGAGGGAAAGTCCAGGTCAAGTCTTGAGTCAAGAGAGAGAAAGTCCAAGTTAAGACAGGGGAAGTCCAAGTCAAGAAAGTAAAAGACCAATTCAAATCCAGAGTCAAGAGAGGGAAAGTTTAAGTCAAGTTCCAAGTCAAGAAAGGGAAAGTCTAAGAGAATTCCCAACTCAAGAGAGGGAAAGTTTAAGTCAAGTTCCAATCAAGAGAGGGAAAGTCCAAGTCAAGTCCCAAGTCAAGAGAGGGGAAGTCTAAGTCAAGAAATGGAAAGTTCAACTTAAATTTCAGGCCAAGAGAGGAACAGTCCAAATCAAATCCTAAGTCAAGAGAGGAAAATGCCAAGTCAAGTCCCAAGTCAAGAGAGCGAAAGTCCACGTGAAGTCCCAACTCAAGAGAGGGAAAGTCCAAGTCAAGTAATTTTTTGTTTAATTCAAGTTTTTCACAAAAACATATCAATAATAAAAAACTATCATGTAGTTTAGTCATTAGACCATTGCTCTAGCATTGCAAAGTTCATGGTTCAAACCCCAGAGAAAAATTAAATGTTTTAATTCCTTGAAATTGATGTAAATGAAATGTTTCCTGTTTAAATCTACTGAGCCAACAGGACTCAAGCAAAAGAAATATCTAAAATGAAGAAAATGAAACGTGGATGTGATTCCTAAAGAAACAAGTTGAGTCATGAGAAATGGAGGGACAGCGGTGACAGCCAATCACACGTCAGCAATACTACCAACAACCAATAGATGTACTGAGATCTTAAAGAAGCTTCAGTTTTGTTGGAAAACAAAACTCTTACGCCTCTTTCTGACATAGAAGCAAGTGAGTCATGAACTCACACTGAGCGAAATGCAAATATGTATTGCTTATTATTTGTCTTTCAGAGTCAAAGGGGTCAAGTCACAAGTCATTTGAGTTTAAGTTCAGGTCATGTTGGAAGTCTTTTGCCATATTGTCAAGTTGAGTCTCAATTCACCAAATTAATGACTCGAGTCTGAGTCCACACCTCGGGCATATGCGCATAAGAGGAGACGTCATGATGCAGTGCACTGTTTACAGGCGTAAATATTAATGAAAATGGTCTGCTAGTGGTTTTAATGGATTCATTGATGATACTTGTGTGATCCTAAACAACTTTTATTATCAAACAATGTCAAGGTAGAAGACTGTGACGAAAGACAAACTGAATATTTTCAGAATAGTGGTGGAAGCAATGATGGAGTTATTTTAACACAATCTTCATTATACTTCTTTCAATAAGCTTTCTGAAACTTCTTTTACTCGGGAGGTGCTCACTGAGGTTCCTCAAGGTTCAGTTCTTAGCCCTCTTCTCTTCTCAACGTACTGTATATCAAGTTCTATGCAGATGTCACTCAACTCTGTGTGTCTTTTCACCATGATCCACAGAGCTGTACCTAACCCTTTTGAATCTGGAGTGATTCTTGATGAACAATTAACATGGGAACAGCTCTACTCTGAAGATTTGCCCAGCACAACATTACAAAGATCAAACCCCTCCAAACAGCTTCTTGATCAGGCACAGGCCTTATCTAAACTTTGTATTATTGCAAAGCTTTTCTTCCTACAATTTTGCAGTTAAGGGTCTACAAGTGATCCAGAATTCTGCAGCCTGACTGATATTCATGGAATCCATGACCCTCCACAGCGCACCACTGGTTTCCCATTGCAGCTCGCTTATGGAACATCTTCAGAAGATATACTGTGAAGGAGTGCGAGGCCAATCAGCATCGCCAAGCTGTGTCTAGATACCGTTATACGCATAAAAGCCAGACGGAGCAAGTGGAGAGGGAGGAGAGTACCCCTTGTTGTTTGCTACAATGGAGCTACAGTAACCCCAGGAGCTGCGCAACCTGCCTTACCTCTGGTGCCGTCACCGGGTTCGACGATGTTGGAGAGTGTGCCACACATTGGGCCCCCAAATTCCGACATAGGGTCGATGTAGTGGAGACGGACCCAGTCAGCTCGGTGCCTATTAGGGTGAGGGCACCCGGAGGACTCACTCTCGAACAGCAAGAGACACTTGACTCTCCATTTTAAATATTTATAATGCACCTATTTTAATAAACATGCCCTGTGCGGCATCAACTAGAGCATGTGTCTCCGTTTACAATACATGTTTCATTTTATTGGGCTCATAAGTTTACACTGTTGTACGCATATTTTCTGATTTCTTGGCCAATTTTTGAAAATATGAATGATAACATAAAAGCACTTTCTACTCATAGTTAGTGTTTGGGTGAAGCCATTTATTGTCAAACAACTGTGTCTAATTTTAAATCATAATGACAATTGAAACTTTCTAAATGACCCCCAAAAATTTTTGTAGGTTTTAAAAATTTATCATCAAATTTATAAAAATGTATCACTTGTAGTCTCTTGGGGTGGATGAAGTTCTTTATCTTCTCTGTTTATAAAGCTCTGGAGACTGAGATCCACTGTAGTACCTTCACTTTGTTATTTTGCCACAACTGTATCTGATATATAAAAAAAAATAAGCGTTTGGCTCTTGTTCAATGCAAAATGCTTTCATATGTTAACCTTTAAAGAAGTTGGAGCTACTTGAATCTCAGTTTACCCTTTTGTCTGTTCAAAACAGCTTCACAGCTTTTTCGACATTTCATTCCTCCAGGGCATCTAAATAAATCTTTCCCTCTTCATCTAGGCACGCTCACAATCCTGTTTTTTTTTTTTGTATTACAGATCCACCTGAACCCCATATTCCTAATCTGTGACACGAATCCCAGACAAACACGAGAAGAGCACATAAGCTCAACTCCAAAAAGAAGCTGTCAGTACACTTAGCAGGAAACAGACAAGAGGCTGTCCACAAAATTTCCTGCTTCGCATCTTATATTGTACTCAATTTTCAAAGAAAACATGTCCTGAATTCTTTGTCGGAATACTTTGTGCTGCTTTTGTGTGTCATGTCCTGCAGCTCATGTGCCTGTGAATACTCATGTTCTGCCACTGCTCTGCTGCACATTTGTCAGTTTCACGCTCAGTGATTTTCACGCTTCTCCAGGGTGGACGGCTTTTTCTCTAGGGCTTTTCCTTCAGCTCTTTCTGTGGGTTTTTGGCTCACGTTTTGTCCCTTGGGTGTTTACTTCAGCTCTGTTTCTGTAGGTTTTGGCTCATGATTTTCCCCCAGGTTTCACCCTCTTTGTTGTTTCCAAGGGGCTCTGGCTCAAGTTTTTTGCACTGTTTTTTCTCTCAATTCTGTTTTTGTAGGTTCCTATCATCCCACAGAGCAAGTGCCTTCAGCACATCTGACCTGCCAAAAACAGGCTATACCACAGCTCTTCACCTTTTAAATCTACACTGTTAAATACTTTTAGCTGAATTTACTCGTCTAGTTATCTAAGTTTGCCATCTGCCCTGACATGGCAATGTAATTCCCCATGTCTATGAAAAGCCTTGGTAATTGTGGCATTTGATTTGTGTTTCTTGAGAAAGATGCTTATGGATCCTAATGTCAAAACCATCACAGAAATGAAAAATAACAATGTTGTTCCAAGGTTGAGTAGCTACATTCAAGTCATGTATCATCAAGGGCCATCAAGTCCACCATTGCTGGGTCCAAGGCAAGGCCAAATCCAGAATGGTCCAGTCTGAGTCAATTTTTCATTACATTCATTGCACAATAATTTCACCAAACCTTAACACAAAAATGACAATTCTTAGTAAATTTAGTCATTTTTAACTGCAATAAAAAAATAGTTTTTATATTTTCCAAAAAAAAAATCAAAAGGGTTGAGACAAAATATAGACAAATCAGAAAATCGTGTTAAATAAAAAAAGTTTAAACTCTCCTAAGCCTTATACACTGTTCCAAGCACTTTTGTGCCAATGTGGTTTGTTTTGTGCCATAACTTTAAAAAACACCAGCCATATCACAGGTACTTTCAAGAGTTGATTCAGTGTCAATTATGTGTCAATTCTTTTAATGTTCTTATAAAACCTAAATTATCTAAGCTAATAATTTTATGCGTTATGTATGAAATCAAAATTAAATAATAGGTGGGTCGCATCATTCTTGTGAAGTTGGCTTGAGGGAATTATGGTTAGGGGTTGTTTTTTTTCCAGAATAAGGGCTTTGCCCCTAAGTTCCATTAATAAAAAAAAAAAACTCTAGAAAATCTTTATAAAATAATTATAATAAATTATAGTGAAGCCCACCCAGGGATGATATCCTTTAGGGGCAGTTTCACTTTATTTCACTTTCACTTCATAATAATGCCTTCAATTTATATAGCACTTTCTCACTGAGGCCTTCAAGGACTGCAGCAAGGGTGACTACATCCACAGGAGGTCCAATGGCAGGCTCTTCAACATTGCCCATCTCTGTGCCAAGATCAAATTCATGGAGGTACTCATCCGTGACACTGAGGAGGTTGTCGAGAGCTTCACCTACCTTGGATCCATTATCTCCAGCTTGGTGTCCATAGACTTGGAGATCAACAGAAAGATTGCCAGGGCAGCCACAGTTATGGCCAAACTGAACCAGCGAGTGTGCAACTACCACAGTCTCACTGAGAAGACCAGAATGTGTGTCTATCAAGCCTGCGTACTCAGCACACTCCTCTATGGCAGTGAGACATGGACCACCTATGCGAGCAATGAAAGAAAACTCAACAAATTCCACATGAGATGCCTACAGCGCATACTGTACATCAAGTGGCAGGAAAAGGTCACCAACACCAAGGTGCTGGAGCGCACCAACATGAGCAACTACATGCAGTTCTCAGACATGAGACGTCTCAGCTGGCTCAGTCATGTCAGGAGAATGGACGCAGGCTGCATTCCTAAAGACTTTCTCTACGGGGAGCTGGTCCAGGGCCAAAGGACAACAGGGCACCTAAAACTGCGATTCAAAGACATCTGGAAGAAGGACATGAAGCAGTGCTCCATTAGCCACAGTTCATGGGAAAGTCAAGGAGATGACCGAACAGCATGGTGGAACGCAGTCAGGCAAGGTACAGAGGTATGTGTAGAGGCTGAACGATATGAGAATACTTCCCAGAAATGATCCAGGCGGAAGCAGCGGCAACAGCAGGTACAACAGTCATCTGCTTTCACCTGTACCAAGTGACACAGGAACTGCCATTCCTGATTGCACAGCCAATGCAGATAGACTCTAATGGAGCTACATCATCTTCTCTCGAGACAGAAGGATGCCGGAGATATAGCACTTTTCCAGACATAATTTTCAGAGCATTCTTCATTCCTTCCACACTTACACATTGGTAAAGATAAGCTACTTTGGTAGCCTTCAGCTGCCCTGGGGCAGTTTGATGGAACATGGCTGCTATTTCGCACCTACAGCCTCCAGCCCACCACCAAATACACCCGACCAGTTACACACTTCCAATTATTGCAATGCAGCTGAAGTTGCTTGCCCAAGGTCATAATGGGATAATGAACCTGGCAGGTATTGAACTGCCAACCCTTCAGTTATAAGACTGCCAACTCCACCACTATGCCACTTGCCACCCCTTGCTAGGTCATGTTTGACCACTCTATTGTATTTCTGTATGAATGTTCAAAAGACATTTCTAAACCTTATGGAAAGCGCTTCCTGGAAAGTCGAAACTGCAAACGATGGGTCAATGTCATAAAAAATCCCAATGAATTAAGAATAAAAAGACACTTACATTTTTCATTTCTGAAGGCAAATGAGCAAATACGGTGGTGTGTTTTCAAAGTCATATTTCAGAAGTGTTGTCAGCAGCAATTGTAAATTGAAAATACATCTCCAAGAACATGACCATGGAAATGGGTGGCTTGCAGAAATCCTTTATGAAGTATATTTTTTTAAGTGATGCAGGGATAGAGCATGAGTTGAATATAAATCGTGGGCCAGCATTAGTCAGCATACCAATCTCTTGTGAAGAAGGAGATGAGTTGAACAGAAAAGGTCTGGATTTTCTTTTTATGAACTGTGGGTTGAGATAAAAAGGATAAGATCTATAAAAACAAGTGGCAAAATAAGCTTCCTCTGCAGGGCGGCTGGGTGCTTGCTTAAAGAAAGAGAAAGGACTGACGTTTCTCCATAGAGTGGAATGCCAGCAGAGACAGCTTAAGACTAATTAATGGAGTGAGGGTCTCATCAGGAATAAGAGAAAACCACCCCATTGAGAATACAGCACTCAAAAAAAAACAGGAGGACGTAGGGATACATGATAGCTATGGCCAACGATATTGTATAAAATGACATCATACAGATTATTCAGATGACAAAAGTACACCAAACACTCGCTACATCGTGGTTCACCATTCTGTGGCTTTGCAGATTTTGATATGCTTATGCTTGGGGGACTGTGTGCCAGACATGACCTGTGAAAGTGCAGTACCCAAGTGCTTGAGAAAAACATTTGCGACACAGCAGCTGGAGAATGAGTGAGAAACAGACTGTGACAATTATTTTGTTAAGTTTAAAATTATTAGCCTGTTTTCCAATATTTCTATGGTCTGGAAAAGCTCATTGTCTGTGTCCATATTGATTTGTGTCACCCTTACACAAAAAACATATTTTTTTCCTATTTATTTAAATTAAAAAAGAGAAGAGAAGTTATTAGTTATTTATAATACAATTTTGTTAATGAAAAAAAATCAACTGTTAAGTACCCTATTTTTCGGCTCATAAGACGCACCGGCACATAAGACGCACCCAATTTTAAAAGAGGAAGATCTAGAAAAAAAAAGATTCTGAACCAAATACTGTTGTAAAATATTTTATATCAACTGTGTAAAAGTTAACAGCCAAACAGCTCTTACTCGGTTAGGAACACTACCCAATTGCAGAGCACGTTACTTACGTTTGATTTCTCGTATGTACATGTGTGAGATGTAACGTTGAAAGATGATTTGAGTTTGAGTTTATTAAAGAAGAGTTTCAGTCATTGAGAGCGTTTTGTTTTCCTCACGCGAGCAAGAGAGAGAGAGAGAGAGAGAGAACGCTCATCTGTGCACCTGACGTCAACACATGGAAACACATGCTTGCTGTTCTAATATAAATCCTTTTGATTTTTGTCAGCTTATGAAAACCCACATAACTCCATTAATGAAGGATCAAACTGTCCAAGTTTGTGAAACTGTCCAAGTGAATGTTTAGAGGAAAAAAAAACCCTCACAGACTGAAGACGATGCGAATCGATTATCATCTTATCGTCAGGCTCAAGAAACATCGCAGATAAACTATTAGCTGAGCCCATTTCACATCTTGAAATGTATTTTAGCGTGAGAAATCGGGTTTGTAGCGTGTGAGATCACTCAAATGCGAGAGTCTTACGTTCAATGTGTGAGAAACGGCAGCTCTGTAGCTCGTGAGTATGGATGCCGAAGCACCACTGCGGCTACCATAGCCAAAGGCATTGTGGGAAATGTAGTTTTTTTTTCGTTTTCGTTACGACCGCGCTATGGCAGAGATGGGCGATGACGTCAGCGTGCAGCGCCGGGTGTACAAATATGGCCGCGGCTTCGGCCGAGCTCCGGAGCTCATACGCCTCTCATACGGCCGTGACCAGACTTCGCGGCGCTCTGCATTCGGTGTATGAGACGCACCAACTTTTCCCCCTCAGTTTTGGGGAAGAAAAAGAGCATCTTATGAGCAGAAAAATATGGTATTTATTCGTGCATTCAGTCACTTATTAAGAGTTATTGGTAGCAGGGGATACATGGCCAAGGCTGACTGGTCTCAAGGGGGAAATTATGAGGCGGGAAAATGTTTGTGTGCAAAAGGCAGAGGAAGATCCTAACTATCTCATAAAACATCAAACTTCTGAATGTGAGGAAGGACAATAGAAGCTCCACGGCTGTAAGGTGCCATGACAGAAAAAAAGCAGCTTCGCTTTGTTCCTTAATTCTCAGACACCTGCTCCATAGCCTTCAGTAGAATAAGACGCTACAGCGGAGCACAGTCAGGATGGAGTCAGAGTCACAATTTATCCAATCTCGTAATCATTATTAAAATTTTTATTTTACAGTATTTAAAAAATGTATCATAGTTATCTGTACGAAAACGTTTATATTTGCATTTCTTAAACCAATGCTTGGTAATGGACGCCAGTCGCAAGTCAAACAGAACACCATGAAGTTGTTCAAATGAGAATTAATCAAATAAGTTTTCTGTTTCACCCAGGCTGGAAAGGGACATTAATAAAGTGAATCTACTTAATGAATCGTCCTTAAACGTGTTGAAATAACAACACGCTTCACGCAGTTCAGTGCCAGTTTGGTGCTCGTTGTATGCTAAGTTAATGAACAAAGTTTGGATCTATTTTATGCAATACATGCACCAAACAAGCCAATAGATTTACTTGGTGCATTTGGGTTCATGAACTGAGCATGATTATATACGGAGACCATGGGGAGGAGGTGAGTTCTTACTTCTTATCTTTTAATTAGTTAAAGAGCCCACCACTCGCTCTTTTAAGAGAGTGCACATTGTTTTTCTGTATATCTTTATACTGTGTGAGGGAAAATGTAAATGTGGAAGGCTCAAAAAATAGTTAATGAAGTGTTCATACAGTTGCTGTGACAGGTAAGTCAGCGTAGTTGTGGTTCTTGCTGGTTTAAAACGTTATGCTTATTCTTGCCATTTTGATGATTGGGAAGACAAAGCTGTCTTACATATCGAGAATAAATCTGAAATGTACTAAAATAGTGCACAGTTTGACACGGCTAGCTGCATAAAAGATCAGACATACCACACAGAAACAAGAGGGGGGAATGTAGTTAAGCAAGTGATAGAGATGTCTAAGTGAAGCTCCAGAGACTTTGTGCTGATGCAACAGATTCCAGCTCTGACACATCTGCCCAGTCGTGGCATTACCTCTTTCTTCCTAAACTTTTCTCTTCTTTTCTGACTGACTTCCACACTTTCCTGACACAAAGAAGACACTCTGATATACAGTGCTGATGTAATCATTATGCTGCTATTGGCTCTGGGTGGAGAGGTAAGCCTCCTCATAGTGTAGAAGATTCTAAAGAATAGGCATTAATAAATGAACATCAAGGAGTGAATCGTCCCTCCTTGAGGCAGATCCATAAGAGAATTCAGTTCTTTGCAGGTAGAACCAAAATCAATACCCAGAATGTCTTATTTAACAATGAGATTTATGGGATTGTAAAAGATGTGAAAACTTTATACATATTAGACAGTTCCAATGTGAAACTTTTTTTTATCATTCCAGTCAAATGGATAGGCAAATACCTGCACCACCTACTGGTAGCTCAATTTATGGAAGTGAATATCATTAAAAGAAACTAATTGTCCCTTTGCGCATAGACTTGGGTATAGGGTTGGATTTAAAGTAAGGGTTTTAGGGTTGGTATGGTTCATCCATTCTTTCATTCAACTTCTAACCTGATTAGGACTACAGTACAAGGACCAACAGCACCTCTGCAGCTGTGAAGAATATCAATGAGGTTGATGATGGTGGACAGCTATTGAATATCATTATAACATTTAAAGCACCTCATCATTAAATCTCCTATTATCCCTGCTGTCAATGTGACCCCATTCAGTTTTGAACACATTTAGACGTACGCATGTTTTTTTTTTTTTTTGCTTCTGATTGAATGTTAGCATCATTTTTTTCCACGCTCCCTGCATGTTTTGTCACATCAGTTTTCCTTGGGGTCAATTTGATTTCAAAGTCTTTTAGCTTTTACCATAAACAAAAAAATGAAGCCTATTTATGTTGGGAGATCTTGAGATCACTATAATATGCTATGATTTTATAACATATAAATTTATTAAGCAAGTTATGTCATTGATATGTAAACAAACACAATCAATAGTATTGCGAGCACCATTGACCGTTGACATGACTTGGGTGTGAGGGGAATCCTTTTTCTTGTGATAACTTTAACATTGTTTCCAACATGAATTCCATGGTCTACTGTAGAGGTGAAATGTCAGCGGTGCACTAAGCAAGCACTGGGATTTTTTTTTTTACTTGTTTGTGATAAGAGTCCGAAGGGAACCAGTAAGACATCTCGTTTCCACTGTTCACAATTTATTCCTGACAAAGAAAGAATATCAGAAAAGCACATCAGGCCACCACCTCTGCCTCCTTTCGCTTTTATACAGACTTTAATAACAAATGAACGAAAATATAAAGATTTTGAAAGAGCTTGTTAGATAGTTACATCTCTCACCATAACAAGTGCCAAAAGGGGCAAGAGGAATGCTGAGGATATGCTCCTGGTGACGTCATTCAGATAACATTAAAGGGGAAGTGTGTACACAAACTAATTGAACAAAATGAGCAGTATGCATAATAATTCTGGGTAATTGCACTGAACTACCATCATAATTTCTGCACACAAAGCTATAAAAGCTTTCTAAACTATTTCTTTTTGAGAATGAGATGAGAATGAGACTCCTAGTGTTGACCTCCTGTTGTCTCTCAACCTCCAGCAAACTATTACGGTTCTGCTCCCTACCTGAATGACAGGGTAGACTTAGTGCTGATTATGTCATCAAAATGGTTCCAGGGCCTACCAGATATGCTGCCAGTTTAAAACAAGGAAATTGTATTTATTTTTATGTTATAAATAACAAAAACATATACCAGTAAAGGGTACAAAAGGAATACAATAATAAAAATTATACACACCTTTTAAATTTAGGGTTATTAAGGAGTCACAAAAAAAAACACATAAAATACATAAAATACCTGACTCTAAACATTTAGCAAAAAACATATCGGGAGGTTTTAAATTGCAGGGGTCAAGTGGTTTAATGGTTTTTGTGTATTTTTGCATTTAACACGAGGGTTACACATAATATCCTCGAGTATGAGCAGTGGGTCAGTGATAGTCTGGGGAGGCATTTTCTTAGAGGATAACACAGAGATCTATTTTCTAGCTGGTCTCTCAGGCAATAAAACTGGAGCAGGGTTCCTTTAATGCAGGACTTTGAATTTATTATAAAATGGATTTGAATGAAGGCAAACCAATCAGAATCATGTGTTTGTGTCTATTACAAAAGCTATGATTCTCAAAATCTTTATTTAAGATTCCATAATGTCCATTCCATTAAGAGTTCATTTGGCGACTACTTTTTATTTGCAGAATTTACGCATATCATCTGGGTATATGAGGATGGATACTTGTTAAAGTTTCACATGCTTCCCCATCAATAAAATCTGTAAATTAATCAATCACTCCTTGAGTCACTTTAAAGATTTCAAGCATCACAATTATCACCAGAGCTGCACATGCCAGAATATCCACTTTAATTTGGAGTTCTGTATCTGTCAGAAATCACTCTGATCCATCAGATAACACCAAAAGTGTCCATGTAAACGCAGCTATTGAATCCTGGAGCTTGGTTTATTTTGTGATTCCTCAAAGGCCTCATGGTGTCACTCAATCTATCAGCACTCTGACACTCGGCAGAGTTTCTCTATGTTCAGGGTCTGTTCTTGATAGAAAGAGCATCCGCAGTGACCTGGATTCTGGCCTCTGGGAGATTTACACCAATGATGAGCAGTGAAGAGTGTTTGTGACAGGTGATAAATCCACCACAACTCCTCTCATCATACCCTCGGATGGACCGCGAGTTTGATCAATGCAGGTTTATAGAAGCCGCGAGCAGACTCCCCGAGCTCTGCTTCTGCTGGATTGATGATGGATGCTTCCGGATACAGGAGTGTGTTTGCTCTTTCCGAACAGAACACATCCTCGGATACTTTGACCACCAGGAGGAGGAGGCAGGAGGACAAAGGAACGAAATAATGCAAAGACACACACCCACACACAAGCAAAAATTTTATGGCGTAGATAATTAAAATGTTAATTATGCAAATCTTATTAACAAACCAATGACGTACACTTACAACGATCAAAGTGGAAAATGTGATGCAAGCTTTTAAAAATGTTCTTGTCTCATCATATTGATAAGTTTGTCCTCTACTTCCATTGCGATATTAGTTAAACGGGTCATGAACTGCATTTTTTTCTACAGTCAGTGGATGTCAAGATGTTTCTCACTCAGCTTACTTTTCTAGTTCTCTTTAATTGTTCAACGATTTAAACGGTAATAACCATATGATGCTTTTGTTGATATGCTCCAGATCGAGGAACATAAAGTTCTCTACGTTCTCTCCCAGCAGACATCCAAAGGCATAGAGACATCATTTGCTCAGAAGAGAGATGGCAGCGTAACCTCTTTAAAGGGAAAAGTAGCTTGGAAAAGGTAGATAGATTCAAACAAATATACAACAATTGCACAAACATGAGGGATTCGAGACGTAAATAAACAATTATTGAAACCTTTTGAAAGTAACACTGATGCAAAGGATGGTGGTGAAACACAGATAATAATAAAGTCATGAGTAAACAACCTTGATCTCAGGCACAACAGAGTTTAAATGTTGCATAAATAGCGTAATATTTATTGTCAAAACAAACACTGCGTTGATAAATGCATATCTATTAACATATCTAATAGACATTAGAGTAAATTTTTCCCCAACATAACTCCAAAAACAGAAATTACAAATAAAATGGACATTTACTTCTGGGTTTTCCTTTAACTTGAAATGCTCTTCCATACACTGGCTTGCTCCTTATTACAGTTTTTTTTTCGATTTCTTTTTATAAAAGATAAAATATTTACTATATTTGAATATACATTTTTACTGTAAAATGTTCAAAAATTGAGAACGAACAGTTTTTGTTTTATAAAAAATCATGTTTTGAGACAAAATAAAATTTTATAATCATAAATTCATAAAGGTCAAAACAATGTGAATAATGTATATAAAAAACAAACAAGCCGACCTTTTCTAAAAGTTATACACTTTTCCAAGCTTCTTTTGTGCCAGAACTTTAAAAAACAAGCCATATCTAAGGTATTTTACTTCCAAGGGTTTTCCCTTATTTTTACCACTAGATGGCACCTATAGGGGTCTGTAAAATTAAACGGAAAGACGATCAGCATTTTCATTTGAATTATCTTGCAAATGATGTGACACAACCCTTGTAATGATCGTTTAAAACACACAAACAAACAAAACGAATAACATTTTTAAAACCTACACATTAAATGTGAAATCAAAATTAAACAATAGGTGGGTTGTGTGCGTGCAGAGACCTCTAAGAGTTACTACAGATTTTAATTCTGTCTCAATTTTGTAAAACTAAAAAACTAACTTGAAAGGTTGTTATTGTTTATGAGAAACTGTTTTCAGATTGATAAAAATGTCTTAATCTGTGTGATTTTCATTAACTGACTCCTGCATTATAATATGAAGTGAATGAAGATAAAGTCGGTGCAGTGAAACATGAAAAATGATCCTTTTATCTTATCTTCTTTCGTTTCCTATAAATCATCCAGTGGTACGATATTAAAATGTACGTGTTAATTATCACAATGGATCAAAGCCTTTTTCATCATAAGCTTATCAATTGCAAAAATAGCATTATCTTTGAATTTAATTGAATGACCTTGCAGGATTAATTATTCATTAAACTGCAGGTCTGTTCAATGCTGATTGGCTGAGCAACATTCTAGTGTGCAGCTGTTTTTAGAAAAATCTTTTTCAACACTTCTTTATAATAATTTGCTAAAGTGCAATTAAACAGTCGAATACCATACAAGCGCAACGAGAGAGGAACAAAATATGACTGCTTCAAATAAAAACTTGATGTGGATTAACAGAAAAATATCTGTATAAAGGTTCAAGCACCAACAGGGGTATGGGTTATCCATCCTCTTAGTTTACCCGTGGTAAAGTTAAACCTCTGGAGTCACTAATCCAGACATGTGAATATCTGATGATCAATCATTCCTTACTAATTGTGGAGTAAACTGAAGAAATGTTAGGCACCCAACTCCCAAAAGTACAGGAAACAATCTGTTTGGATGCAAGTTTGTTTTCACACAGGTCAATCTCAGGAAGGCCACATCACGAAGCAATCTAAATGAAGCTGCAAACAAATAAAGCTATAAAGCTGCATATGTGAAAGCCAGGCGATGGATTGTCAGAGCTGACGGATGATATTGAACACTGAAGAGCTCCAAGGAGAAAATGAAAAGAGAGTTTCTCTTCAGCCCGTCACACTCTCAAGGCTGAACGTGAACCCTGTCTCTGCAAGTGTTATTTCCAGGCTGTCTGACTTCTTTCCTTGCTGATGTGGTGATGATTTGACTCATGTGGGCAGAGGAGGCTCTGTTTCTGCAGTTCAACAGGTAGAAAGCACAGCGAGCCAATGAGAAAGTCAGAATTTCTCTGAATATCATCCATGAATAACCGTATGATGAATCGAAGACTAATTAGAGGGGATTGGTGCACTGTGACAATTACTGTTTGAGGAGCAGTTAGTAAGATACTGTAGGCAAAAGTGAGCGTTCATGTAAAATGTTGCCAGATTTTCTCAGGATATGTGTGCTGGATAGAACTCAACAGCAGTCGCCGCCAGATGAAAAAGTCTTTATAAAAAATAAAAAGATTGGGAACTCACTTACAATTGTAAATGGCAAATGTATATATATATATATATATATATATATATATATATATATATATATATATACAGTGCCTATAGAAAATCATCATACCCTATGAAATACTTTACCTTTTGTCACACCCTGGAAAATAAAATAGATTAAGTCTTAAGTGCAGTTAAGAGCTGGATGTACACATTGCAATTCTCATCATTAAAGTAAAAATATACTTTAAATAAATTCCAGAGGATGAATCAAAATGAATCAGTGAAATGCCTGGTTTGGTAAAGTGATCAGCCCCTTAGAGTATGACATTATAAACCTGCTCAGGTGCAAGTAATCAACTTCAATATTAAACACCTGGTTAATTGCCCCATCTGACATCAGTAGTAGTGGTGTTGATTGCCTTTAGAATAAAAAGAGCAGTTTCTTAAAGAATCCACTGTTAGTAGTGCATTGTACTGCAAAGAATTCACCATGGTTGGAAAAGTGCTTTCAAAGGACCTTCGGGATAAAGTTGTCAAGAGGTACAAGTTAAGAGAAGGCTACAAAAACATTTCAAAGGCTTTAGCTATCCCTCGGAGTACTGTTCAGAGCATCATTAAGAAGTGGAAGGTCTATGGCACCACCAGCACATTGCCAAGATCAGGCCGTCCATCCAAATTAAATGACAGAGCCAGGAGGACATTGGTAAGAGAAGCTACCCGGAGGCCAAAGGCAACTTTGAAGGACTTGCAGGACTTTATGGCTGGGTCTGGTCAGTCTGTGCATGTGACAACTATCTCCCAAGCTTTACATAAAGCTGGCCTGTATGGCAGGGTGGCTCGAAAGAAGCCTTTTCTAAAAAAGTGTCACACCCAGTCTCGCTTGCGCTATGCAAAAACTCATTTGGAAGAGTCTGATACCTTCTGGCGAAAGGTGCTATGGTCTGATGAGACCAAAATTGACCTTTTTGGACTAAACTCCAAACGTTATGTTTGGCGAAAACCAAACACCGCACATCACCCAAGACACACCATACCTACTGTAAAGCATGGTGGTGGCAACATTATGTTGTGGGGATGTTTCTCTTCAGCTGGAACTGGGCGATTGGTCAGGATTGAAGGGAAAATGGATGCTGCCAAGTACATCAAAATTCTTGAGGAAAACCTGCGTCCATCTGCTAGACAACTGAGGATGGGCAGGTCATTTACCTTCCAACACGACAATGACCCTAAGCATACTGCCAAAACAACAGCAAAATGGCTCCAAGATAAGAAGGTGAATGTTCTTGAGTGGCCAAGTCAGAGCCCTGACCTTAACCCAATTGAAAATTTGTGGATGGATTTGAAGAGAGCAGTCCATCGCCGCTCCGCAAAGAATTTGACTGAACTTGAGCAATTCTGTAGGGAAGAATGGGCAAATATTCCCCAGTCACGGTGTGCAAAGCTTGTACAGACATATTCAAACAGACTTTTGGCTGTAATTAAAGCAAAAGGTGGCTCAACTAAATATTAAGTCAAGGGGCTGATGACTTTTCCAACC
This sequence comes from Danionella cerebrum, assembly GCA_007224835.1. NCBI lineage: Eukaryota > Metazoa > Chordata > Actinopteri > Cypriniformes > Danionidae > Danionella > Danionella cerebrum. The sequence continues at coordinate 337,807 of SRMA01027138.1, read as the reverse complement.
CTGTTATTATAGTTTTTTGTTTAATATTCAGTTGAAGAACTGTTGTTGTATTTTTTCTTTCATATGTTTGATTGTAAGACCAAATTTGTAAATAAAGCTGGAAAAGTTATTTGGAATGGGGTTTAATTTCAGGCTGTATGAGAAATAATGTAACGATTTCAAAGGGGTATGATGATTTTCTATAGGCACTGTATATATATATATATATATATATATATATATATATATATATATATATATATATATATATATATATATATATATATATATATGTGGCATTTTAATAGTTTAATAATAATAAATGTATAACCAAGAATTTCAAAAACTTTTCTGTTCAAAGGTATGTTTATAGTTCAATAGTTTATAGTATGTTCAATTGCAAATCATTTTGTTTGATAAAACCCTTTAGCCATTTGCTCTAGTTCTCAACCAGTTTCACACGTCTCTTGGGCCGATCTCTCAAACTCCTCCAGATTTGTTGGTCGTTTGGCATTACCTCTTGACTTTAGTGTGCTCTAAAGTATTTATTTTTTTTAATTCAAGTCTGGGCTCCAAATCAAATCTAATCAAATAATAAGGAGGTATTTCTTTAAATTCCTTTTCTTTTAAGATCTTCTTGTAGTCTTCCCTTATCATGTTTCCTTCAAGCCAGATTTGATTCTCAAAACCAAATGAACTGAAGCATCCTCACATTATTACACCCCCCCCCCCCCCACCATGTTTCACCATGGGAAGGTATTCTTAAATACCTCTTCCTGCTTTTGCCAAACACAGGCTGTGTCTCTATGGCCAAAAGCTCCAGGTTTGTTCCAGTATGCATCACTTTTCCCCAGGTTGTCCTTTGCAAACGTTAACGTTCGTTTATAAGAACTTAATTGTGTCTAAGAACACATAGACAAAACATAATATACGCAGTCATGTCATCCTGCTTTTGGAGCGGGAGAATAGTCTTTAGGAATGCAGCCGGTCACAGACAGTTCTGATGGTTGATGACAAACTTTAGGAATTTTAAAATGACCAAAACAACATTTCAGATGCTGTGCAATGAAATTGATCTGTTTGTTAAGTCCATTAAGGGCGCCCCAACGCACCCCAGTTCCAACAGAAAAAACACATTGCATTGGGATTTATTCGGTGAGTGCATTTCCAAGTTTATGCTCATTTTTTCTTATCAAATAAAAATCTACTCAGTTTTTTGCGCATTTTCAAAATGTATATGTATCTTGGAAGTGATCTGCTTCAAGAGGTCGATTTAACAATCTACAATTAAATGTTAGGATGGAATCACCCGGTGTTCAGATAATCACATCACAAAAGAAATACTGGAAAATCACCGAAACAACAATATCTGTTGTTCTCTCCACCTCTGAGTCACACCATTTTGTCTTGCTCCTGACAGTTCACTGCTTAAATCATACACTGAGTAAATGGAAAAGTCAAATGCCCAGCACTCATAAGAACAAATGATGATGTGATGCTGTACATTACAGAGACCTTGTAAAAGACAGAGGTGAAGTGAGCTCAGTGTCCTTGTAAACAGTAATAAATTATCACCTGCCCCCTCAATGTTACTTGATAATTTATTCATGTTAGCATGAATCAGATGCTAATAATGGCTGAAGTGATGTCTATTACGATGAGTTGTAGTTGGAGCCTTCATTACTGATAAATCTTGCTAAAATTTACACATTTTTAATTCACCAGGTCTCATTATTTTGAAAAAAAAAAGGGAAGATTTACAGTGGAAAACATAAATTAAAAAGATAACTTCTTTAAAAAAAACACTAAGCTTTTGTTAAGTTCTTGTTGAGCTTTCTCCTGTATATTGAGTATAATATTGTTAGTTGGACATCTGAGTCTTCCTGGTTCAGTTTTATCTTAAAGCAAAAGCTAATAACACTGTCTTTATGATATCCTACAAATCATTTTAACTGATTCTCTATTTATGTTTGTTCCAGGCCCGAGGTGCATAAAGGGAAAATGCAATTTTCTCAGCCCTGTAAAACTCAAGGTACTTGATAAAAGGCTGAAGAGAGAAACTTTAAGCTAGCAGAACCAAGAGAAAAGAAAGCTGAAGAGATAAGCTTTTGCTTTGTAGATAAAACTGGACCAGGATGACTTTTGATGTCCAACTAACCATAGCATACTGAATTCACCGGAGAAAGCTGCATACATCAAACAAAAAAATAAAGAGAATGATACAAAACAATAAATTCATAAAAAAGGAATAATTGAAATTGTATATTTGTGAATTTTTGAGAGGTTTCTGATATTTAATTTCCAAATTGATTGATTATTGGATTTGATTTTTAATTGATGAGTGTAGAATTCAGAAAATTTAAAGGAATACTCTAACTGGTCTGACCAGTCTGTCTTTATTTGAGACTGACCAAACTGCTAATTCCATCTCCTATAACAATCCAAAATATCAAACAAAAAATAAAAGATGTTTTATATTCTCTATTATTAACAGTCACTTTTTTGCAGCACAAAAATATTGCCAGATGACATCATCACTTAATTTGCAATATTTGTGATTATTATTATTACAAAGATACGCCACAGAACAAAGATTTTACAAATATGTCATTATATATCAAATCATATATATGAACATTGATTATTATGGTTGAAGTAAATATGTATTTATGGTTTGCATGAAGTGTTTTTAAATCATTGCATTACCTCAAGATACTGAAATGTACTCAAAGGTTACAGTCAATTTGAAACATATGCACATTTGAAAAAAAAAACAAATAATGTATTTTTTTGCTCTCTCTGGACACAGTGAAAACTAGAGGTATATATTGATAAATCTGCTGCTATTTTAAGATCTCTAAAAAAATTGGTATCGGCCATTTCAACGTGAAAATTTAGCTGATTATAATGTTTCTATTTGACAAAGAAAAGCACACTTGATCACACTTACGCTCCAGAAATCTTTCAGCTTCGTACAATCCCTCTCCCTCAGCCACTAACTTCTTTAAAAAAAGCAGGCATTAGTTATGTTGCACCTGTGGCGGACTGGCGACCTGTCCAAGGGCTTACCCCCATGTCTTGCTTGATTCGCGCTGGAGATCCCCGTGACCCCAAAAGGGAATAAGTGAGCTGGAAAATGAATGAATGTTGCACTTGCAGGTATATGGAATAGATTCAGATCATGTTACACTAGATTGCTTCCATACAACAGACACGGGACATGGCCAAGTATTTTAACAGACATTTGCAGTGGCATAAATTGAAGGAGAGTATATAATATGTAAAGAATTTTCAGTTTTGAATTGTACATATGTAATGATCTGTAAATTGGTTATTTTGAATGGTTGCATCCTTTCTACCACTTAAAAAACTTTCCAAATGTATGGGTTTGTGTTCAAGCAGCTAACAAAGTTTTGAATTATCATATCCAGCAGAATAACCCCCCCAACAGCTATGTCCCCTTCCCTCTTTTGTGCTGCCCTGTCTGAAGGGAGTTAAGGCCTCCACACACTGATCCGAAATGAAATTTGCACAAAACTTTTCAGCAGTGTTCTTTGTCTGGGTCAAGGAAATATTGATGCAATAATGCTCCCTGCCTGAAGATGGCATTTGTGGTACAAAAGATGCACCACACTCTGTGCCACACAGAGAAAGAAGATGACGATGACAGAGAAGAAATCAAAGAACAGAAAGAAAAAAATCCTGAATATTCTGTTGGTGGCTGATCACAGTTTGACAAAAATGTGGAAAAAATAGAAGATTTGTGGTGATCTATTTCTTTCCTGTTTCCTGTTTGAGGTCGCTATGAAAATGTGGGATTAGCACCATTTATTACATCTTTTTTACTCTTTACCATTCATTTGCTAAAATGTGTAAGCTCCAATTGGTGCCCATAGTTTTTGTTCAAGGCACCTTCTCGCATGAAACTTCGGATCTGTGTGTCGGAAAAATGATGTCATGATCAACTTGGTAAAATTCTTCTGAAAACTGGTAAAAACTGCATTTGTGGATTTCTACTTTGACAAAACTAAAAATGCGGTACTTCAGTATTTTTCTAATTTACCCCATATACAAATACATTTAATAGTGCGCCTATTTTACAGTTGCATTGAGATCATTATGCGGCAGTTCCTACGTTTTCTCATGATCATTAAAACTCCACTAGATGCGATCTAGCACAGAGCCCAAGACAGAGGAAGTCTCTTTGTGTTACGTCCATTTGCCCATAATCCCACCAACTGTTGTCACTTTCTCATGAAGCTGCTTAGCAAGGGTCTTGTAGTCCCCTTCTTCCTTTTGTAGGTCTACAATCTTCCTCTTGACATGCTTGAACAGCTCTCTGGTCTTTGGTACAGTGATCGTTATTCGCTGTGTATAGTTACAGATAACTTTAGATGTGGAAGAATGCTGTGTGTGTGTGTGTGTGTGTGTGTGTGTGTGTGTGTTTATGATGTAAAGCTCAAATGTTTTGGCAGTGCGTTGGCCAAATAAACAAACAAGCCCTCAGTAGTTCCATGCCTGGTGGTAATTAGCAGAAAGCTAGCACGTTAATTAGCATTATTAGAAGTGACTGCTGGGAATGCTTTTCTATCAGCCAGCCACACACCAGCTATTCATTTCCCTTTGCCTCTTCACATTGTTCATTCTGTCACGCGGGCACTGAGCTGAAGCAAAGGCCCCAGAGCAAACCTAAGCAGTATTTTTTCCAGTACAGCATTGACTTCATCTAGTTTTATGTAAACTTGCTTCAACATCCTAATTAGATTCAGGAGTGTCAAATGAACTCCATCGTTTACACCGTTAGGCAAGTGTGGGACAGCATGGGTGGCCAACTGGGTGAGGCTTTCAGCCCAGTGTTTCGACAAGCCTTTATTGAGAGATGTGGATATGCTATACCCGCTATATATGCTATATAGTGTGTCTCACAGTGAAGTCAAACCGGAAGAATGCGATTCCCTGAAAACTCCTCCCGAAATATGTTAGTCAAACGTCACTTCATTTCTGTTCGTTCTTGAATTAAACAATTACATAAAAGTGTAAAAACAAGAACATCTCTAATTGTAGGATGCTTCAAGAATGAAAATACAGGCATTTAAAAAAATATATGCATTCAATATTACATACAAACAATACCATTTCTCATTTTGATTTGGAATTAAAGCAAAATACACAGACCACTGAATGTTTTGTGAATATCCCAAATGTTCTCTAAGTATCATTCATCATGTAAAAAGTAATGCTGTCAAAATTAGCGTGTTAGCGCATGTAATTAACTCATTTTTTAAATGTACATAATAACGCAGTAGCAGGTTTTTTGTATTTCTGTGTGTTCAACATGCGAAGTATAGATAAGACCAAGCAAAGACTTTTTGTCACAGTCTGTTATGTTCATGCCTTTAAATTCTGCCTATACACCCAATTCATAGTTTTCCCCATGTATTTACTTCCGCCTTGGTCATGTAATCAGAAATCTGTCACATGATTGCTCATTCTCTTTTCCCGCAACATACGTCTTCAGTGTGACTTTAGTGAGTTGGTGAATAAAGCTTCGTCATTTATTCATTTTAGTTATTCATTCCTCCTCCTTTGGTGAAGTCTTATGTTATTCAGGTTTTTCCCTACTATAATTGTTTCTATTTCAAGCCAACAGTTAATTTGGAGGATAGTTTATTGCAGGAATGTTGTTTACATGAGAAAATCAATCTTGAATTAAATTTTTTTGTCTTGTGTTCAATTCTTTGTCTTGAGGTCACATTCATTATTCACAGTTTACATTTACGTATCCAAAAACAATTTATTGAAAAAAAAAACTATCTGATTATTTAGTCCTTTATTTAATCGATTGTAAGCACTAGTAAAAAGAAAAAAACAAAAGGGAACTTCCACACACTCCCATGGATCCTTCTTGGATCCTTAATTCACTTGCAATCATCTAAAGTCTCTGTTCTAAAGGTAAGTTTAACAATTTCGAATCTACCTGAAAATATTATGTATGGATGGTCGTATTAAACTCTTCAGAAACACTCAGAGACATCTTGATCAGAGAAAGATAGTGGCAGCAGTCAAACCATTAAGTTCATCAGTGACACAAATAGGTTCATAATAGATCTGAACAGTAATGTATACATCTATGATTGAGCAAGCGTTTGAATGCAGAGGAGCTAACATCACAGAATTAGACTTTTAACAAAGCTTGCAGATAATCTCTCCTGAAAGAAATAGAGGATAAAGTGCTCTAAACTGGGTTTAGCAAAGCACTCATTATATAATGAGCTGTATCCTCATCAATCCATGCAAAGCCCCTTTTGAAAATGCCTGGTTTGAAGAGGAACATGAGATTTTCGACTTTTAAGAGAAGTGACATCCTCATTAGCATAACGAAGCATCCGGATGTGACACTCGGCTCAAACAGAAAAAAATCTGTCGATAATTGCTCAACCTAATGTTCCAAACACCTTCTGTTCCTCTGTAGCAATATGAATTCACATCATTTGGCAACCTCCAAGTTTCCCTTGTGATGAGTCACAGGAAATGAGTGAAGCTCGATTCATACAATTTTATATTGTTCATCCGTTGTTCACATGGTGTTACTGTATTATTATAACCGAATGGTGACTAATCAATAATGGAAAGACCCTTGAGGACACTGGATTTGACCATGACGGTGATGTAACCTATAAAAGTAGTTACGTAGTTACAGTTACTAGTTACTTCATTCAAAAAGTAACTTACACTAAACTCAATACGTAGTATTTTTAAAGAACATGTTTTGATGCCCCTCTTTAGTGTCATTATTGCCATAGTTTCACTGCGGCATGGGAAATTGCTTGTTTATTGAGCAATGTTTTTTTATTTATTTGTTTACTTATTTATTTGAACTTTATGCATTATGGTCAATGAAGGCGGACAAAAGGATACATTATAAATGCTAATTTATTTAGTTCAGATCAGCAGAAACTATAAATATATAAAACAGCACAAAATATTCTGGAATAAATAACTGAAAAAAAAACCTGAACAATAATTCAGAATATTTATGTCGAAATGTGAACTATTTGGAGTAAATGTATAGAGATTAAAGCTCACAGGATGAACTGAAGAGTCATGAGTTAGCCATTACCTACCAATAAGTGAAAGTGATATTAGGACCCATACAAGAAATTTGTGCTCTGCATTTAACCCATCCAAGTGCACACACACAGCAGTGAACAAACACATCGTGAACACACACCGGGAGCAGTGGGCAGCCATAGCTGCGGTGTCCAGGGAGCTGTGGGGAACTGGTGACTTGCTCAAGGCCATCACAGTAATGGTTGGTGGGAAAGAGTTTGAAAATACTCTTTATTTGGTGAATTCTGCTCTTATTTCTTAAAAAAAAATTAGATACCTGTAATGTATTGTTTTGCTCGTGGCCTGGTTATAGCTCTTTGAATGTTTAAAAACATTGCTACTGCCTTTCACTTTGGATTGAACACAAGCAACATTTAGGTTTGACTCTTTGAACCATAAACAGCCCATGCCCACTACAAGGTTTGACAGTGATGTCTTGTTACAAGGAGGATTCGATGTTGGTGCTCTGATGACGATACTGTTTAATTTAGGAATTTGGTTGATTTTCTTCTCCTCTTATCTGTCACTAGCCTGTTGCTTGGAAACATGACAGAAAGGGTTATTTTTAGCCCACTCACACCAGATGAATGCTACTGAACAGTAGGGGTCTTTGTCAAAATAAAAAAAATACATCACAATAATAACATACCACTGGTTGCAGGAGGCATTCAGCTCTCTGCTGCTCTCTGTGCATTTAGCTATGGAAAGGAAAAATGCAGTGGGGGCATGAATGGTTTTATTTATTTATTTTTATGGTTGGTTGACTTGAGAACTGGTTCACTTGAGAAATAGAGCATTCTCTTTTTGACAAAGGCCTATTTTGTACAGTAGTTCGGTGGAGGGTAATGGCTATAAATGAAATTGTATACCCCACAATGTTTTAAGTGCACTCTAAAAGAACCTTGCATCCACAGTGTACTGGAAGCAAACAAAAAAGGATAAAACGAATATCAATTCAAAATCAAAATATCAAATAATTTTTGAATCCATACCATTAAAAAAAAAATAAATGAAGCCTTAAATACAATCCCACAATTTTATTTGGCAAATATATACATTTTCTAAATCCACCTAATTTTTGGAACCACTTTTTCCATATTTGTTTTCAAATCCAAAGTTAATTTTTTTCTTTCATTTATGAATTTTGATGTGGTGTAGCTGAGCTCTCCAGATGTCAATCCTCTTCTGTGAACTTTTTAAACCTTTAAAATCACACGCCAGATGTTTAGCTTACTGTTTAGGTCATTCATTTTCTATACCTGCTTGTTCACTTACGGGGTCATGGGGATCTGCTGGTGCTTATCTCCAGCGCACTTTGGCTGAGAGGTACACCCTGGACAGGTCAACAATCCATCACAGCAGCACTCACACTCACTCACGTATCCACACCTAAGGGAAAGTTAGATTTCCCTTAATCAATAATTTCCAATTAATCAATTTCCCTTAATCAAGGAAACCCATGCAAGCATCTTGAGAACACGAAACTCCTCCCACAGCCTCGAACCGGCATATCTTCTAACTAATAGGCCACAGTGATAAGCACACAGGGCAACACAAAGTCTAGTCCCATCCAAAGCAGGGCAAGCCTGAATCTATTTTAAAATCAAAACAGGCCCAGTCCGAGTGAACTTCCAAGACAAAGGCAAGGCAAGTCAAGATAGGGCAAGTCAGAGTCAAGTCTCAATTCCAGGCACGGCAAATCCAAGTCAAGTCCCAAGTCAAGCAAGGGCAAGTCTGAGTCAAGTTCCAAATCAAGGCAGGGCAAGACTGAGTCAAGTCCCAAGTCAAGGCAGGGCAAATCTGAATTACCGTATTTTTCGGCTCATAAGACGCACTTTTTCTTCCCCAAAACTGAGGGGAAAAAGTTGGTGCGTCTTATCGAGCGAATGCAGAGCGCCGCGAATTCCGGTCACGGCCGTATGAGAGGCGTAAGAGCTCTGGAGCTAGGTCGAAGCCGCGGCCATATTTGTACACCCAGCGCTGCGCGCTGACGTCATCGCCCATCTCTGCCATAGCGCGGTCGTAACGAAAACGGGGGGGAAATACTACATTTCCCATAATGCCTTGGCTACGGTAGCCGCAGCGGTGCTTCCGCATCCATACTCACGAGCGAAACTGCTTTTGACTCTCGCATTTGAGTGATCTCTCACGCTACAAACCCGATTTTTCACGCTAAAATACATTTTAAGATGTGAAATGGGCACAGCTAATAGTTTATTTGCGATCTGTTTCTTGAACCTGACGATAAGATGATGATCGATCTGCATCGTCTTCAGTCTGTCGTCTAGCTCCGGAGCTAGGCCGAAGCCGCGGCCATATTTGTACACCCAGCGCTGTGCGCTGACGTCATTGCCCATCTCTGCCATAGCGCGGTCGTAACGAAAACGGGGGAAAATACTACATTTCCCATAATGCCTTGGCTACGGTAGCCGCAGCGGTGCTTCCGCATCCATACTCACGAGCGAAACTGCTTTTGACTCTCGCATTTGAGTGATCTCTCACGCTACAAACCCGATTTTTCACGAAAAAAACCTTTTAAGATGTGAAATGGGCACAGCTAATAGTTTATTTGCGATCTGTTTCTTGAGCCTGATGATAAGATGATGATCGATCTGCATCGTCTTCAGTCTGTGAGGGGTTTTTTTCCGCATGTGTTTTGACGTCAGGTGCACAGATGAGCGCGCGCGCTCTCTCTCGCTCTCGCTCTTGCTCGCGTGAGGAAAACAAAACGCTCTCAATGACTGAAACTCCTCTTTAATAAACTCAAACTCAAATCATCTCTCAACGGTACATCTCACACATGACATACTAGATAACAAACGTAAGTAACGTGTTCTGCAATTGGGTAGTGTTCCTAACCAGGTAAGAGCGCATAAGGATCATATCTTAACACCATGCAACCGAATTGTCACTTAAATAAGCTATAAATAATGAGCTATTTAACATTAAGGAGTAGTTACATTTATTTTACATTGAAATAATTATTATTTTACATCTGGGGGTGCCCAGATTCTTTTAAAGGTTTAAAGGGGGGCTCGACTAAAAACGTGTAACCACTTGAAAACCACTGTATTATTACTAATGTGGGGGCAATCTTACTAGCTATTATTAGTAATGTAGTGACAATGTTACTGGCTATTACGGTATTACTAATGTGGGGGCAATGTTGCACTGGAACAGTGATGGTGATAACGAATGGTGGACTTTAGAATGATGAGTGGGGGCAAAGAAAAACATTACAGTCTTTTTGTTACTTTTACTGTTTACTGTCTGTTCATGTTACATGTTTGGCTGTTAACTTTTACACAGTTGATATAAAATATTTTACAAAAGTGTTCAGAATCTTTTTTTTCTAGATCTTCCTCTTTTAAAATTGGGTGCGTCTTATGTGCCGAAAAATACGGTAAGTCTTAAATCAAGGCAGGGCAAGCCTGAGTCAAGTTCCAAGTCAAGGCAGGGCATGTCCATGACAAGTCCCAGTTCAAGGCAGGACAAGACCAAGTCAAGTCCTAGTTTAAGGCAGGGCAAGTCCATGTTAAGTCCCAGTTCAAGACAGGGCAAGTCCAAGTCAAGTCCCAGTTCAATGCAGGGCAAGTCTGAGTCAGGTCAAAAGTTTAAGTTGGGGTTCAAGTCCAAGTCTAGTCACAAGTCTTTTGCCATATTGTCAAGTTTAGTCTCAAGTCCACACCTCTGGCTACCGACTTTGCCACTGTGCCACTCTCTTATTGTTTAGGTATTAATCGTAATAAATAAAATGCCTCAATCAATACAAATCACATAAGTAAACATTATTTGATAGTATTGCTGAACATCTCATTTTTAAAGCTGCTTGGGAATGGATGGGAAATTTTATTACAGCTTCTTATCATACTCTGGCCACAGGCAGGTATTTTTAATCAGGCCGAGCTGGCCAAACCACTCTTAATAATCTAATTTTGCTCATCTATGATATCTCTCTTAGTCTCAGAAAGAAGAAAGAATTAATATTTGCAAGCCACAGGACTTTAAGCAGTATTTATGCTTCGGGGCCTGGAACGATGCACCAAACAAAGTAGGATTAAGTGCCTGCCTTTACATCACCTGATTCTCTTGTGCCAATCAAATAGTTCTGTCCTCTACAGACTTATAGCTAGTAACCTTTACAATATCTAGAGCCTTGACACATTCAGAGAGGCTCGATTAGTCTTGTGACCTGTTTGAAGAAATGACAGTCATTGACTGGGCTTTTATCTCCCTCATCGTAATGACGCAATCTCTCTCTGTCTCACACTCGCGATCTTGCACTCTAACCCTTGTGCTCTTGCACTCTCTCTCCTGCACAACTAAACTCTAGATTTATGCATTACGCTTTTTTTTCTCCAGCAAATTTAAACAATTAGCAATGAACATATTTATTTTCTAAGCTATGTACTATTGGACTGGGTATTGGATATTGTTACTATTGTTGGCCCTGGATGCAGCTACTGATGCAGCAGTTGTTTCTTGTGGATCAGAAAGCTCTAAAGCAAAGCTTCTAAAAATGCTATGCAAATGTAGTCAGGTGATCGCTGCATGTTTATGTCACAGAAAGGATTTCTTATCCAATTGTAAATGGAAAAATAGTGTATTTAGTTTAGCTCCTAGTTCAAAATAGCATCTAAACTTGCTGTGTTATATAATGAAAGTGCTTCTGTAACTCACTTCTCATTAGGAATGATTCATGCCATCAGAAATGAAAGGTCATGGTGAGGTCGCGGCATTGTGCAAGATTTCCCTCAAGTGTGCAAATGTCACAACTCATCTGGGTTTTCTATAAAGAATATCTACTCATACAGTACACAAGGACAGAAAACAACTTACTCCAAAAGAACAATGACAGATATTGTCTCAGAACGCAAAAACAGCATACTGCTTAATCATCAGTATACTGCTCAAATCCAGTCCAATTTCTCAGCAGATAGGTGGTAAATCAACTGGATTGGGGATTTTTCATTATGTATGCCAGGGGCGTGGGGGCTGAAGCAGTGTGTTCCCTGCAGTGTAGTGCGGTAAAATGGCGGAGGAGAGATCACTGGTGGAGGAGCACATTGATACACAATAGTGAATAAATTGACTGGGACTACCTGTGCGGTAATTCGAAATTAATAAATACCTGCCAGCCAATCAGAATCGAGCATTCAGACAGACCATGGAATTCCTTTATTAATGCAAAGGCTGGCATCACAGGCTTCTCGGGATGGATTGAACATCACAGAATCACATGGATTAAATTCCAGACTGCAAGGAAGGAAGGAAAAGATTGTCGAGTTGGCCAACATCTATGTTTTGGTTCCTCGTTCATTTCTGTGGGCTGCCTCGAATTTTGATCTCTGACTCCATGGAAGAAGACCGTCACGACGACAATGGAGACCATTATCTTAATATCATGTGTAATCAGAGGTTACCACCGATTTGAGGTTAACGATCCAACAACTCATGACAACCTCCTGCACAGGGGTTTAAACAAGATTAAACTGAAAATTGAATTATAACAGTGATAGTGGTTATGTAGCTGTTTGGACACACACTAAGGTGGAGACCAGTCTGTTGTGTAACAGTGTTCCAGTTAAAATAAATAAATATACATTCTGTAACATTATGGAATTCAAAGTAGATTTTTGGGTTAATATTTAACCACTTTGTTTGAATAGATTTGATTTTAAAGGAAGGGAAAGCATTTTTTTAAAGAAATGAGTTGAGTATGCACATTCAAAATAAGTAAGAAGGAAAACATGGTGACATTAATACATTCTTTATTCATTTAATGATAATTATTAAACTATTACAATTTTGATTGCATTCTGAAAATCTTTTGTATTTTTGGCATTTAAAATACTGCTACAGTATGCCTTTACATTTTAACTAATCTTTTACATTTACCATTTCTGCATTAATCGGATGTTTTTATCCAAAGCCACTTACAGTTCGGGAGAAAACACACAAGCAGTTTGTGACAAGGTCAGTTAATCATGCACACAGAAAGGTTTTAGTTTATTGATTTATATTCTATTTATTATTAGAAACTAAATATTAATATTATTAAAAACAAATTTTTTTTTTTTCAGAAAAGAAGTTTTTAGTTGCTTTTTGAAGTTTTGAGAGACTGTACTTTCCCATATTTGGACTGGAAGAGAATCCCACCAGCCGAAAACTGGGACATTAATTATGATTTAAACTATTTAGTTTGTTTATCGACATCAGCATAAATTTTAAAGCTGACACAATTCAAACTGGGAGAAGGATTGGTATTAGCTGAAAACATCAGTCTAAAGAGTTGTGGCATCATTAATTGCATTAACTGACTGCGATTGTGATCCTCTCTGCTCACTTTACAGCAGACAAACATCATTATAATCATGCCCTGAGCTTTCCTTTCTTTTCATCAGTTCAAACACAGACTGACAAAAGAGTGAAGGTCTTTTAAAGCTTCATTACATGTGCTGTTTCTTTTGTATTTAGGGCACGGGCAGAACCTTACCCTACAGTAAAATTCCCCCATTGAGTCCCCTCTCATTTTGGTTCTGTGGCTTAAGTCTTTAGTTCTTCTTTTCTTATCTTCTATCTCATCGTCTCATCCGCATCTATCAGATCTTCATTTCGCTTCACTCGTCTCCTCTAATATTCACTCATCTAATCTCATGCCATGTCATCTACATTCCACCTAATTCATACCCCTCATATTGTCATATCATCTCCTTCAATCTCATATTTGTTCTACTTCCTTTTTCTTGTCTCATGTTCATCTCATTTTATCTCAACTTTGTTTCACTTACTCGTCTCATGTTCACTCATCTCATCCTAGCCCATCTCATCTTCCTTTATCTCCTTTTATAATCACTCGTATCATTTCATCTCATCTTTGATTAACTTACTCGTCTCATGTTCACTCATCTCATCCTAGCCTATCTCATCTCATCACGTCTTATTTGATCTCATCTTTGTTTCACTTCCTCGTCTCATCTTCACGCATCTTATCTCATCCCATCTCCTTTTATAATCAGTCGTTTCATTTCATCTCATCTTTGTTTCACTTTGTCTCATGTTCACTCATCTCATCTTCATTCAACTCATCTCATCTCGTCTCATTTTATCTCATCTTTGTTTCACTAGCTCGTCTCATGTTCTCTCATCTCATCTACTTTTATAATCACTCGTATAATTTCATCTCATCTTTATTCAACTCATCTCATTTCATCTCATCTTTGTTTCACTTACTCGTCTCATGTTCACTTATCTCATCCCAGCCCATCTAATCTCATCTTAATTTATCTCTTCTCATAATTACTTGTCTCATTTCATCTCATTTTTGTTCCACTTCATTTTCCAAGTCTCATGTTCCCTCATCTTATCTTCATTCAACTTGCCTCGTCTCATTTCCTCTGGTCTTTTTTTCACTTAATTTTCTCATCTTATGTTCACTCATCTCATTCCATCTTCTTTCTTCTCATCCCATCTCACTTAATCTCGTCTTCATTCTCATATTTGTTCCACTTCATTTTCCTTGTCTCATGTTCACTCGGCTCATCCCAGCCAATCCCATCTCATCTGTGCATTTCTCTCTTCTGATAATGACTAATCTCATTTCATCTCATCTTTGTTCTATTTCATCTTCCTCGTCTCATATTCTCTCATCTCATTCCATCTTCATTCATCTCATCCGAACCTATCCCATCTCATCCCGTCTCAACATTGTTCCACTTCATTTTCCTCTTCTTATCTTCACTCATCTCATCTTCATTCAACTCATATCATTTTGTCTCTTATCTTCATTCATCTCTTCTCATATGCAATCGTCTCATTTCATCTCATCTTTGTTCCGCTTAATTTTTCCCTTCTCACGTTTACTCATTTTGTCTTATCTCATCTTCATTCCATGTCACTAACTTCATCTATTATTTTTGGCTTCTCTAAGCTCACTCAATCTCACATTTATTCCACATTATTCATCTTCTCTCATACTCTCATTTCATCTCCTTCCATCTCATACTCATTTCACTTATTTGTCTATGTTCACATTTATTACTCTCATCACAGTCCACCTCATCTTTTCTTCTCTTTACCCCACTCATCTCATTTTCTCATATAATTATCTCTAATGTTTCCTGATCTTACCTCACAATATTCACATTAGAACCTTTCCCTTCTATGGAAAGTCTCAAGGGTCCTTGGCCATATTCTGGGTTTTGATCTTTATTCCTGGAACCGAGTGTGATTCATTTGAGATGGATGCATGAGCTACCTCAGCCAACTGCCAGAGATCTTGCTCTCCGTTTATGGTCATGATCATAGATTAAATGACCTTTTTGTACATTACTACAAAGAACCTTGTCTAATGCAGCCAAAATAAATAAATAAAAATAGAGAAGTGATCCTCAAAGTCCTCAGTGTTGGCTAAGGAGCCTAACGTGAGCTACTTCTCTGGGGGCATGCCTGGGGTTGGGACTTTATAGTGAGCAGCCTTAGGATAGCTTAGATCACCTTCCCCATATCTTTATTTTAATGAAAAATAAATGAAAAACACCATTTACTCATCTTTAAATTATTATGAAATGTTTATTTCTCTGAAAAACAAACAAAATTACCTTAATAAAATTTAATAAAAACAATAGATAATGGCTTCCATCTAAGGAAACTCATACAGGCTACTGCTTCCTTATTATTCAACAATCGTCTGGTAAGTTCAGAAGGTCAATGATCGTTTAAGGGGATAAGAATAAGTTTGAATAGCATTCATTAGTTTGACTGTCACTTTAAAGATAATTCAATGTTTAAAACAAGAGAAGCATTCTGCATATTTAGCCCGACACTGTATAATTGGTCTATTGTTATGTCTACATCTATAAAGCACACTTTAAAGATCTGTTATGTTTCTGCAGCTCCACAGATTCTCAGAGGAGGTGTGAAAAGTGCTTAGACTTGCAGAGTGTCTGCTCGTTTAAGTGCTTTGCAAAAGAATAAATGAACTGTAAAAACAGGCGTAAGGTTGTTAATGCACAAAACCATTCCTTCCACAAGAATTTCAAACACTGCACATAAAACTGATTGATATTTAAAAAGAATTCGTTTTTTTTTAAATCTGTATTGTGGGCTGATACATATGAATATGAGGCTGTCAAACACATTCTTATGTTCTGTGCAATGATACAAATATTTATAGATTTTGTTTTGGTCAGAGTAAGTTAAAAAGAGGGGATTTTTGTAAAGGTATTTATTTCTGGGGACAATCTTAAAATGTTTGAGTTTCCAGATGGCCAAACAGCAGCAAGTAAACCAGATTCACCAGTCATTCAACCCAAACAATATGTATTCAAAAAGGAATACAAAATAAATTCTAAAAAAGAAGATTAGATATTTTTATCCATATATTTGAAATCTGAACATGCATCTAGACCCAAACATAGTTTCTGTATTATTATGTTGGTATGTCAAAGCCAACATATTATTATTGTGTATGAACATATTATTATTAAACTTCCATGTTTTCTGAGCCAGTAAAATAATCATAATAGCAACTTACTTTTTTATGACATCACAGACCACTCCCTAGCAACCAAACTGTTTACCCTAGAGCCCAAATTATTGGAACTATATCTCACCTTTGGCAAAAGAATGGGACACAGGGGTCAGTACATATACCATAGAGTTGGAAAAATACACTATATTGACCTGGCCATAGTGACCAAACTGTTTACCTTAGCAACCAAATTGGCATTTCTCTATCTCAGGTTACGAAAATCATAGACACATGGGGGTTACTTAATTTCACTCATGTTGCCATCAGGAAAATCATATTATGTCACTGACCCCACCATTGCAACCAGGCTGTTTATCATTAGCAACCAAATTGGAATATCTTTATGTCAGCTTAGGAGAATCATAGTGACATTGGGGTATGTTAATTGTACTCATATTTAAATAGGACATTATATTATGTTACAAACCCCATTTGACAGTTTATCACAACAATTTTGGCACTTTATCACAATTATAAAGACATGTGGGTTGGTTTATGTTACTTGTGATAGGCCAACATCCCAGTTTGCTTATGAATTTTATCCATTGTGTTGTTATTATAATATTTTATTGAAACATGTTAACTGAGATGGACATGGCGACCCTCTCGCCCAAAGTAAGCTGGAGAATACCCATTACCCATACATTAGTCTGCCAAAACTATTCACTCATCTGCCTTTAGATATATACTTAACCCCATCCTACCCCACTATTGCAGGGAGAGACTCGCCTTTTGCAGCTCTAAAAGGTACAACTCTTCTGGGAAGGCTATCAACAAGGCTTTTGAGTGTGTTTGTGTTTTAAACATTAATTCAGAAAGACATTAATGAGGTCAGACACTGATGCTGGAAGAGAAGGCCTAACTCTCTGCATGCCCAGGGCTTGGATTTGCATATATGTGGCCTGAAAGTTTTTGAATCATCTAAATTAAATTTTTGGGAGGGTTGGGTGAATACTGTTGCCAATATAGTGAGTATGTGTGTGCAGATAAATGTTAACAGGTGATTAACATAAAGATTGTTGTGAAATACAACTAAAACACAACAAACCTTACTGTGCCATACACATGCATGTTGCAACAGAGCCCCAACCCAGTTTTTATAAATTAATACACTTTCTGACATTTCTGTTTGATTGATCTTTGTAATACTATTCTGAGATTCTAAATGTTGTTTGTCATGATCTGTGAGCCAAGAAAATAAGTCTTGGAATATTTCACAGCTATGTAATATGTGTGCTTCACATTCTGCTATGAATCAAAGAATATTGCACTTTTTCTTGATACTCTTACATGTTTATCTTTTGGAGAAGCTTGAGGAATTTTTATTCCAAAGATGACTGCACACCTGATTCAGTAGCCAAAATTGGGATCTCATTTTGAGGTTAAAATTTGTGGTCTATAAACAACAACATTCATCTTTCAGTCAACATTCCATACAAAGTACACTGTTATAGTACTTCATTTTCATTTTCATATTTGAATTTGAATTGAATATTTGAGTTGGGTTGTCTTTTATTCCCGGTTGTTTAGTAAAACTAACAATTTCTTTATGCTTTGTCACTCAAATCTTTTAAATATGAAACTCATAAAGTTGCGGATGATAAACTACTAGGTTCGCTTTGGGAATTTCTGCACATTAACAGAGAGAAATAGCTCGATTTTTTTTTATAAAGGGTGAGCTATTCCAAAAAGAACCAAGAACCACTCATGAGTTTGTGCTGAGTGGATGACGATGAAGAAGCCTCCGTGTCCCTCTGCTCATTAGTTTTCAGCATGACTTTCTGTTCATGAGTGCCACACTTCATTAAACACTCTCGCTTTAACCAGCTTCAATTAATTGTCACTCTTCCAGGACTGTATGAAGAATGTATGTACAGCTGGTCAGCAAGCAAGGGCTTTCACATTTTCTTTCATCTTTGAAGCAAATTATTTTTTGGACAGATGGACGGCACGACATAATGACTGACCGATCAATTAACTGAAAGACTGGCTAAATGACTGACTGACATATTGAATGACTGATAGACTGAAGGAGTTCATGACTGACAGACTGACCGAGAGATTGGCTAAATGACTGACTGGGGGACTGACTAATAAACCGACTGATTCACTAATGACTGATGTACTAAAGGACTGACTGACTGATTAAATGTATCCATGAGTAACTTACTCAATGATAAACGACTGACTGGCTACAGGTTTGACTGAGTAACCAACTGAGAGACTGACTGAATTATTGACTGATCTGACTGACTCACTGATTGATTAACCTACTGATTGACTGACTGATTCACTGACTGGCTAATTAATTGACTGATTCAGTGATTGAGTTATTCACTGATTAATTGACTCATGGGTTGATTAACTAACTGATTGACTGATTCGCTGACTGACTGACCAAATGATTGATTCACTGGCTGACTAACTGACTGATTGACTTACTGACTGATTGATTGATTGACTGACTGGCACACTGATTGACTGACTGACCAAATGATTGATTCCCTGACTGACTGACTGACTAACTGACTGACTCATTGACTCAATCACTGACTGACTGACTGACTGACTGGCACACTGATTGACTGACTGATTGACTGACCAAATGATTGATTCACTGACAGATTGACTAACTGACTGATTGGTTGACTGACTGACTGACTAATTGACTGATTCACTGACTGACTGACTGGCACACTGATTGACTGACTGGTCAAATGATTGATTCACTGACTGATTGACTAACTGACTCTTTGGTTGACTGACTGATTCACTGACTGACTAATTGATTGAATCACTGACTGACTAACTGACTGGTTCACTGATTGACTGACTGACCAAATGATTGATTCCCTGACTGACTGACTCATTGACTCAATCACTGACTGACCAACTGACTGACTGTCTGGCTCACTGGTTGACTAACTGATTGACTGACCAAATAATGGATTCACTGACTGATTGATTGATTGGTTGACTGACTGACTGACTGACTAATTGACTGATTCACTGACTGACTAATTGATTGAATCACTGACTGACTAACTGACTGATTTACTGACTGACTGACTGACTGGCACACTGATTGACTAACTGATTGAATCACTGACTGACTAACTGACTGGTTCACTGATTGACCGACTGACTCACTGACTGACTGACTAACTGACAGACTGGCTCACTGATTGACTGACTGACCAAATGATTGATTCACTGACTGACTGACTAATTGACTTGGTTCCCACTTAAGAATTGGATTTCAGTCACATCTGAGCCTTCACAAAGCCCAGGATTGGCACTAAACTGCCAAGTAACAGCAACCTGTTAAAAACATATGCTACAGATCTGTATTTGAATGTTATTTATTTTGTTGGCTTTACAAGGTGTACATTTTTTACAGATACAACAATTCTTTTTAAGAGTAGTCACCCATTGAAATCTGCCAGTTGTATTTGTATGACAGACATATGTTGACTGTCACCAGACAGTAATAATGATTGAACAAGAACCCGGTCATGGTTTAACCTTGCTCATTTGTTCCCGGAGTAACAGCAGCAGGCTGGAGGTGGAATGCGTCATCACAAGGTGAACCGATGCTGGCCCCCGATTTAATGAGATTGAGCCTCGCTGCTTGTCTCTGGAAACAAAACATCAAGTGATTGTTCTCTCTGTCTGTCCCTCACTATTGATTATGCTCACAATGACTGAAGTGGGGTTCTGTTCGAGACAAGAGCTTCGGGGTGAGCATTTGCAAAATCATACAGCTTGATTGCCAGGGTAGCACAAAAACATTACTGCAAATGTTGAAAGACACACAAATGATTGTGTACAGCAACACTAAGGATATCATGGAAAGGATTTTAATTGGACTGGGTTCAAACCTAGGTACAATCCAGTCTGAGGGTTTACCATTATATGTGTCTCTCCTCTTGGCGTCCAGATTAGTCATGCAGCATGCATGATTTGCTGAATTTAGATATGAGAGTGAACGAATAAAATGGCATTTGAAGGGACCATACTGTTTAAATTAACATCAGTCAACCTTGTAAGGTGAATGTGCTCTTGGGTTGTTGAACATGTTAGGATCAATGGCTCTGGTTTAAACACAAAGTTCAAAGTACTTCATGGACAGGTTCCCAAGTACTTGTCAGATGTGCTTCACACCTACACTCCCGTCAAAGCACTAAGATAAGCCAACCAAAATCTGCTGTAAGGTGCCACAAAGTGCCCAAAATCAAGGGTGACCCTTTAGCAATGCTAATCCTGCATACTCAAAGGGGACTTATTATGAAATATATTGACTGTTTTGAGATTTTTATCATTTTATAGAGTAATTCATCACGAAATTTATTTGTATGCATCATCATCCTCCATGCATATTTGTACATTGCTTTTTGGGAGCACAAAACTCTCCAATATCCATGTTCACTAACCAGTCAGATTAAACACACCTCCACTGCCTGTGTCCCTGCAAATCTAAAACAGACCTGCACAGGAACAGATAAAATGGGTGGAATTTATTGATTTCCAACAGAAGAGACAAGTAATGTACCATTTTTTTTTATTATTATTTTTTTACAACAGCAACCCTAACCCTAACCGTAACAGAAGTCCCCCGTGACCCCGAAAGGGTAAAGTAGGAAAGAAGATGAATGAATGAATGAATGAGAGAATGAATGAATTATTATGATTATTAATATGATTACATTGGCAATGCTGAAAAAAAATCTATTGATTTTATTGTGTATATTCATGTTGGATACATTTGCAACACCTTCCTGATTTTAGATCAAATAAACATTGGAAACACAACAAAATCAAGCAAGTTAGTGGATTTATTTTTTTCAGTGTAGGAATGATTCAGTAATAATATTTTATTTTATTTTTTAACCCTCCTTTTACTAAAATATAAAAAAAAAACATCTACTAAAAAACATTTTGAGAAGTTTGTGAGAGATGAAGAATATACGTTCCCTTACAGTCGCAGACGAATGTCGAGTTCTTCGACTATGGGGACTTGCCAAACCTGGGAGGTGGTACCGAGTATTTAACGGGCAAATTAATTGATTTGCGAGTGTAGATGATTAGCAATCAGCCGCTCTATAAGAGGATCGTTTGCCTCTACACTCATTCTACTTTCTTCCTCGGAGCGAATGGTGGTTCCTTCCTCTGAATTTTGACGCTTTCAAACCAAGCTGAAATATCATACGGTTGCTGACCTCAGTGCACGGTGTTGTCTTGTGCTAGCCCAGATAGCCAGCCACCAAACCGTGGCACCTTTTGATTTCAGCTCGAGCCTGTCAGTTCTTTTCAGTTTTACCCGTACTCGTCCTTTTTCACGACGATGGGTAAAATATGTGTTTCTCCTGGCTGCGGTGGGTTCATCTCATCGAAGGACGGACACGAGAAATGCGCGGAGTGTTTGGGCTTCAAACACGCCTGCGCTACTCTTGTGAGGCGAGAGTGCGTGCACTGCAACGCTCTCCCTAACCACACGCTAAGGTATAGGAGATCCTATTTCGAGGAAGCCGGCACCGGAACTTCGGCTTCGGTTGCCCCGCTGAACCAATCTAGTTCCTCCGAGGCCTTAGAGGACGGCGCCACGGCAATGACGTCAGGAAACCCCTCGCGTCACCCACGCGCGCCGGATGTGCAATCCGTCCGGTCTGCTGGCCTCGGTGTTGCTCCGGCTTCACCATTGTCGCAGTATGACCCTATGGATGATCTGCTGTCCATCGCAGCATCGGAAGGGGCGCCTTCTTCCGCGTCCTCCGACTCAGTGTTGCTGCCCTCCAGGATTGGCGATGCTCTCCAAGACCGCGGCGATCGGTTTAGAGGTGCCCCCGCCCTCTGAATCGGCGCCGTCGCTGTTGGATGACTGGTACTATGGTAAGTGTCGGGATTTTCCCCGCGCACCGCCCGTACTTTTCTTTCCACAGGTGCATGAGGAGCTTACAAAATTCTGGCAGGCTCCCCTGTCTGCGAGGGTTCGTACCTCCTCCCCTTTCACTACTCCGCAGGTGCCCCGACAATCCACTTGTGCCCCCACAACCTGCCGCTTGGTGGTCTCGTCCGGGTGCCCTCTCCAAAGCTGGGAAGTTCTCATCAGCCCTACTCGGCTGCAGGTCAAGCTGCGGCTGCATTGCATGCCATGGCGACCTTCCAGGTCTACCAGGCCAAGGTCCTCCGCGACATGCACCAGAGTGGTGGCGACCCCAAGTCTTTACAAGACTTGCGCTCGGCCACGGACCTCGCCCTTTGGGCCACGAAGGCCGCAGCCCAGAGCATTGGTCGCAAGATGTGAAAGATCAAACATTTGTCCCAAGAATAACGGCCTTGCATGCACTCAAGTCGGGGATATCGCTTTCTCATACTCTGATGAAGCCCCCGACACCGGCGCGAGCTCCATTGGCCTGGTCAGTGGACATGGCGGCAGTAGCCCCCACAGAGCCACCCACCAGCACCCAGGGCCCCGCCCTAGTGATTCTGCCTCCAAGCCCGCATCCGTGCGGCCCCGCCTTCATCAGTACATCTATAGCAGGACCCCGGACATCTCACCTTGGAGCCTTACGGAAGCTTCCCAGGGTCAGTTCTTGGGTCCTCCGGACAATGCGGCATGGTTATACGATTCAGTTCGTAAAACCACTCAGGTTTCGAGGAGTTCTAGAGATCCCTGTACCCTGGTCAGGCGCCTCACTCCTGCGAGAGGAGATTGATGCCCTTTTGAACAAAGGAGCAATCGAGCCGGTCCCTCCAGCCGATGCGGAAGCAGGCTTTTACAGCCCTTACTTCCTGGTACCCAAAAGGTCAGGCATGTTGCGACCAATCCTGGATCTGAGGCGTCTAAATCGGGGCCTGGCCAAGCTCCGATTCAAGATGCAGACGATCTGCAGCCTTCTGCTGTGTTTTCTTCCTGGGGATTGGTTCGCTACTATAGACCTGAAGGACGCATACTTTCAGGTGGCCGTGGTACTTTTCATACTTTTCACTGTGCCTAAATCGAGGTGCTGAGTGTCGGCACAGTTAGGGGCAATACCCATGGATGTCCATCCCCATGGGTCTGTCGAACATCCTGTCCCTCATCTCCAACTCCCACACCAATGTGGGCTCTGGTCCGGAACTGACTGCGGTCGGGTCCGGATTTGGATGTGCTCCGCCTGCAGACCATTTTATTCACGACTCCCTAATGGTGGTTCGGTGAACTCCTCTTTTACGACCCCCTAACGGTGGTTTCGGTGAACTCTATCCTCCCCCCACCTGGCTTCTAACTGAGCGGAGCAGTCAGTTTTCCGTTCTCCCCCCCCCCTTTGTTGTGCAGAACGATGGCTTTTTCGTCCTCTCCCTCCTATTTGGCCGGGGAGACATGCACTCGCTGGTAGCCCTCTTCAGGTCTTAAAGCGATCTCCGCGCACCTATGTTCCACATCAGAAGTGCACTCCTTCTGGTCGCCCTGCTGTACAGCACATGCGACTACCCCGCAATAGATATATTCTGGGCTAAGGGGCAGAAGGAGATTCCCAGTCTTGCACCTGGCTAATATCTAACCTTAACAGCTTAGAGTCAGACTGACTGGATGGACTTGAGGCATGGCGTTATGGTTTAAGTTCCTAAAGGAGAGAACGCAGACGTTCCCGTGCCATGCTGCCACGCAAGTCGCTGATCTGAGGTGCAGAGAGGTAAGTAGGTTCGGCTCCTCGGAAGAAGCAGAATGAGTGTAGAATCATCTACACTCGCAAATCAATTAATTTGCCCGTTAAATACTCGGTACCACCTCCCAGGTTCGGTAAGTCCCATAGTCGAAGAACTCGACATTCGTCTGCGTTCCCTCCTTTAGGAAATGGGGGTTACGTAAGGTAACCTAGACGTTTTTAAAAATAACCCTTCTCTAAACACTTTCAAATTAAAGCTTTATTTTATGTTTTAATTTTTGCATTTGGCAAGGAAATATTACATTTTCCTATAAAATTTAAACACATAGGACTCTGACAGCACCAACTTAATTTAATCCAGTTTATTACATTTATGTGAATTGATGAGAGTTTAAGAGGACGTAATGTATCTGTTTTGTTTGCCTAAAGAGATTTGCACTGAAGGGTGTGGCCCAGGAGGCATTTTAATGAGACAGAAACGATGATAAATATTTCAAATATTGCTAATCATGAATAAAAACAAAGTTCTTACATTTATTTAAAGCTTTGAAAAAGGCACAACATGGCCCTTTTAACAAGTTTACAGCATTGTCTGTAAGAAAATTATATATTTGTTGTGTAATGGCCCTTATAAGGTACAGTTTTTACATTACACCAATACATTTTTGGTCCCCATTACAGCTTGTTTTGTTTTAGACCCCAACTCTACAGTTTTGTATTGTTTACAATTAGTATTAAAACTGTGTGATTTTCTGTAATAATATAGAAATATATATTACAAACTCCATACTGAATATTTAAAAAAAAAATGTCTAGTGCAGAAATTCTAAGAAACACAGAGATCAAAGAAAGCCCATATATATATATATGGACCTATCTCTAGCTTTTACATAACTTGACTGGGAAGGAATCCATCTGAACCATGATTGGATAGTTAAAAGATTAGAGAAGAAGTATCTCAGACATGAAAAACAACTCCAGAAAAACACTCTCATGACATTTTTGAGGAGCCAAATTGAGGTTATGATTGAATTTAAAAATATCTTTGAGTGAGCCTCATAAAATCAGGGCTTTTCCATAATTCACAATTCATTGAAAGGATGCAGAAAAACTACAAAACCATATTTATTTAATAGGAGAAAGGGTGGAAAAGGTTATGTGAAGTCAAATGATGACATTTCAGGGAAAGAAACCATGACTTGCATTAAAAGTGAAAGAGAACAGCGAGAGAAACAGCACCAGAGTGCAGCGTGTTAATGGGATTCCAGATGCTTCAAGGTTTTGGAGCTCAATGGGTGGCAAGGAAGCACGTGTGTAAACGTTTAGTCAAAATATAACAGTACTAAAATGGTTTCGCATTCACCATGCTTGGCAGCAGTTTGTGATCACTGGTACTCAATGCCCAGGGCATAAACGGTTCCAGAACCCCCCCCCATGCTTCAATTAACAACTCATTTATGGAATTAAAAGATTAAAGAGCACTGCTGGCTCTCGCTGCTTCCGAGTCGACCGCAAACAAACCTGCAGATCTCTATATTATTCCTCCAGGACACAACTATCACTTTGGTTATATTTTCAAAATGGAATCCTATTTTTGTAGAACATGGTTTATATTCACCAAGTTCTGAAAGAGGGGGAAGGGGAGGGGTTGATTTATTTCCTTTATTTTATGTTCAGAGTTCATTTATATATCTTAGCCCTTGGCAAGAGGAAGGGCTGAAAACCACCTTATATGAATCAGGACACCCCTACAAACCTGCCGAATGATTCTGAAAGATCAGGCATTTCTCCTGGTAATTTTTAAAATCCTCAGAATTTGAAGTCTATTGTGTAACATTGACAGGGCTAAGTGGTAGGAACGGAACAAGGAAATAGATTTATTTTTTATATCATGACCCGTTGTTTTCAGGGGTAGAAATATTAAAAAATGCTCAATTGGAAGTACATTTTCTCACCAATGTGAGCTATTCCAGTTTTCTACAATTGCTATGACAGTTTTTCCAACACATTTAACACATTTGCTAAACTCATAACTCACTTAAAACACACAATTGCCAAAACGGTTAATTTAATGCTCAAAATCACACAGTCAACTAAACTCCAAAACTAATTTTCAAACTACAATAATAAACTAAAAAATACACTGTGTCTCACAAAACAATGCAAACATGTTTTAAAATCCAATATTTATTCACATGTTCTCTTCCACCAGGAACCTTTAAAAATAAAATAACTGACCTGAGAAATGGTACCAAATAAATCACCCACTTACACAAAGCAATTATGTCCCCCCATAATGGCCTGAAAACTCTGCCAACTCAAACCCATGGGTAAAGAGAGAGTGAGAAGCCTTCATTAAAGAATCCAAATCCAAAAGTTCTTCTCCTGGGGAGCACTAAAAGTGTAGCAAATGAAGTCACGTGAGACAAGGCATTGAACAGAACTGAGTGGCATTGCCTTCATGACACCATCTCTCCATAGACTCAGTGTGTTTATGTGCCAGCTTCATTGCTGCCACCATCCTAGTGGACTTGCACTGGTACTGACGAGGGAAAACTGCTTTGGTTTGATTGAAGCTTATCTGTTTTTTTTTTTGGTAATAGAGAGGAATTACACACTATGAGAGGAAAAATATGACCGTAACATCTTTACTTATCTGATGCCAGTTTTACCAGCTCCACATAAGATATTGTGGCTTTTTTAGACCAAAGATGGAGTTTCACCTTGGGATTTGGAAATAAATTCGTGCACCCTTTCAGCTGGCTCCTCTGCATGTGGAGGTGTAGTATCACTACCCTGACCTCCCTTAGGGAGCTGCTTACCATATACCTCTAAAGAAAGTGCTGTGCTACTGTATGGAGGAATTCAATTTTATAAACATGGTCTGGTTGAATTTTAAGGGTTTTCCATCTTTTAAATGACTTCTTTAGAAGATTGATGCCAGCAGCATGAAAGCTCAATTAGAAATGTATGTCATACAGTATAAAGGAGCCATCATTGAAGAGCAACCTGCAAATGTTGAGGGGACAAAAGTCCTTGAGTCCCCTCACAAGAAATTTCTGGGATGCTTCAGGTTTGTCATAAATAAATCCTAAGGTACCCTGAAATGTTTATGGAGCTTGATGGTAATAATGTGTTCAACAAAATCCAAATGTTGAAGATAAAAGCTGAGTTCCATTTCTAACTGAATCTTGCCGCTTCCCCCTTCACCTCCATTTTGCGAGTTCATTTGTTCACTGTCCCAATTCTCTTTTGAACTAAGGGGAAGAGCTGTGTAGCATTCCAAACCCTACAACGTCTGGAGCAACACTTCAAACTTGTGTTGCCTCTATAGACGTCTGTTTCTAAAAGTTTTAAAATGATGAAAACAATGCGTTTTGGTGAGCAAAATATATTTCAATGACAATACGATGGTGGTAACAAAGGAATAAAGCCAACACACACATTCACCACCTAAAGTGGAATTTAGATTATATAATTAACCTGATGCATGTTTTTGGGATTGTGGCGGAGACCGGAGGAAACCCACGCAAGCACAGGGAAGAACATGCAAACTCTTGCTGTAAGGTCACCGGCGAGCCTCGAACCAACAACATTCTAACCACAGTGCTACCCACTGCAGCACCATGCCCCCCTCAACATTTTCCATTATGTTTATTTTCACATCACAAATAAAGGGCCCATGTAGCCGAAGATGCAGGTTAAACATATGCGAAAAACTGTAATTACTTGTAAAATTTTTGCTGAAAAAGCACCGTTTCCATCCAATGGGTCCGAGAGAAGAAAATCGTCACTTCCTGATAAACTAAGACCAAATACCAAAGAAAAAAATAGAAGCTTCTGCATTAGGGGAAGGTATTTTTTTAACTAGTTACTGCACAAACTATTTACAGTGCAACAGTATTGCCATTTTTGTGTCACTTTCCACACACTTTCTTCACCCCTCACAGAAGGCAAAAGAGATGTTATGGGGTGTTTAGGAGAGATTTAGATAGCGATTGAGTGAGTCCAAGCAAAAAGTTTTCGCCACGGTCCCAGGAAGACGACGTAATTTCTGGGTAATATTGCAGGAATTTATCACTTTTACAATGTGATGAGGAAATATCCTTCACCGGAAGAGCTGTTAACACCTGCGATGTGGATTATAATGTTTTTACTGTGTAAGCTTTTGAAAGATTTTTTACTGTTTTTCTACACACCCACTAGTGGAAAAAAACGGGTATATGAGGCATGTTTCATATGTCATAGATAAGGCTACCTCCTTATGTTTATGATGCAAAAATAATTATTGCTCTATCTTTTGTGGTTAGAATTTTACAGACATTTAAAAATGTACATACCAATGGCATCTCCAGCGCTCCAGTAGGTCTTAAAGGGTTAATATAGAATAGAACATGTAGACAAAACACAATATCTGCAGTCATGCCATCTTTCTTTTGGAGGCGGGAAACAGCTCTTTGTGAACACAGCTGTTAGAGACAGTTTTTCGAGGTTATGATCCCGAACCACTTTGATTGACGCTTCCGCGTCCTTGCGTTCCTTTCTCCCTTTGAAGAAAGTGTGCTTTAAGGGGGTGATATGCCTTAAAACACTTTAAATCGGTTTTAAATCGAGCGAACTTAGAGAAACCATGTGATGCGTCTCTCCATCCCTTCTCACACGCTCGGTATTCTCTCTGCTTGTGCTTGAAACTGTGTTTGTGTTAGTAATTCGTGAAATATCTCGAGAAGGTTAACTTTCATATGTAGTGCCGTAATGTTTTCTGCCACCTCCTCCGACACATCGCTTCACTCAAGGTAAGTTTCACATTTATGTACGTATTATGTATTTAGCGTATGTGTTATTATCATTTATTACATTAACAATGTGTAGATTTAAGGATTGAAGAAACATTACTTGATTTTTCTCTGGTTTTCCATTTTTTTTAATCAACATACTGTTTTTTCTCAGAGCCGTTGCATGGATTAGGCGTTTTACATGTAAAACATGTATATTCCCTTTCGGGGTCACAGGGGTCTGCCGGTGCCTATCTCAAGCACACATTGGGCGAGAGGCCACAGTGTACCTTTTCTAGTAAATTGTGTGTTTTTAACTATCATCAATTAAAGCTTTTTATTCCATTTAAGTCTGGCTTCCCATTTTACTGCCTGCATACTTTAAATCAACCCTGTGTACCTTATTGTTTAGTTTCCAGCACTTTCCCTCATTACCCTAGTTAAGCAGGGATGTATAGCCGAATAAATACATGTAGAATCACTGTCTATAATTGTATAAAAGTGTGCTTTTCAAGTATTACTGTAAGAGAGTGCTTTGTATCAAAGACAATACTCCCAAATGATCGAGAGTTTCGCTAATTAAAGTGTTGATAAATTCCTAAAAAACTTATTAATTTGTGAGCTGGAAACAAAAAAGACAGAAGACCCAAACTAGGATTCAAAGAAGGACGACTGTGTAAAAGGTTGTTGAACTTCTAAAATGGATTTCTGCTGTTGACAGCTATTTTTTAGAGTAGGCAGTAGGTTTTCAGTGGTGATGGGTGATATTTACGTATCCTTTTGACATGGATTTGTAGCTTGTATGGTTAAATCATCAACAATCCAAACATTATTCATATTAAATGATCAAATGCCAGTGTGCTGCTATTGGCTTTCTGTCAAGTGTAACCTTGTTCTCTGCTCAACAACTGATTTCATGAATATCTTGATGCTACGGTATGTTAACGCTGCAGATGCGAAATTCATCAATGTTTAATGCATCAGTCGCATTGCCATTAAACTCTGAGCACCGCAGAGTCAGCAAGAAGCTCAAAACTTGAATCAATTGCATTTGCTCACATGCAGTAAAGAACAGCATCTCGCATTGATCGGGGAATATTTTTAAGCAGAAAGTGGTTTCTCCTAATAATTTCTGCCGCGCATCACAAATCTCCATTCCTCAAGCGCAAAAGAGAAAGCCTATATTTGTATGTGATGGGAAACCTCAAGGTTGTGGCGCTGGGAGAAATTTGTGGTAATATGATGATGCAGTATCCTTTTCCCGAAGGTTGATAGCCATTTATAACAGCGGGTGTAGGACGTGACGTGTTGCGGAGATAAAAGCTATCTAACTGAGAGATCCAGATGAGCAATCTGGCAACCCAGGTGCTGTGTCAGAAAGGCTGCTGGAATTGAACTACTCTGTCTCTGGCAGCGTAACACATTGCGCCGGACAGCTCCCAGCCCGGTGAGTCACAATTCAATTCCTCAACTCATTCATCAAGCGCTCCAGGGCACGGGGGTCACAGGCTGGGCCAATGCGCCATCGTCCTGCTTTTCCGCAGGTTCACATTGATACCAGGGAATTAGTGCTGAAGTCAAGCTGTTCGGCAACCAGCTGTCCACCTCGATTCAGAAACTCATCAATGCAAAGATTCAAGGGGCAGGTGGATATTCAAAAGCTTGAAATTTTCAATATTTTCTTGTGTGAAAAATTCCAATTAACTTTATGGAGATGTCAGCTGTAAATGTGCCTAAGAAAAACATTTTTTGGGTGTTGGAAATTCAGGTTGTATTTATGTATTATATCCTTGATATCCTTATATCCTGAATGTATTTAATACTTTGTATTGTTTTTGAGCATTTGTACTACTTCACAGTTTTCTTGTGGCTATTATTTTTAGGTACAACTACAGGTTCTTTTTTTTTTTTTACAAATATTTCATCATTACATTACACAATAATTCCACAAAATAACTGAAATTATTAGTAGTAGTTGTGAAAATGCTGTAGACTAAAAATATTTTTTTAAATCGAAAAAAAAAAGATTTTTTCATTTTGTACATGTACATGTGTCAATTGAAAAGTAAAAAATCAAATCAATATTTGCTATTATTACCCTTGGCCTTCATACCATTTCTAGATATTTGATCCACCAGTTATACAGCTGATAATAATTGACAATGACACGTATAGGTTGGAATCCAGTCTGTAACTGAAATGAAAACATCTGTGTAGGAGGCTTAAAACCGGGTGAGGAACAGCCTAACTCTGCTACAAGATGAGCTTCAGAAATACAGTTTCTTGCCCAGCCAAGACAACATAGAACTGCTTACTACCCTTTGAAAACGGAAGATCAGCTCAGAACTGAGAGAAACCAGTTGAACCCAGGTACACTGATCTACTGTTCAGGGAAGTGTGGCAAGAATTGGTGTTCATGGAGGAGCAGCAGCCAAAAAAAAAGTCATACATTTGATGTGGGAAGAAGGTCAATGTACTCTAGTGTACTATTGTGGTATGACTTGGTGCAAAAGAATGGCAGAAGGTGCTCTGGACCGGTGAGTCCAAAACTGAAACATTAGGCTGCAGCCGAAGGGAGCATGTTTATTGAAGGACTAAAGATTGGCACAATAATGAGTGAAATAGTTAAGCATGATGGAGGACCCTTTAAAGTTTGGTAATTTGTTCAGTATTAATGTGAATGTGTCAGATCAGAGAGGTGGGAGAGGAACCTTTGAAGGAATTTTTCAGAGTTCCTTCAAAAACGACACATTCCCACATATATTGGCAACTTATAATGTGTGTAATATAACTTAGTTATATTATACGTTTTATTGCTGAAAAAAAGGTAAGAATGAAGAATGCATTTATACGTTAAGATAAAAATGTATATTATACTGTAGGAACAACTTGTTTTATTTCTAAAGTATAGAAAATTGAGCAGGATTCCAAACTCTACACTCGCAGAACAGATTGCATTTAATGTGATTGAAATAGTTGGAAGCAAGAAAGGAAATCTACTAATTTGAATAATGAGATTAATCTTCTTAATGTGTTGTATAGGAAACAGCATTAAAACAATATAATTGCATGGTACATTGAGCCACGGTTTTCATAAAACATCTAACAAATGCATCCTGTTATATTTCTTTTCATAGCAACATGTTTGTTGTACCTCAAAACACCCTTTTCAAAACGAACATGTCCAAGGGAGATTGTGGCAATGACTTGAGTCAAAATTGTGTGTCTAAGAATAACAATCAAACAAAACTTAATTGTGTTTCATTTTTCCAAACATAAAAAACAACACCTAATCAAAATGAGTGAAAAGAAATGTATATATTAAAGTTATATATTAAATCTGTAGGTAGTGAATCATGTAATTTGTTCAAAGGAACGGAACCATTTCGGAAACCATTAGGGGAGCTTTGAATTCAAGAGATGGAATGTGTGAAGAGAACCAAATAAAATATTGTGCTTATATTCGATTTGCTTTAAGTAAGATATGGTGTTGACAGCTGGTTTTATTTTCATGATTTTCAAGCGAATTCCCTCATCTTCCACATTCCCTCCATTCCAAAACCAATGTGTTTTTTCTGAACTGAAGTAAATAAATTATTTAGATATTAAATCAATTTGCATGTTTTCACTCCCCTTATTCAAATCCACACTAAACATATCTATTTAAAAGAGTATTACATTGATTAATACAAATATTTGAATATATTTATTCTTCAAATAACTTAACATTTCTTGAGAAACTGGACACAAATATGGTGCTTTCTGCTTGTCCATATATTTCATAGCATGCTGTGAAAACAAAAAACTGCTGTTGTTTGTTGTTCATCATATTCTTAACATCAGTCTCAGGTTTGTCTCCATCTCAAATACTTTTGGTCTCAGTTTGGTCTTAAAAGACTATGCAATCTTTGGCCGCAGCTTGGATGCTCTTTGGTGCAGGTCTTGATGTCAGTTTTGTCATGGAGAAAAATGTTTCTGCCACAACTCTCTTTGATCCATAAATAAGTCTTAATTCTCCATTGTGTCTGTCTTGTTTTAATGGTGTTATACTGGTCTAGATTTTGCATTGGTTATGTGTCTTGTATCTTTCAGTTTTGTAATTCTTTGATCTTGGTCTATGTATGCTTTCCTTAATGTCCTTAGTCTTGGTCTATACTATCTTTAGTCTTGACCTCTGCTGTCTTTAGTCTTGGTCTATACTGTCTTTGGCCTTGACCTCTGCTGTCTTTAGTCTTGGTCCTTATTGTCTTTAGTCTTGGTCCTTATTGTCTTTGGCCTTGACCTCTGCTGTCTTTAGTCTTGGTCTATACTTTCTTTGGCCTTGACCTCTGCTGTCTTTAGTCTTAGTCCTTATTGTCTTTGGCCTTGACCTTTGCTGTCTTTAGTCTTGGTCTATACTGTCTTTGGCCTTGACCTCTGCTGTCTTTAGTCTTGGTCTTTACTGTCTTTGGCCTTGACCTTTGCTGTCTTTAGTCTTGGTCCTTATTGTCTTTGGCCTTGACCTTTGCTGTCTTTAGTCTTGGCCTATACTTTCTTTGGCCTTGACCTCTGCTGTCTTTAGTCTTGGTCTATACTGTCTTTGGCCTTGACCTCTACTGTCTTTAGTCTTGGTCCTTATTGTCTTTGGCCTTGACCTTTGCTGTCTTTAGTCTTGGCCTATACTGTCTTTGGCATTGACCTTTGCTGTCTTTAGTCTTGGTCCTTATTGTCTTTGGCCTTGACTTTTGCTGTCTTTAGTCTTGGCCTATACTGTCTTTGGCATTGACCTTTGCTGTCTTTAGTCTTGGTCCTTATTGTCTTTGGCCTTGACCTCTGCTGTCTTTAGTCTTGGTCTATACTTTCTTTGGCCTTGACCTCTGCTGTCTTTAGTCTTGGTCCTTATTGTCTTTGGCCTTGACCTTTGCTGTCTTTAGTCTTGGTCCTTATTGTCTTTGGCCTTGACTTTTGCTGTCTTTAGTCTTGGTCTATACTGTCTTTGGCCTTGACCTCTACTGTCTTTAGTCTTGGTCCTTATTGTCTTTGGCCTTGACCTTTGCTGTCTTTAGTCTTGGCCTATACTTTCTTTGGCCTTGACCTCTGCTGCCTTTAGTCTTGGTCGCGCCCATTGTCTTTGGCCTTGACTTTTGCTGTCTTTAGTCTTGGTCTCATTGTCTTTAGCCTTGACCTCTGCGTCTTTAGTCTTGAATATACTGTCTTTGGCCTTGACCTCTGTCTTTAGTCTTGGTCCTTGTGTCTTTGTGCTTCGACCTTTGCTGTCTTTAGTCTTGGTCTATACTGTCTTTGGCCTTGACCTCTGCTGTCTTTAGTCTTGGTCCTTATTGTCTTTGGCCTTGACCTTTGCTGTCTTTAGTCTTGGTCTATACTGTCTTTGGCCTTGACCTTTGCTGTCTTTAGTCTTGGTCTATACTGTCTTTAGCCTTGACCTTTGCTGTCTTTAGTCTTGGTCCTTATTGTCTTTGGCCTTGACTTTTGCTGTCTTTAGTCTTGGTCAATACTGTCTTTGGCCTTGACCTCTACTGTCTTTAGTCTTGGTCCTTATTGTCTTTGGCCTTGACCTTTGCTGTCTTTAGTCTTGGCCTATACTGTCTTTGGCATTGACCTTTGCTGTCTTTAGTCTTGGTCCTTATTGTCTTTGGCCTTGACTTTTGCTGTCTTTAGTCTTGGTCTATACTGTCTTTGGCCTTGACCTCTACTGTCTTTAGTCTTGGTCCTTATTGTCTTTGGCCTTGACCTTTGCTGTCTTTAGTCTTGGTCTATACTGTCTTTAGTCTTGACCTTTGCTGTCTTTAGTCTTGGTCTATACTGTCTTTGGCCTTGACCTTTGCTGTCTTTAGTCTTGGTCTATACTATCTTTAGTCTTGACCTCTGCTGTCTTTAATCTTGGTCTATACTATCTTTAGTCTTGACCTCTGCTGTCTTTAATCTTGGTCTATACTATCTTTAGTCTTGACCTCTGCTGTCTTTAATCTTGGTCTATACTATACTATACTAGGACACAGTTTTCCTCGGTCTCTTTTAGATTCTCTTAATCGGGGCACTATTGGACACTAATAGACAGTCTATTTCTTGTCTCAGAGCCTGCTCTCTTTGGTCTTGGACTTTGCTCTTTTTGCTCTCAGGTATGTATTGTTCCTGATTCACTTGAAGCTCCGTCTTGTCTTATTCTCTACTCTCTGACTCTCCAATCTCAGTTTTGACTGTCTTTGCCCCTTGGTCTTTACAGCGCTCTATGAAAAAATTAACAAAATACTTCTATTCAAAATCTTAACAAGATACTTCTAAAAAAAATGTCTTGAATAACAACAGACCAGACCCCAGTTCTGATATAATGGATAGCTGTTACTTACCTTCAGGCCTAGAGGGAGCATTATCTTGATTTTAAATAAGCTAATAAAAAGAATTTTCTGTATCTTGGCAGATATGTAAAAACTCACACTTGTAACAATAAACAAAATAGGATCTATATAAGTAAAGCTTTCCAAGATTTCCAGAGTTGAATCCTACCTCATAGTGTACAGCAGAGTTCCGTTGTCTACCAATCGCAGGAGTTTGTTGGGAGTAGTCATATTGTGCGCCACTGACTTCTTCCCATTGTGAAAGAAAGTATCTGGAGTCCAGATTTTGCTGGCAAGCAAATTGTTAAGAGGAAGAACCTGCATGGGCCCATCAAACTTCAGCCTCTCATCCCGCCAGCTCTGCCGGAAGAACACATCAATCGTGTACTCCTACAGGAGAGGAAAAGAGAGGAATTATAGTCAAGGCAATCTGATAGAAGCCTTTTAAAACTTCAATTCACCACCCAAGTTTCCCCATTCATCTGATCTAATGTGCTCTCAGTCAGAAAGCTCTTTCCAGGCCTCGCAAATGATTCAACACTGGGACAACTACTCTGACTTCACATGTAACAGATTGTCCTGTTTGACTGGCCTTGATTGGTTGCAATGCTTTCCAGTCGTACACTTCAATAATTCATTGCTCTTTAAAGAGAGACGCTGCCTTGTCAGTATGAGATCCTTAAGGCTTCTTCAAAAGTTCATACTCGAATGATTGGGTTTTCACAGCTGTCGCTGGAGGGAAGGAACAAGCTTTTTTCAAGCGTTATCTCTCTGACCATATTGCCAACATGGCACAGGGGAAACTGTCCTCGCTGAACCTTGGAGGGGTTGGCAGTTAAAACAGTCTAAAAAGAATCTAGTGATGAGTATCTCTCATGTTTTAAAACATCTATTATTGACGGTGCAATCCTCTACAGACAGAAGAAAACATCAAAAGAAATCTTACGTGCTTACATTCGCTATTAATGAGTCATCTGAAGCCAAGAAAAAAAATCGGTGGCAAGCAGTCAATATTTCATGAGTTAAAGAGACAAAAACACAAATTCATTCCGCCATTCAATCCATGCTTTAATGCTACTTCAAACACCTAAAGGTCATTTTACATCCAGCTCTCAGATGCTCTTGATGTAGTGATCTCAGACCTCCATACCAGGATCAAAATACAAGCTCTACTCAGACAACATCTGGATGTGTTGCTTTAAAGTAAAAAAAAAAACAAAAAAACATCAAAATCCATCAAAATGTACAGTCTGTGGAAATAAAGGATCCATGTACTATGCAGAGACAGCTAGGGTTTGAGTTTGAAAACAGTTTAGGTTTAAAATCCACCCCTAGTACTTTTCAACTACAAAGTTTGGAAATGTAAGGTCCAGTACTGTTCACATTTTTTGCATTTTACTGTACCTTGAGTGTATAATTATAAACAATACCATAGTGGTATTAAGCCTCCTCTGCTATGATTACACTGGATCTGGTCCACTGTGCTGGGAACATCTGTACCTCCTTGTTTGATCAAAAACTTTAATTTTGTTTTTAATTAACAAAGACAGTGGCTATTTTCTTGGTTCACTCAGTGTGAAACAGGTCATACTTGCTCTGACTACTCAGAAAATAGTGAAATGAAAGTAAAACCCTACCCTTATCAAAAAATAGACATTATTTCACATAAACAGCCAAAGAACGTCTAGGTGTAACCCCCGTTCCCTGAAGGAGGGAACAGAGACATATCCCTTCAGGTGGATTCCCGATGATACGCCTCTGGAATCGACTGCAAGGGAACGTCTAGGTTACTTATATAGACCCTGTTCTATGAAAGAGGGAACTGAGACATATCTCTTCAGTCGGATTCCCAAGATACGTTTCCGGAATCGAATGAAAGGGAACACCTAGGTTACTTGTGTAACCCCCATTGCCTGGAGTGAACATAGATGTATCCCTTCAGTCAGATCCCCGACGATATAGACAGTTACAAATGTTTTAGACATTTAAAATCTGAGTCAAGGATAAATGTTTCTTAGTAAATATTACATAAAATAATAAGAGAAGGTAAAGAAGTTTCAGATGTGACTAGAATCACAATCACTCCAATACATCTCCCAGTAGCTCCATGATACCTATTGTGACGATTTTGTCACACCCCTAATATTTTAGCATAGTATGGGTGGGGTTGAGGGTAAATGGGACCCCAATTAAGTGGAATCATGTTCAAATTCGGCCATTTGTCTGCCTGAGCCTATATCATGAGTTTCACTCAGGTGGATAGACCCTCAAAA
This sequence comes from Danionella cerebrum, assembly GCA_007224835.1. Taxonomy (NCBI): domain Eukaryota; kingdom Metazoa; phylum Chordata; class Actinopteri; order Cypriniformes; family Danionidae; genus Danionella; species Danionella cerebrum. The sequence goes on along the minus strand of SRMA01027138.1, from coordinate 300,154 downwards.
TACGCAAAGCAAACTCTGCAAAGCACCAAACAGTTTGAATTTACTTGACTATCACCAAAGTCCTGTTGAAACCCCTTATATCTGAAAAGAATAATAAGACGTTTCTCTGTTTTTAATCTTTTTTTCCTGTACAAATCCAACAGTGTAAGGCTCTTTTTATGCTTCACTGAGTCCAATTTGAGGGAGAGATATTTTGAAGGCAACAGAAGGAAATCCATGTTGTCCAGTCAATCAAAACCGTCACGAAGCCTCAGCGAAAAGGCAGAAAACAGCTCAGATAAAGGCCCTCATTATAAAAACCTTCAAATCTTGAGCTGAAGCTTTTTTCGAAGATGTCAGGAAGTCTAGCAGACATATGCTCTGCGAACGACGGGTTCCGGTTCGAGTCTGCTGCATTGAAATGTGTTCGCTCCTCAAGCGCATGTCTCTGAGCATCATTTATTCAGCACGCTCCTGACTTCAAGCTCAAGTTGTTTTCAGATTAAAATTCAGTCGGCATTTCTGTTTCAAGCAGTCTGCACTCAACGAGATGTAGAAAAGCATGAAGACTGACTGATGGCAACATTAGAAAGCGCAGGAATGAGTTCTAGTTTTCATGATCAAAATCCGAAGCTCTTGAGAGTTAAAGAGGAACAAGAAAACCCAGAACAACCTTTGATGGGAGTTCCAGCGATAGGATTAGTGGATCCGGAAGAAGTTAACACATTGTTCTTCCTATCCTTCCAACCATTCCTCAAATAGCTGTACACCCTTTTACATTATTAAGGTAGCAGTTGATTTGAATGATTAAAGGATCATCACACTGTACTCAGGAGTAGCACTTTTAAAAAAAGTTTTTCCTATCAAGGAGAATAAACAAAGTTCCATTGACATCCGAAGTTTCTTTTTAAAGAAACAATCACTGAATAGTTTGAATACTATGAGCAGAGTTTTCATCTGTTTTTGAAACAAAAACGAGACTGTTATGTCAGCAGTTGTGTTTTTGGGTATTTGTTAGCATTGTTAGCATCTGCCAACATAAATGGCTGTGTTAGCAACTCAAGCTGACCATTCAATTTGTTCATAGAGTTAACGGCTATGGTGCAATCAGTGCTAAAGGTAATGGAATAAATATCAAGTTCTATTGATGTTCTTACTGTGATTTGTGTAATCAGGGAAACCCACACCTCCATTGAAGTTCTGGATCTGTTGGTCTTTTTGAGTTCAAAACCAGTCAAACATACCTTTAACCCTTAGAAGTCCATGGCCTTTTAGAGTGTTTTTTTACTAACCCCCCCCCCCCACCTTTTTATGTGGTTTTTCACTAAATTACACAACGATTCCACAACAACCCTGAAATTGAAAAAAAAAAATACAATTAAGTGTACAACAAATTTGTAATTTTCTTAATGCAAAACTTTTTATGTTTTATAACATAAATCTAAAGTAAAGGGACAAATAATTGTAAAACAAGATGTTTTAGAAACATCTTCAACATCTTCTTACTTCAAGAATATTATTGTTAAGATTATTGTTAAGTTCTGATACAAACCTCCCTCTCAGAACAAGAAAATAAATTCTTCAAAAAATTTAAATCTCAGATTTGTATTATTTTGAAGCATTCTTTTGACAATGGAGGAAGTAAAATGGACATTGTAGGAATTCTTGACACAAGAATAAAATATTTGGGGGAAAAAACTTGTTTTATGTTGTGTGTATGTTAATGATTAAGCAAAACGTTATTTAACGTTTATAGTTTTCCATACACATTGTGATGCCCCTAAACACACATGTCAGTGATGTTATCTGGTGTAGACTATACCAGAATTCTGGGTAGCAACTTTCAAAACATGCTGTGTTACCACAAAGATACAGCAAACTTTATTTTGCTTACTAAAATTAAGCACAAACATTCTGATTGAACGTGTACATTTTTCTAATTGTAAGATCTAAGGACATATTTAATTGTTTTATTGTGATGTCGTCACAATTTGCCTTGTTTTAAGATCACTTGTGGCTAAAATATTCAAATATTCTATTTTCAATGCAGTTTTACTTGCATTAAAACAGGTTGTTTTGAGAGTTTTTCTCTATGTATAACATCCATCAGCATTTGTTATCAGCTACTTTACTACTTTTACTTCATCACCCCATTGGTTGATTTTTTAACTTGATCTAGGAAAAGTATAACCAGGTTTTAGTTTTATTTTTAAGTGTGAAGCAAAAAAAAAAAAACATTCTCAGGCAGTGAGCTATGCTCCGAGTTCAGTGGGAGGTTAAGATGAATATCGGGAATAAATCATTTAACAAAATGAGACACATGCAAAGAGAAACTTTTGTGAAGAGAAAAGACTGTGATCAATGTGAAATAAACGCTTTTGTAAAAGCTGTGGTGTGATTAAGACTTTGACACTACATTGAGATGAAAGTGACATTGAGAGTGACAATGAAAGAGAGAACAAGTGTGTGGAGAAGTTATTCTGGGGATGTTCGGGGGTTTTAGTGCACAGGAGGAAGATGAAGATCAATGACGTTTCAGGTAGGTGACTTGAGTTGCTGCAGCTTATAATCAAGTGCAATTTATAGATCGGAAATTGTGGTATAATACCATGACTATAGAGTGGTGCAGTGGGTAATTGGTTGCCAGTTTGACAAGGAATAAGTGGGAAAAAGTGGATGAACTGATGGATTATTCTTAAGAAAATTTCCTGTTACACACAAAGGCTCCATCTGAGAGTTTTCTTGCTAATGTTGTATGCAGCGGAAATATTAAAGAAGTCTCCGGAAGGGAAGAATGGGGATTGGCTTTGCATCTTTAATATTCAAATAGTTCTTTATGTGATTAGTCTAGCAGGATTCGGCCACACTGTGTATGCGTTTTGTACTTTGGAGCATAACATTTATCCATTTACGAAGCAGAGCAGCACAGCACTTAGTTCAAATTCATGCCGAGTAAAGCTCATTAAAATTTAATTTTGATGAAGTTTACGTACAATGAGTTTCTCACTTCAAACTCTGGCAGGAATTCAATAAAGTTTAGCACATAAAGCAAGCAGCAATGATAAGTAGAAAAGAAGACAACTTGATTTCATTTAAAGGAGATTTAAAAACTATTATGTTAATAATGAAAATGCAAACCAGAAAGATAAGACAAATAAAATGTGATCAAAAATAAATGTGTAGCCTGATGGACTGTGAGGGAAAGAGTTGACCCCAATTTTAATCTGAAAATATTCTCATAGACAACAAAATAATGAGCAATTGTAGAGTTTTGAAACAGTGAGGGACTGACTAACAATAAATCCAGAAAAAAAGTCATTTGAAAAAGTTCTACACTGATTCGCACAAGTAAAATAACCCTTTGGAAACATAACTTTATGTATGTTTCCTTTTCGAGAAGGACTTTGTACCAACGGATACCCATCCTTTTCTTGTTTTCAAAGCTCTGCTTGAGGAGAGGTCCTTGATTTGACAGCACATGGCTCCTGCTATAGTTCCTATGAATCATTGTAGGCCTCTTGGAAGAAAAACATGTTTCTACCACCATGTTTAATTTTTTTTTTTCAGAAGTGGCTTTGCTTCTGATTTAATTGTGGAATGTTGAGTTAATACCAAAGAACAGAATTTTGGTTACCCCAGACTTACTTCTTTCACATCATTCTCCTTTGAATCATTCAGATGTTCACTGAAAAACCTTGACACTCGTACAGTCTAGGAGGGCAGAAGTATAAATATAAAAAGAAAAGGATATTATTTTAAAATAGAAAACCTTTAGCTATATATGTAACCCCCCTGTTACTCTAAAATCCACATGGGTGGGTAATTCCACTGGGTGACCACAGTTTTTGTTTTTAGCTAAAAGGTTAATTTCACGTCATTAATGTCTTTGTTGACTACTTAACCACACTCTGAAATACATCAACATTTTACCAGCTGTCCGCATAGACTCTCCTCCCTCTAAAGTTTAAGATTTCAAATATATAATTTAAAAATTTTGCGAGAGACTGGCGACCTGTCCAAGGTATATCCCGCCTCTCACCCTATGTGAGCTAGAGAACCAGCAGACCCCCGTGACCCTAAAAGGGAATAAGCAGGCAGCAAAATGAATGAATGAGTGAAATTTAAAATTTGAAGGGGAAATAAAAAGCTGAAATGCTGATTTTATGTCTTGAACATGACTGACAGCAAAACTTAAGTCTACCCTATCGTTCAAGTGGGGAGCAGGACCGTAATAGTTTTTCATTTTTCAGGAGGTAGTGTTTCTGCTGGAAGTTGGGAGACAACAGGAGGGTCAATACTGAGAGTTTCATCCTTATCTGAGGAGGGTGCTTCATCTCAGACACATTCTTTCTGTGTAAGCTTAATTTTGCTGGTTCAAGACCAGTGGCTTCTTGAGAGGAGTTTGCATGTTCTCCCAACACTTGTGTGGGTTTCTTTGGGGTACTCCAGTTTTCCCTGCAAGACCAGAAACATGCCTAAGGTTAATTTATATCCCGAAATTCCCCTTAGGAGTGATCTGTCTAGGGTGTACCCTGCCTTACGCACAAAGTGCGCTGGAGATGTCCTGAAGCAGAAGCCTTTATCGGTTTTGGATTTAATGGGGAGTAGGTGGAACCCTCGGGTAGACTTTTAACCCATCCAGGGCATATTCTCTGGTACAATTCTGCAAAGCTAATTTGACTTGCTAACTGCAGAAAATGAGAAACACGAAAACAGAAAAATAAAATGAATTTATTCAAAAGTGAACCATCTGCAATGGAGTAGTAACCTGTAATCCCCTTGAATCTGATGGAATTATTGGCTGAGTTAGCAAAATAAAATGGATTGTAAGGAATTCATTCACTGCCCGCTTATAAATTACAATATAAGTTAAAATGTAATAATAACAATACATATAAACTTCTAGGGACACCTTAGACAGAAAAAAGAATAAAGTAGAACAATGACTACGATATGAATCCAGAAATGCACATTGAACACAGCACACAATAGATGTTCCAATAGCACCAACCCAACTATAGTCCTAAGGGCATGAATGCCTGTCTATACAGATAAGCCTTTAATTTAATTTTAAAAGCATTAGGGGACGCGCTATTATACCCTGCATCAGGGAGCTTGTTCCAAAGCTCTGGAGCAGCGATGCAAAAGGCACTACCACCCACATCAGGTTTAGGTGGTGGTGGGGGCTCCAGCACAACAACATAAGTAAGGATTTAAAAAGATCTGTGAGAGACAGAGATTTGTACAATCAAAAAAGTGGAGGAAAAACGTTGTAAAACAATAAAGCACAAAAGTCTCAAAATTACATTTTTAGATATGAGTGTCACATTGTTTCCACAAGGTCAAGGTTACTGCTCAAACGAACTCTTGCAAGAACCCAACAGCTCTTGCGGAGTATTACAAGGCCCATTAGGGGGAGCCTACAGCGTGTACAGTGAATGGGGATCAGCTCTGATCTGAGGAATAAAGAGTCGAACACTGTCAGACTACCTGTCAGCACCTCGCAAAGGTTGAACCTTCAAGTCTCTGTCTGTGCTCCGCTTTAATTAGCTGATTGTACTGCAGCAGTGTCCAGACAGCCACATTTCACACATCCTTCTGATTCTTTTAGCAGGCGAGTAACTGCTGTGCTCGATACATGCACGGACCATTTGGGAAGGTTCCAACAGGAACCAGAGATTTACTACCTTCCACCCACCAAACAAATTTTGGCCGAAGTTGGGCATTTGTCTGGCACATCTGGCTCTGGCATATGGTTTATGGCCAAAGTCTGGCAGAACTGGTCATTTGGGAATCGTTTGTAGAATTTCAATTTTAAATCTGCAGCCACTTACACCCGTCATGTTCAGAATTTATTTGCGATGTAAATTACTGGAGTATGTGATCTGTAAATAAGTACAACTTTCTCACAGATTTTTAACGGTCCATTTATTGGTTTTGGGAATCTCCAACAAAATATTGACGTATGCGGAAGATCCAAAAACACTTTTTATTGTCTTTTGTATATTATTTCATTTTTACCAAAATCTAGGACTCCCAGACGATTATGTATGATGTAATCTGTAGGGATTGGTAGTTAGAATGTTATTTGATATCATTTTAATTACTGTATTTTCCATCTTTGCACAAAAAGTGCTGTTGTTATACCGCTGTGGTCTGGAAAACAAAAACTAGAACCAAAAGTTGCTCATAGAGCTGCTCAGAGAAAATGTAACTGAGAATATTTCATGAAAAAAGTTATTTCACTACTACTTTGTTTGGGGGAGGGGCCCTGGGTTTAAGCGCACATATGATGAGATATATGCATATGTCTATAGCTGAAGATTTGTTTATTTGTGACTCGTGTTATTGACTCTGAGTCGACTCTTTCTTAGAGACATCTCTATAAGCACCAATGCATGCACCAGTCATGAATTAAATAGGAGTAATGTAACCCAGAAATTGTTTCATTTGTGGTTATATGACGAGTTATTGCAAGAGTTATGTCACATCATTTGCAAGGTAATTTAAAGGTGAGAAAATACGTGATCATCTTTCAGTTTCATTTTACAGACCCCAAATCTAGTGGTGAAAAGAAGGATAACAATTGGAAGTACAAGACCTGTGAAATGGTTTGTTTGTTTTTCAAGGACATAGGACAGAAAGGTCTCAGAATGGTGTCAGGTTTGCCTGTTTTTTTATTTTGACCTTGTCTTTGCTTTTTTGGGAGATTTATGATTTTTTTTGTCTCATCACTTTTGATTTTAGTTATAAAACAAAAACTGTTCGTTCGCATTTTGCATGTAGTCAACATTATATACTCTGAATTGTCCAATGTCAGGGTTGTTGTGGAGTTATTGTGTAATAAAAATGGTATAAAAAGAACCTGTAGGTGTACTAAAAAACATCAAACATTGGCACAAAAAAACCTTTTAAAGATCATTTATTAGAACAAATTGTAAAGTAGTAAAAAACACTCATAAGGGGCCCGGACTTCTTAGGGTTAAGATAAGACTGAAGGGGTATAATTTGTTGGCTTTGACAAGACAACATAATAATATATTTCATTTACATAGAGCTTTTCTAAGAAGCTCAAGGATGCTTTACATGATTAAAAACACATAGAGAATAAGAATTCAAAATTTGAATTTCAGAAATGAATAGTGATGATGCAGAAAGTTCAAGTTGCTAGAAGTTGGTAGTTCATAGAATCACCAGAAGCACTGAATGTGGTGGTGATGCCCAGGTAGAGGGCTCACAGTAGCCTGATGGCAGACTTATGATAACAATCTAGTTTGATCCAAAAACAGAGCATGCAATGAAACAGAATCAGACTGGCAGACACTAAACAGAAAAAAACATGAAGCTTCCAGGTATGAAGTGGCAACTAAGTGTTTACGACATGGAAGTGACATGGATGGATGGATGGATACTTTGTTCATCAAAGTGGAAAATGTACATTAATGAGGTTCCAGCAGATTAATGTCTTCTTAATATGAGTTTTCTTTTGTATGCAAGAGATTGGGGAAATACTAGTTGGACTTCTTCAAGTGACAGACTGGCAGCTTCCCCAGTGAACTTCTTATTTTGTGAGCTAGGACCCTTGACCCTCAGGACTCCTTTATGCAAATTGGTTAATACAAGTGAGAATATAATTTATTCATTAATCTTTTCTACTGTACCCCAATAAAAATTGAATGTGAAAACTGTAAGATAGCGCTGCTCTTTAAAGGAGTCTCCTTGTTTTGTCCTCAACTTCATGCAAATGTCATGTTTGTTCAGAGCTTAGCTAGAGAAACCCAGCTCTTCTAAGTGAGGATTGTTGTAAACACTTTTCTTCATAGAACTACACTGGGATTTCAAGACTACATTTTGGAGTGGGCCTTTGAGCAGGATCTTTGACATCTATTGTCAAGCGTAACAATCAGAAAGGCCCACTGAGATGGGCCCCGCTGCCCTTCAAAAAGTGCTCAAGATCCTATTCATTCATTCAAAGAATGGAAAGAGTCATTAGTCTCCAACCATGGCTTTCAAGTCTTTTGATTTGGACAAACCTCTGTGACCTAAAAATATTTGTAGGACTGCTGTGGTGTGACCATTTGAAATTCCTAAAAAACGTTGACTTTTTTTTTTTTTAAAGCAAAGGGTCGAAATCTAAGAGACGTCAATCCAATATCTTGTTTGTTTAGACGAAACAGTGTCTTTGACTTCCGAATGTTAGCTAAGAGACTCACTTTATCGACAGAACTCCATGTTATCATGGATTTGAAAACAAATTCATGTTATTAGGTTGGCCTGTACGTATTGTTATTGTACTCAACCCTTCGAAGTCTGGGGCATTTTAAGATTTTTTTGCTACTTTACAATTTGCTCTAATAAATTAACTTTAAAATATTTTTGTGACAATGTCTGAAATCATGTTTTTTTATTACATTACACATAATTCCACAACAAACCTGAAATTGTTCAAGAAATGTAATCCTGAGTATTAACGTTCATTTTTAACTTCAAAAATTGAGACAACAACAATCAAAAGTGTTCTAAAGAAACAAATATTATTAAATCCCACCCAAAAGCAAAGACAAGGTCAAAAAAACATGATAATTGTACCAATAAACTTATCTAAACCATATACTCTGTTCCATTGTGCAATTTTTGTGAAATAACTTGGAAAAATGCAGCCATATCACAGGTTTTGTACTTCCGATGGTTGTCCCATCCTTTCACTAGAAGATGGCACTGATTTGAGGTCTGTGAAATGTAACTGAAAGACAATCACTCATTTTTTCACAATTTAATTAGAATTACCTGCAAATTATCTCTTGTAATGTCAGTTTAAAACCAAAAATTTCAAAGATGATAATCTTTTTGAAACTGCTGTAATTGGCACATGCACCAGTGCATGCAGAGACTTCAAGGGTTAAGCATATTGATATTTTTCTTTTTCTTCTTCTTCAAACAGCTTCTCCACCTAAACAGCCTGAGCTACAACCCCAAACTTTTCAGAAGACTTCCAGACAGATTTCACCCAAGATTATCTTTTCAGAATGGTAAGGTTTACCGAAAAATGTGAAAAAAAAACAGTAAAATTTCCAAAGTGTCCAATGTTAATGTTATCTTCTGTTCTTAAGTTAACTTCCCCTATTAAACACACTTTTTATATGAAAAAAAAAAATATTTTTCTCCTCTTTTAGGTATTTGCTCTAGTAGGCCATCACTCAAAGACAATAAAAATTATAATAAAAAGCTGTGAAAAAAAATATCAACAAAAGGCTATTTAAACTTGCCATAAATACTTCCATTTTTCAATAATAGCTTCACAAAAATAATATCTTTCTCTCTGTTGGAGTCTTATTCTGTTAAAATAATTTTTCTTCTTTAATCCTTGATTTTTTGAGGTAAGTTTTATTTTTTTAGGAAAAATGCTAATATTAATATTCATTTCAACTAACAACTATAACATTTTTGTTCACAATAATGACGTAAACAATTTACTTAGTAAAAAAATAAACTAGATTACAAGCATTTAATCCATGTTAAACCTAAACTTTGGTGGTAGCACTTGCAGCTGGATGCAAGCAAGTACATGCAAAAGAGGCAGGTGACGTCAAGATTGGTTTATTCAGAGCATCAAAAACCTTTTCTATCAACATAATAAAATTTTTCTGCATGAACTTTACTTAATCTTAGAAGGTGTTGTTTTTTCTTCTTTTTCAATGTTAGAATATCCATATGGAGAACTACACTCACTGCAAAAATAAGAGAAACGTAATTTCCACCAGAAAGATGTGCAGCCAATACTTCAGCCTTTTTACTAATTGTAAAATGTTTAAACTCTGTTTCATTGGGCGTACTTTAGCTGCTTAATTACGGTCTCCTCATCCCTTTTCTGCTTTTCCCATAGCCCTTTCCACACTCTTAAGAATTGACTTCATCCCTTTCAAGTCGTCTGTATTAATTGAAGCACATGGAATGTGTTAATTATATTATGGCAGAGGAGGTCCAATAGAGACTGAAGATGGAAAAAAGAAGCAAGAATATAATGATTGTTTAATTGTTAAAGTGAATGACCTTGCTGGAGTTTTGGGCTCAAGGGAGTCAAAGAAAGTTTTGGCCCTAAATGAATGCAGACACAATACAGGAGGAGAAACTAGATTCTATTGCTACAAACACAGACACAATGCAAGAACGCCAGTGTTTTAGTTCTTTTTAACCAGGTCAGAAGTACAAAATTGAAATTAAAGCTGCGAGCAGTGATCAAAGGGCTCAAGCACGTACAGCTCCATCGCCACTTGGTGGACAGATTGTCTCACTATGCACTACAACCAATTCTTATTTAGAAGATGTATTCAAATGAGAATTGTTAAAATAACTAGCCGATACATGCAAATGAAATAATGAAAACCACATCTCAAAGTGTCATGCCCCCAGGTGGCGCTATTGAGCCAAAATATTTATGAACCTAATGATTTTCTGGCGTTGTTATGGTCATTATTTTTTCATGTCAAAACTGGTGAAAAAAAAGTATCATATCAGTTAATTGTTACTGTTGCCACCTGGTGGCGCTATAATCGAAACTGCTAAATTTTACGAGGAAAAAAAAGATTTTGGAAACTCACAAAGAATGAGTTTTTTGTAGGTCTTTGTCCCTTACATGTGTTACAAATTCAAACATTTTGTTCAGACAAAAAAATGTTATATTAGATGTTGCCACTAGGTGGTGCTATAACGGACACTGTAGGTGGCTGTATAGACTTATTCAGACGGGCCAGATTGTACATTGCATGGCAGAGTTGTTAGCAACTTCCTGTTTATGTGAACATTTTTTAATTTTGACAGTCACTGTGCGCACACAGTTTAACAAAGTCCAAAAAGCTTCCAAACGTAATATCCCTTATGTATTAAGATAATACTGATGGAGTTTGGAGATGAACACTTAAAATCTCTAGGAGGAGTTAGTTAAAGTATGACACAAGCTAAAATGCACATTTTTGGAGGTTTTTGCAGAATAGCCGACTTCCTGTCGATTTTGTAAATGCGTATTTACATATATTTATTACGTATATTTAAGTCTTGGTACCCTACAAATGTGTGCTGAATTTTGTTTTGACAAACTGAGAGCGCAACATAAGATGAAATACATTGAGCTATTTTGCCACACCCCCTTTTCAACCACAATCCAACATAATGTTTTACCAGTTTTAACCTGTGTGCGAAATTATTCAAATAATTATCTTTTCTGTGAAAAAATAGATAAAGAAATAAATTGACGCAGTGGGAGGAGTTTGCCTATTCTTCCTGTACTCGGATGTGTTTCCTCAAGGTATTCTGGTTTCACCCACAAGCCAAAAACACAAATTACTTTTATAAATGCATTTATTATTTTTTTTGTAATACATTGAATTAATACATTTTATGAACTAATTGAACACCCCCTAGGAGTGAATGTATGATGTTGACCCTGTGATAGACTGGCAACCTGACCAGGGTGTACCCAACACTGTCACTGATGAAATACGCGAATATATAAAATATATTCTCAAAAAAAAAAAAAATTTGAAACATGCCAGATTTTATGATCTACTGATAAAGGTGCTAATAAGAATAGATGTACAAGTTTAACGCCTAAAATTAAACTTGTAAGACTGAAACTCATATGAATAGTCCAAGTCTTTGTTTCTCAAAAGTTTTATGTCTTTTTTAGCACACCCTTCTTGGTTTGGTACGCCCTTGTGAATAGCGTTTTTTCGGTTTCTCATTTGAATAACTCCAGTATATATTATTATTAGTTTACACATGTTAAATGGCAGGCGTCAGGTAATGAAACGCACATCCACGAGCATATATCCAATCAATGAACTGTTTCTTTGTGTAGATATCCATTCAGCGAGCGCTAAAGTTATAAGAGAGTGGGACTTCGCCCAGCCAGAAAAAACCTGTCAGAGCTGAGAAGAGTGGTTTTTGCTGGCTTTGCAGAAGACAAAGATAGAAAAAGAACGGTAAACAAAAATGTTTCATTGAGCCAGAAATGTTTTATTACGTTATTATGCAAAAGGAAACTTATGAAACACAAGCGCTCTTCTGCACTGTCTTCTGACAGCTGTTCCTAGTTTCAGGACCCCTAGGTGTCCTGAAATGTCCCCGTAATTTTTGCCTGCTTTAAATTCCTCTCTCCCTGCGCTACTCCGCAAGCTCCTGAAGAACCTCATGTCCACCATGCTGCGATTGTTTATTTTAATTTAAAGTGATTTTTTTTGTAGATGTGTTTGATTTAGCAAAATAAAGTGAATTCTATGAGCGGCAATTATTTATCTGTTCATGCGATCAATCCATACTAAAAATGATTAAAAAAATGCACTGCCATCACAACCAAACCGAAAACCATGGCTAAAAACCACGGTACATACCGAACCGTGAGCTTTGTGTACCTTTGCATCTCTAGTGAACATATAATAATGTATCCTCAGGATAGAGGCACTGAATTTATGTAATTATTTATTTATTTTTCCCATGGACCTGTTCACATTAATTAACGAAAGGAGGGTATTTAAAAAAAGGGGGGAGTGAATGAAAGATGTAGGTGAGGGGGAAAGATTCAGGAGTGAGAAGATGATAAAGAAAACAAAAATTAAGGGTCTCATATTTTACACATTGATTTTAAATGGGGTTTTACATAGAATAGTTCAATTTCTAAAACAAAGTTGTTGTATTTTTTTTTTTTATCATGTCAGTGTGGCCTGGCATGGAGGCAACCAGCACATCTGAAACCCTAAATGCACTTTGATAATTAAATACTAGTGTCAGGCTGCAGGAAAACACAGGCCTCCTCCAAGTATCTCTAGAGGGGATGAGTTCATAGATCATAGATCATTTGATCATTAGAGTCACAAATGCTATTTAACCTGTTAGACAACCGCGGAGAATGGTACAGCAGACTGTGAGGTGATGGGGAAGATGGGTATAAATGCAGGTGCTGGTAATAAAATTAGAATATCAAAACAAAGTTGATTTATTTTAGCAATTCAAAATTCAAAAAGTGAAACTTATATAAAGTATACGTTCCTTTCACACAGACTGGAATGTCAAGTGTTTAATTCTTTTCATTTTGATTATTAAAACTGAGCACTAGCGAAAATCCCATTTAATAACATTTAATATTGTGAAATAGTTCCATATTTAAAACATCTGATGCCACACACTAATCAGCCAATTAGAGCAAAAGCCTTTAAATGTTCACAAAATCTAGTTCTGTATGCAACACCACCACAGTGAAAGCTGCTGATTCTTCAGTTGCTCAAAAAATAACCACTGACACCTTGCACAAGAAGGGTAAGAAAGAAGTTCATTTCAAAAGAAGCTGCTAATTACAGAGATCTGTATCCAAGCACATTAATAGAGGTGAAAGGAACAGATGTGGTAGAAGAAAACGTGTGCAAGCAATAGATATAGCCCAATCTGGAGAAGATTGTGAAACCAAACCCAGTAAAAAATGTGGGGGAGATTGAAAAGAGTGGTCTGCAGCTGGAGTCAGTGCTTCAAGAACCACCACGGACAGATGACACGGGTTTCAAGTAATTTCATACTTTCGGTCTGCAACATTTCTAAAAAACAGTGACACCTCAAGATACGAATGTTACGAAAAATCCAAGATACGAAGGATCTCTCGAAAAATATTTTGCTTCAGGATACAAAAAAAAAATTCCAAGATAGAAAAACACAATCTGAGAAATTGTTGACATTTGAAATTCACGCGACTGACTATGCTGGGTGTCACATGACTACAGTAACTCGCCACCAACAGTTTCCCATTGGTCGGATCATACCCATTTCAGAAGCGCTCTCTCCAACTCTTCACACACGCTTTCGGTACTATCTACACATGTGCTTGGTTTCGTGTTGCTGTGCGTGAACACACTCGCAAGATAAGGTTTCACATTTGTCTAGATTTGTTTCTACATTTATTTTATTCTGTTTTATTTTGTTTTCAATGTTTATTATCATTTATTTACATTAACATTCATTCATTTTCCTTCCTGCTTAATCCCCTTCGGGTCACTGGGGTCTACTAGTGCCTATTTCCAGCACACATCGAATGAGAGGTTGAGGAATATCCTGGACAGATTGCCAGTCCATCGTTGATTACATAAACAATGTTTAGATTTAAGGATGGAAGAAGAGTTATTTGATTTTTCTTTGGTTTTCCATTCCTTTTTCAATTTATACATTTGTTTATTCAGCCATTGCACGGATTAGGTATTTTACATCTAAACCTTGCTTCGACGTATAAAAAATTCAGGATACGAACGCCACCCTGGAACGGATTAATTTCGTATCTCGAGGTATCACTATCTAGTCATTTTCTCAGATACTGAATACGGGCTGTTCATTAGTTGTCATGTTATAATCATAAAAATAAAATGGAACTATATAAGTCTGTGTTGAATGAATGTAAGCTTTATTTAAGCCTCATTTATTGAATGAAATTACCGAAGAAAAAAAAATGGTTTGTGATTTTCTAGCTATATGACCAGCACCTCTAGAGGTTATTGAGGGTTTGTTTTTGTAGAAGTGGACTCTACAGACTCAGACTGGGAGACCATTTAAAGGCATATCAGTCCCTTTGTCAAATATTCCTTTATTGATGAGGAAGGGGAACATTCCCATTTATATGTAATAAATATATATATTTACATTTTGAACGGTGAAATCTGTTCAAGCAGAGATACAAAGCAGTCGGGAGTGTTCTACCTTTTTCAGAGTAGAAAGGCGTCCAGCGAAGCGATCAATCTAATGATCTGTTTAATTCACTTCAATCCAGCCAAGTTCTTTAATCCACTCAAGCATCCAAATGGAGAATTTAGTTTCAAGCAGAGAACTGAGGAGGAAGCCAAGTGTGTGAAATTTGAAATGTTGTGTTTATTTTACAGCTACATGTCTATTTCTGACTGCACAGTGATCATTTAGGTTTAGTTCTTTAAATGCACATGACAATTACAGCAAACATGTTTTAAAGAAGTCAATAACTATTTGATCACACTGTATATTGCAAACTCGGAAATCATTGAGGCGTCTAGAATTTTAAGCAAAGGTGCATTTCTAGTATGAGAGACAACAATATCCACAAATACCATTGTGTGCTTTTTTAAATTGATTTGTAAATTACTGAGCTGAATAAATATTTGATCAATTGCTTAGATTTCTGACCCTCAAAGACCTTTTATTTTGCCTTTACATAGTCCAGATGTGGGTGGCTCAGTGGGTAGCACTGTGGCCTTCCAGTAAGAAGGTTGCCAGTTCGAGGCTTAGCATATTTGCATGTTCTTCCTGTGCTTGTGTGGGTTTCCTCCATGTACTCCGGTTTACCCCACAATCCCAAAAACATGCATCAGGTTAAATGAATAATCCAAATTCCCTTTAGGCGATGGACTGGCGACCTTACCAGGGTGTACTCCCGCCTCTTGCCCAATGTGATAGTCACTAACAGACCCCCGTGACCCGAAAAAAGGGAATAAGCGTGTTGGAAAACGAACGAATAGTCCAGATGCACTCTATCCATGATTCTGATCAGAGGCAGATTTTGTGTGAGAAACAAACATTAAATCAGCAATTTCAGTAGAATTGTTTATTTGTTGCCATATTTATTTAAAACCGCTGTGTAATGTTGCTTAATAACTTTTTATTAACATTACAAGGGAGTTATTCCATCTAACCCACTGTTTAGTTTGGTAGTTAAACTGGGAGCTTGTCAGAGTTTCAATATGAAGTGAAATGTTTGTTCCTGACTTCTGAAGCACATTGTACATTGAGTGCTTTTGGTTTTTAAAATATTCGTGCATCAGGATGTTTTACTTTTAGAATCTGGTTCTTTGCAGAAAAAGAAAACTCAAATTGAGCCGAAATGAGTGACACCTCCGGTTTAGAGGCTGTTATTTCTGCAGGAGGAGGCTTCAGTTAATTTTTTCTTTCATAAATTTATGCTCTTGCCTAATTTTGATTAATACATTTTCCATAAATCATAAAAACTTATAAATATTTTACACTTGCCAATTATTTATAAAGGAAAATCATGAAATTTACAGCAGTGCAGTAAGCTTGAAAATATGTTTTTTTTTTTTTGTCTAACGCTGCTGAAAAACACCTGCAATTATCTAGTTCAAAATCAGCAGGAGGGTCAAATAATTATTTTGTATTGTAAAGTAAAGCACTGAAATCCTTTCCTGAACAAATCATCAAGCTCTCAAAGACACCGTCAAACTCTTCTCACATTTAATTACAAATGGATTACGTCTACAAAAATCTGTCTACATAAATCTGGGGTTCTACGTGTGCATCTGTAGAAGGTTTAAAAAAAATGTTAGAGAAGTAAACGAATGTTAATGGACAAGGGGAAAAAACAAAGTTAAGCTCACTCTAAAGACTTTATTCAATGCAATAAAGTCAGAACATATTATTAAATCATAAAGCGCTTCTAATTCGAAGTGCTGATTGCAATCAAACAAAAGTGCTCTATCACATCCGTTCATATAAAAGCTCATTAGAGATCCTGCTCTGGCTAATAAAAGTCGACTAATCTAAGAGAAAATGTGCCGAATGAAACGGAGGATCTTACTTTGCTTTGTAATTACACAGCATGGATTTGTGCAGAGCGCCGTAACCATGTGTCGCTATGGAAACACAATGGCAGTGCTCACGGGTGACACCCATTAAAGATGCAAATTGTCTTCATGTTGACAAGCTTTTAACACAGCGGTCTTCAAACCGACTTGTCATGTAAGAGGGAGAGGGAAAAAAGAGGAAAAGGTGTATGTAGAAGACAATTATAATAAATGAACAAATTACTTTTGACATAATTTATTTGTAAATTATAACTGTATACAGTAAAATTAAAAAAAATAACTTTAAAAAAGCTTCCTTTTGTGGCATATCCCAACCAGCTTCCTTTTCGTCACTGAAGAATGTACTTGGTCTTTCTTTTCTTATTGCGTCTGATGCTGATTTATGCTAGTGGACATAGCATTAGAGCATCACATGATCTCTCCATTCTTGTGATTCTAGTAAGCTGTGTGTTTAGTTTGGAGTTTCTTTCTCATACTACATGCACATAGACTTTTTTTATTCAGTGAAGTATTCCGTTGGTCTCTTTCTGCTGATCAAAAATATCAGAAATATTGATGTAATGACACTCCCCGCCTAAAGATGGAGTCTACGGTAAAACAGATGAACTCCTCGCCAGACAGAGAAACAGGAAAGATGACAAAGACAGAGAAGAAGAAGTCAAAAAAATGTTGAGTGCTTTAAACGGTTGGTGGCGCCATTTGTATCCTGTGTGAAGTCGCTATGAAAGTGTGGGATGAGCACCACTGAGCGGCTACTTTACATCCTACTGGCCATCAAAAGAGCCAGCTTTCTCTGGTCGTTCTCTTTGTGAAGAACAGTTATGACAATCTGAAAATCTATTTCGTTTGCACTACTCGCTAGATATGTGAGCTCCTGTTGGTGACCACAGTTTTTGATCGAGGCGCGTTTTCACAGGAACTTCGGATCAGTGTTTAGAGGCCTTTAGGGAGACACATACAGCAGGCTACTGACTGGATCTTCTCTTAACCCTAATCCAATACTCTCTTATACAAGACCACGTGCTTGTAATGGGATCTTAATCTAAATAAGGCTGTGTTTCTGTTAAATCTTCTTAAACCTTGCTTCCAGAGTCATCTATAATGGTTATGATTAATATTTTCTATAACAAGTATTGTATTGTCAAACGTATCTTTTGTCTTTCCGTGTTCTTCAGTTTAAAGCACTAACTAAATTATACCAACTTTAGGACTAAAGGAGTAAAGTGCATAAGTGTAAAATATATGGTCAACAAAGGCACTTCCTATGCATCTGTGCAGCCAGTGGTACCCTGACTGCCATTAGGTCCTTAGATGAGATCCTAAGACTCCTTTTATTGGTGTGGTTGGCCTTGGGATCCTCCTAACAGAAGATGATGCTAACTTATTGTGTCAGCAGATCCTTCAAGACGAACGCATTGCTTCTCAACACCTGAATCCAAATGAGCACAATAGGAACATCATGTCTCGCTCAATCTGAGTTGGTGGATACTGTAATCCAGGTCTGGGAGAATCATTCTAAGGTGTGGTCATAGAGGTCATGGATGTGTTTCCTAATTTTCATTTGTTTAAAAGGCATTAAATCAAAGTTTGATCAACCCGTAGTGTGCTTTCCACTTGGTTTGTGCGTGTTACTTGAAGTCCGGACCTTCATGGGTTCGTAACCCGATTGCTATTCATGGGTTCGGTTGCCAGCACATTCGACTATTTAAAGAACAAAGTATTTTTATAAGAATGTTTCATCTTCATGTTTAGACAAGTGTCATAATGCTAACAGCTGTGATTCTCACTACTGGCTTGTGTAAACCATTTGTACATGGTGAAAGTTTATTGGGGTATTAAACAAGAGAAACATTGCATTTGGGTAAATCTTGGCAGCGGTGGCAGTGAATCTCACTTCGCTTCCCTTTTATCTGATCTGGAGTCCTAATCTGGTTACTGCTTCCCCTTGAGCAAGGACACAGTGTGACAGAGGCACGCACTCACAAACCGCCAGCCCACACACATACACCAGTAAAAGAGTTTGACTAGCCTTCATGTTTAGAGATTTCTCTTCCATAATGGCGTCTCTTCCTCGGCCTTCAAAGAGTTGTAATTCAGCACAAGACTATTATCGTGTGCTTTCAAAGCTGCTTTTGGTTTCAACTGGTGTGGTTGGTGATCTGATGAAAATTGCAATATGACTTCTCTGAAGGAAAAACATTTTCAAATGGAAAAGAATAGCTATATAACGCACACATGAAAGAAACGCGGAGTATTAGAAAATATGAAACCTGTCTTCAGAACAAGAACATTGTTCAATACAAATTCAGCTTCTAACAAGCTTTCTCAATAAACTGCCAAGTTCTTTACACAAATAATAATGATTGATTATGTGACATAAGCCCTTATTATATGCAGCTTTCTGGCTCTACTGTGCAGCGGATATGTGAAAATGAAGGTCAGAAAAGTTGTACGCTCAGTGTGATTGAGTTCCTCTGGGGCTCATTACAGGGTCAACACTGCAGGGTCAGGGAACACTAATAACACAAAAGACATAGTAAACGTTGTTCATAAAATCTACAGTTTCAGTTCAAAACGATTCCAGAAGCTATTAAATCCTCAAAGAGTGTTGGATTATTAATTAAGTTATTAATTACGTAATTAACATATTTAAGAGGAACTCAAATCCAGTACTTTGTAGTGTGTTTAAGGTGTTTATGAAGTATGCCGTTTTATAAATGCTCATCAACTGTGAACTTAACTCTGTGGGAATTAAATCAACACTCTAATTAATATCTGACAAACTACGCTCTAAAAAAGGTTCTATATAGAACCCAAAAATGTAATCACAGGGGAACCTTTTTTTGGTGCCAATTAACCCTTATCTTCAAAGGTGCTATTTAGAACCAACCACAAAACAATGAAATAAATAAACTCTGCATGATACACATGACCAGCATCTATATACAGCAGATTAAAAAAAAGGGAACTACTCTAGAATCAAAAGTACCAAAAAGTCCATAACTAATGCCAGCAAAGTTCAACAACAGTACCTCAAAGAACCAGTGGAGAACCGAACAGAGCTTAAGGGGAGCTTTAAAGTGAAAAGTGAGATAAAGCACAATCAAACCCCCCAAAAAACAACGAAGAACCTTTTTTAAAGAGGGTATGCTAAGCTATGCTAGCAGTGCTAACACCAAACCCTGATAACAGCTGAGCAAATGTTAAAACAGTAAAACTGACTCAGAGTGAGATGGAGAATGAGCCTAAAGCATTGTCAGGGTTCTCAAGTTGTGATGGTAACTCAGACTCATAACTCGGATGGTAACTCGAACTCAGAGTGGGACGGAGTTAGAAGAATGACTGCAATTAATAATGGAGGAAGAATAATTGAAAAGATTTGCAAAAAATGTTCAACCTGTAGTGATTGTTACTAGTGGGGTTTCCAAGGGTCGGTTATGTATTATATTGTTGCTATAAATGAGATTTATTTTCATCTTGAATGAAAATGGAATGCTTTCATTGGTCGTTTTTCTTGTGAAATACAGGATATGACAATCTGAAACTCTATTTCATTTGCACCACTCATGTGATCAGATGTGTGCACTCCTGTTGGTGCCCACATTTTTGATCAAGGTGCTATGTCACACGAAACTTTGGTGTTTCGAGGCTTGTAGGGAGAGACACACAGCAGGCTGCTGACTCTCTCAGGATCTTCTCTTTACCCTACCCCAATCCTCGCCCACTTTTCTCTTTGTTCTCTTCTTGATACAAGACCCTGTGCTTGTAACAGGATCTAAATCTAAATAACGCTGTCGCTATTATACCACTGAAATAAACTACAATGTAATCTTGAAATTAAACAAAATGCAACATTTGAACCATTCATTCATTCATTCGTTTTGATAAGTGGTCTGCCGGTGACTATTTCTAGCTCTCATCGACAGGTCGCCAGTCATTCACAGCATTTGAACATTATTCTGTGTAAAAAAAATCTTTTAAAACTCTTTTAGTTTCTTTATTTTTTGTAACTACTTGCTGTGCTCTCTAGTTTTTCAACTTAGTGGAGTAAAATTCTGAACAAGATGCTCAAAGTTAAACAACAGTTCAGCAGGTTTGTTTTCTTCACTGGGACTAAAGTCCTAACCTCCTCTGCTTCTGATTGGTTAGATCATGAGTGTCTCCCAATCATCTGTGCCTTTTGGAACATCAGCCATTTCTTCATCTTCTTTCCCGCTTGTTCCCTTTCACCCCCTTTGGGCGAGAGTCGGTGGTACACCCTGGAAAGGTCACCAATCCATCACAGTGCAACACACACATTCACACACACTTTTACACCTAAGGTGTGAAATAAAACCCACACAAGCACAGTGAGAACACGCAAACTCCTTCCAGGAAGGTCACCGATGAGACTTAAACCAGCAACTTTCTAACTGAAAGCCTCAGTTCTACCCATTTTTCCACTGTGCCCCTCCTTTCTAAATATTTTGCTGTTAATAGCGGAAAAATTTGGTGGCCAATATCAGAACTTCTGTGTATAAGAAACGAACGTGTGGCGTGTGACCAAGTTAAAAACAGAAAAAATGTGGCACATTCAGTGTGTGAGAACATTCAACTTGTTTAAAAAAGGTTATTAATCTTAGCGTGAATAAAAGACATGGGATCCATAAATCGTGCAGATTTTAGTGAGGGTGAAACACTTTTAAACCAATGACACAACGGCAATTCAAATATGTGAATTTCAGTCAACTATGAGCCCGCCCACCAACATTGTAGTTTAAAAAACTAATAATACACTATATAGCTCATTTTTATTATAACAGGGCGCTCTCTAATCTACTTTATAGCTAACGTTGTAAAAAAATTTTATTTGCTTCATACTGAGTCATCAAAAAGCTCATGCATGTCCAATCTAGTGGCTCAAGTCCCATCACATCATGTAACATCACTGGTCAAAATTGCACCCAGATCTGTCACAGCAGAATCCAGAATTGCGCTGCACAGGCAAGAAAATCTTTTTATATTGTCGGATGCGTTATCATTCTAATCAATGGATTTTTTTTAAAGCATATGTCCATCCTGTTCAATTTTGGCTCACTATGGCCCAGATCTGTGTGTTGCGTCCCTGCAGACAGCCCACATTTGCTCAGCTCACAGTGGGTTTATTGTCTTCTTGTGAATGTTTTTTGATCTTGGATTTCTGCAATCTCAAGGTTAAGGTCCAGCATTAACAGAGCTGTTGTGCAGATTGCATTCACAGTATGAGGTGAGAACATGTCAGTTTCCTGCTTTCTTGGTTTACTGGCTACATTTGAGTTGTGTATAGGCATAAAGCAATGCAAAATAAGTCAGTGCTGTGCCACAGTGTGCATTAGAGTTCAGTTCATCCTATTCAGTTTCTACACACTCAGGATACAGCTCTCGAGGACAGATCTACTTTTATTAAACTGTAACCATGAACAGAACACATATTAAAGCTTTCCAATTAAATGCCATACTTCCACTAGGAAAAATTCTACATTCACTGGTAGAATGTTCTTATAATTTCAACAACTCAATTCAGTTGTTAAATTAGTATAAGTAAAATGAATTATAAAAAATGTGTAATATTTTTGGGATGGGGATGATTTTTCTTGGTTTGCACACATAAAGACAAAAGACAAATCACTTATGAAAGATTGAAATCACCATTTATTAATGATACCTTAAATCCTTTTCAAGTATCAAGTATTTGCTTGAATCAGTTTGGGACACATGTTAAAAAGCAAGAGAGGTCCCTTTACCATATATTCACAGCTTGTCGATTTCGGATCAAAAATACATTTGTTGTTTTTTTTTTTACTGTGAGGAAACCAGCTCTGAATTAAACCCCTGGACAGAGAGACCCTGCTAACTCCTCTCAAAGGCATTTACACCGGAGACCTTCTAGCTGAGAAGCAACAGGGACACTGTGCTGCACAACAATCGCTGTGAAGTGAACCAAATCATCTGTTTCTGCAAACGTCTGTTCATATTCATTGTTTTATGTTCACTCGTTTCATTGTTTCAAGCTTTAGGCTTGATGTTTTTTTTATTTGTCAAGTTTAAGGTATTTACTTTTAAATATCATTGTTAATATTCAAGTTTTACCATATTTATTCATTGATCTTATAATGTATTGCAGTTACATTTTGCTCAATCTTTGCTCAACTCTATGAACTATAAGGTAAACGAATAAACTGTATAAAATCTAAAAGTGTTGCTGGTCTTCCACAGACTCCGTGTTATAAATACGTGTCTTGAACTCAGACAAGGACTTTCCCTGCTTCAAGCCAGCTAATGTTGTCATTCTCAGTTTGTACAAGACTGGACACTTCACCCAAGGCAAATTAGCCTGGCCTAAATTTTACCCCAGACGACTTGTCAGAAGAAGCCCAAGATAGAGAGAGTGAGGACTGGGCAATGCCAGAGCGGATGAGTGAACAAAAGTGACAAAGCTCTCCAATCTTTTACAAGGCAGGTGGAAAATATGTATTAGGTGGAAACTAAAATAGATACTAAAGACAGTGACATGCCTTCTGTAGTCAAAATGGCATTTTTTCCACAAAAGGGACAATTCTTGGGTCATCTAAAAATCTAAATGTGTCTGGTGCCCAATGGGAAGAAAGAAAAGATCAGTTCAACAAACAAGCACAAAAGTACAGTGTGCAACTAATTTTAGAACACTTACTCTAACAGCACATCATGGATCTTAATGAACTGAAATCTTCCAGGTGGAAATGTATTCATTACATAGAAGATTGTATAAAACACCATTAGAATGATCCATGGAGATCCAAATCAATTTCCCATGGAAGATTGGAATCAAATTTGGAAAATAATCCACAAATGTAAGGTTCAGTAATGTATGGCCTGTTGTGAGATCTTCTCTCATGATAAGGGCACCAGTCAACTCAAGGACAGTCTGTGGTGCAACATTGGAATAAGACATGATACACCTGCTCCATGAGTTCATAATGCAGGAACTGCACATGATCCCATCCTGCACATTCAGAGCACCCCTGGATAGCACATACAAGTCTGCGTGACCCTGCAAGGAAATGCCTCCTCAGACCATCACGGACCTACCACCAAACCTTGTGCAGTTGGTGTTTCTTGGAAATTGCCAAACAGGGTGTTAGGCCAAGCACAAGCTCAACTTGTGACCGTTTGGCCCTCTAGCTGGTTTCTGCCCATGTGGCCTCTATTTTTAACACTTCTCTGAGAATAAGAAAGAATTCTTGCAAATTTGCTTTGTGCAACCACTAACGTTGATGCCATGGGCAAAAAAATTAAATAATTACAATTACCAAACAGCCAGATCAGGGGAATGGTTTTAGATCCATGCTGCTGTAAGAGTGGCTTTAGAATTTTCACATATTCTAAGTTCTATTAGTTCTATCCAAGTAAAATTTATTCGCAGATGGGTGCTAGAGCTCAGAACAGCAGACCGGACAAAGAGGCTTGGACATGGAAGTTAAGGGGTGAGGCTTATAAGAAGAGGTGAGTGGGGCTAAGAGGATGCTGGTCAGACCCGATTGGAGGAATGGCTGCAGGATACGATCTCATTCAAGGTAATTAAATGTTCTTCATAGTGTGACTGCTTCATCAGTGGTTCTTCCTAACTGAACTGGTTTCAATCCCCAAATAAGTAATTTTTTAAAGGATTATGAATCGTTTGTAAGTTAAAAACAGAATTATTTCAAAGTTAAAGAATATATAAGTGAATGATTTACAAATAGGGCGGCACGGTGTTGCAGTGGGTTTCCTGTGGCAGATTGTTTGCTGGTGACCTTCCTAGAAGGAGTTTGCATGTTCTCCCTGTGCTTGTGTGGGTTTCCTCATCTAAATTTCCCTTAAGTGTGAATGTGTGTGTTGCTCTGTGGACTGAGTGTAATCCTGCCTCTCGACTGAAGTGACCTTGAGATAGGCACCGCCATACCCCCGTGACCCCGAAAGGGAACAAGCGGGTATGACAATGAAGGAATAAATGATTGACAACTAAAAACAAAACAATAAAAAATCTCGGCTGATATTTTGCATGATTTAACAGGGAAATTCCTGTGTCCGGAAAATTCTGTATCTCTTATGCTCTACATACTGTGGTGCTAGATAAGGGTGCCATTTCATTTTAAAACAGTTGTTCTCCTGTCCACACATACCCAGTTATTTTGAAAACTGAGATCGGTTACTGGACGGTTATGCTGTTCGTAAGAGCCTGCTAAACTGTGCTCAAGTTCCTAACAATAAACACCCACGAGCACATACCTCATCATTCAATCACCCTCACCAAATTTCCCTTTCAAAGACTACAATTCCATCAGCCCCTTGTCCGTCGTCAATTTGTTCCCCCTGTGTTAATTCATGGACACTCTCACAAATATCCTAGCTGGTGTGCTCCCTCGCTCTTGCCTAGTGGTATGCATCTCCCAGAATATTCACCTGCTGTATTCAACACCTCAGCAAACTGCCTCCTGTTCCGCCGAGAGAATACAAGAAATATCCACGATGGAAACACAGTGGATACCCCCAGATACTCTATTTAATGCTTTTCAACACCCTGGTCAACAGTGTCGTGGTGTGGCACTCTAGAAATACACTTTCAATTGAATGGAACTGAACACAAGAAAGTGTCTTAGTTATCCAACACAAGCTAATCAATATTTGTGGAATTACTGCATGACTAGCAGGCAACTGGAAAAGTAAATGCAATTTTTTTTTTACAAATCACCTGTAAATCCATAAACATTGAGACCCAGCACAGGGATAGAAAAGTCATTTTGCTGTATTATTTTTCTTATTTTCTTCATTTTTCATCATTGTTCATCAGAGACAAACATAGCACAGTGTCAAAAATTTTAATACATGATCTGCACCAATGAACAGAAGCACTTCCAAAACATGTCCAAGGTGGAAAAGTAGCATCTTTGTTCCTTCAGGCCCAACAATAGCGTTATTACATCAGCACAGCCCTGATCAAGTTTGAGCCATCACTCATGACATTAGACTATTAGAGAAGAATTGAAAGAAAAGCGTTCAATAAAGCAAGGTCAAGAAATAGCTTCAGTAAAGAGCAGAGCACTTATCGTTTGTGACAGCATCATCCACAGATTACCAAAGACATTTCTTTCACTTAGCCACAGAGATGCTTCAT
The DNA here is from genome assembly GCA_007224835.1 of Danionella cerebrum. Lineage (NCBI taxonomy): Eukaryota > Metazoa > Chordata > Actinopteri > Cypriniformes > Danionidae > Danionella > Danionella cerebrum. Next base: position 274,429 of record SRMA01027138.1, on the reverse strand, counting down.
CCACTTCAAGGTATTTCATGCGGCCATTAACTAAAGCATACCTCTGTTGTTTTAAAACAGCATTTCTCAAAGTGTATGGTGGGTCTCTGTGGAGGTGTGAGGAGGCATCCCAGGGGATGGGCGAGTAACCTAGAGAGAATTAGTGGAGCTTTGTTTTAGAGGGTTCTGTGTATACTCAGTCCATGGGAGATGTTCAGGCCAGGAGTTTTAATTGTGGAGACAATATGATCTTAGGTTTCCGCTGTTTTTAGATTCATCTCTCTGTGGTTACATTGGATTGGGGATGATATATCTTGAAGTTTGGCTAAGTTGACTCCGAATTTTTGAAAAATGCTTTCCACACTTGTGATATGAACCAGGGAATATAATTACAAAATTTAAGGATACTTCTTTGAATTGTTTTGTTGCCCATGCAGTGGTAATTAATATCTTTTAGAAAAATGATCTACAGTCACCAGAACGCATGTTATTCCTTAAGATGATAAAAGATCGGTGATGAAGTCTATACTTCATCACCCATGGGCGATTTTGGTTCTTTCAGTGTGGAACAGCTGAGGATTAATTAAAAAAAAAGAGTTTGTCTCTAGTAGGAAGCGATTAAAAGCCGGAAGTCTCACCAGAGTACTCCATATGTTTTCCTAAGGCTTGCCCTGAGGCTATGGCAACATTCCTCAGAAAGAAGGTGTACAATTCACTCATGGGAGGTGCTGAAGAAGTAAATAGTAAAAAAATACAATCGTCCTTTCTGTTTGGATCCTGACCTTACCAAATGCCGGTTAAAAAGGTGGGTCTTCAGTTTTGATTTAAAAACAACTAATTCTATGATGGGAGTGTCCTCAAGAGTTGGGGGCTAGTTGCACTAAAGTCTGTCATTCTGAATTCTTTCAGTTTTTCTGCAATAGGAAAGATTTGAAGGTGAATTAAATACTGCCTAAAATTGAGCCCTGAGGGACTCATTGAGGCAGCAGGCGATACAAACCCTTCCCATTGAGCAAAACCCGTTTCTCAGGGTTTGGCTTTGGATTTTTTTAAATGGCAAGAGATAAATGGGGAAGTGGATATATGTGAAGTTCTTGAAGTACTCTGGGTGAGTCTGAATCAACCAAAGCATTATTATTTTTTGTTTTTGATTAATTTGGCTTGAAGCGAGACTGCCTTCTTGGAGCGGGCATGTTTGTGTTAACACACTCTCCGAAAGTCTAGGTGGTAATTTGGGATAACTTTGACAAGATCATACTCTTCTTTCTCATTCGGCTGGAGTAAGACGTTGGAAGTCTCTTTGCATGGGCTAATGGGATGTCACCAGAGGTCTCATAGATTTTTTTGGAGAAGAACTATCAGTTTCTGGAATAGGCAAAAGACATTGGCCAATATGTTGTGTTTTTTGTAGCAGTATTTCGAGCCCCGTAAGATGGGCATAAGAAATTTTTAATCACAGTCGAATATTAAAATGGCAATTTTACTCTTTTCGGTGGTGAAAATATGCAGGTTTATTTGGAAGAACAGGTCATTTTGCAGTAGTAACCCATGACAACCCGGGTATTAATTCAGTTTTCCCAAGGACTGTGTAGTCATCACCCACAGATGGAGAAGCAGAGGTATTAATGTTGTGAAGCTGGTAAGGTGAGTATCCAGGTTAGTATGCAGAGTCTGCGGGTTTCAGGTAAAAAGGAAAATGATTTCCCGACATCCAGTATCCCAAACTCCAGGTAAAAGTCTTCTCTGGGTGAGTACTGGATGATACAGGGGAAGGATCCACCGGTGAACACCTCACCTTGAGACACTGGCGAGGGAGTCCAGAAATTCGGAGAGGAAGGTCATTGAGAGATGCTGGGGTCCTTTTAAGTCATGAGCATGGACACCGATTGGGTAATTAAGTTACTGCAGCAGAGCAGTGAGTTCCAAGAGATTAATCACTCATCTATGGATGCCAGAGAACAGGATCTAACAATATAAGACCCACCGCCTTTGTCAACTCTGTTGTTACGGTTCACTTCTTTTGCTTGACTCAAATTCCTTCGTCTTCCGGCTATCTCTTTTGTCTGACTTCATCTTCACATCATCCATCCTCTGGCTCACTACCCTCCTTCATTAAAAATACCCACTCATTCCTCCAAGCTACATGCCTTGCATTTATTTCCCCCACTGACAATTTATACAGGTTATCCTTTTGCCTAAAGTGAGGTGGAGATAAGCTCCAGTAGAACTCTGTAATCCTGTTGGAATAAGCAAGCAAAGAAAATAGATGGATGGATTTATTTCTCCTTTGTGGATTGCTGAGATGTTATGTGTGTTGTAGATAAACTCTATTCAGGTTCTCTAATATCCTCATCTGTTTCTCAATCGGTCACTTGAATGAGAGAAGATTATGTGTAAAAGTGACTCAACACAGTGACTCAACTCAACCTCAAGTTGTCTCAAATAAAGCTTGTTCATGAGGTTTCTTTATGCAAGCAAAGTGTTTACAGAAATAAAAACAATGGATGATGAAAGATGAAACATCTCAGATAAACTGGTAACCTGTTCAGTATGTACCCAGCCTTCCACCCAAAGTGTGCTGGAAGCACCAGCTGAAAGCCGTGACCCTGACAGAATCAGCCGATACAGAAAAAAAAATAGTTTAAACAACTGCCGGTTTGTTGACTGTAGTTAGAAAGTTTAGTTGGAAAGCTTGTTGAAGGTTAAAATACTGTTGCATTTAAAGAATGTTACTTTCTTTAAATACATCTCAAGTTGGTCAAACAATGCTTACTAAATATTTGAAATAGCAAGATTATGATATTAATGCCAGAGCACTCCCCTACTGCTGCTCCCACTCATACCCCTGCATTCATTGCAAATCATCTGAGGAGAAATCTGAGAGTTTAATCCAATCTGTGGATTTAATAAACCAATGTCATGCATCACTAAAGCCTTTTTTGAAGTCTAAAGCAACCCACTCTATCAGGAAATGGCTGCTTAAAATTATATAGTTGTATGAAACCTTGGTGGGCTGCACAGAAACTCTGGCCGTGTCATCTAAGGCTGTCAGAGCAATCTTTTGGATAAGGATTGTAGTGGGAAATGATTTCTTTGCCATCCATGTATACACTTTTATTGTGATTAGTCAAATTATTCTTGTGCCATATGATTTCTGTATACAGTTTTATTCTGGGTTTTCCTCTTGATTTTCCCTTGACTATGTCTCAATGTCATTTAAGCCCAACCTTAACATCTTGTACAGTGCCTCGAAGCTTATCCTCCGGTGCTCCATGATATGAAGATCTCTAGACCCCTAGGCACCACACCAACACACCCACACTTTTTGGGTGATCCAAGATGGCGCCGCGGATGGCAGCCTTGGTACACAGCTCTGCAGTGTTTCTGTTTGTTTTGCTTGTTTGTCCTATTATTTGTTTCGCTAACCTCATACGCTACAACCGGGAGGAACTGCTCATCTTTGAGAAGCACTCTGAGAACTTTTTTCCACCGGGTTTTGACTTTTCGGACGTTTTATTGAGCGTTCTAACTAGCGGGGTTGCTACGTTCCTCAGTAAGCGGAGGAGGAGGGGGAAGCGTGCGGGGAAACTCGTGAAGCTTCGGGAGCGCGGATTTCGGACATCGCTGCCGAGTATCCATCTGGCGAATCTGCGCTCTTTACCTAATAAAATGGACGAGATTCATCTGCTTACCTGGAGCAACAAAGACTTTTCAACTTTTTGATGTGCTGTGTTTCACGGAGACCTGGCTCAACGAAGGGATACCGGACGCCGCTCTTAACCTGCCCAGTTTCGCGCTGTTCAGAGCAGATCGCAACTTGAGCGCTACGGGAAAAACTCGTGGAGGAGGTACATGCTTCTACATCAATCTGAGATGGTGTACAGATGTAACAGTGATGAAGAAAATCTGGAAGCGCTCTTTATTACATGCAAGCCCTTCTATTCACCCCGAGAGTTTTCCTCGTATATTCTTGTCAGTGTTTACATCCCGCCGCAGGCGCGTGTAAACAAAGCGCTGCAACAGCTTGCTGACGAGATCATGAATGTGGAGCAGCGTTTCCCAGACTCTGTCTGTGTTATTCTTGGGGACTTCAATAAAGCCAATTTAAGAAGAGAACTGCCAAAATTCCAGCAGCATATAGAGTGCCCCACCAGAGAGGGGAAAACTCTGGATCATTGTTACACATCGATCAAGGGTGCCTACCACGCCGTCCCCCGCGCAGCTTTAGGACTCTCCGACCACTGCCTGGTCCACCTTATTCCAGCATATAAGCAACAGCTCAAAGCAGCTAAACCTGCAGTGAGAACTGTTAAAAGATGGACCACTGAGGCAGAGCAGAACCTACAAGCCTGCTTCGACTGCACGGACTGGAGTGTTTTTGAAACTGCTGCCTCAGACCTGGACGAGCTCACAGAATCTGTAACATCCTACATCAGCTTCTGTGAAGAGATGTGCATCCCCACCCGGACTTATGTGACATATAACAATGACAAACCATGGTTCTCTGGAAAACTCAAACAGCTTCGTCATGCCAAGGGTGCTGCCTACAAGAGTGGAGACTGCGCTTTGTACAAACAGGCCAGAAAAACATTGAATAAGGAGATCAGAGCTGCCAAAAGAACGTACTCTGAAAAGTTGCAAAAACAGTTTGCAACCAACGACCCTGCTTCAGTGTGGTCAGGCCTAAAGACCATCACAAAGTACAAAGCTCCAGCATCCTCATCAATGGGCAATCAAAACTTGGCTAATGATCTGAACGAGTTCTACTGCAGATTCGAGACAACCCCCGACCGTCTCCCTGAACAGCCATCAACACCTCCAGCACACACCCTCACAAACATCCTCAGCATAGACGATCCTCCCACTCCTCCTCTACAGATCAGCGAGGGGGATGTTTGTCAGCTCTTCAGAAAGCAGAAAAGGAGGAAATCACCAGGTCCTGATGGTGTCTCCAACCTGCCTCAGAACCTGTGCTGACCAACTGGCTCCCATCTTCTCTCTGATCTTCAACAGATCACTGGAGCTGTGTGAAGTTCCAGCATGCTTCAAACGCTCCACCATCATCCCCATCCCCAAGAAGCCTAAAATCTCAGGTCTCAATGACTACAGACCAGTGGCCCTGACATCTGTGGTCATGAAGTCATTTGAAAGACTGGTGCTGGGCCATCTGAAGAACATCACTGGACCCCTACTGGACCCCCTGCAGTTGCCTACCGATCTAACAGGTCTGTGGAGGATGCAGTCAACATGGGGCTGCACTACATCCTGCAACATCTGGATAAGCCAGGGACCTACGTGAGGATCCTGTTTGTGGACTTCAGCTCAGCTTTTAATACCATCATTCCATCACTGCTTCGCAACAAACTTTTCCAGCTCTCCGTCCCTGACTCCACCTGCGAGTGGATCACAAGCTTCCTGACAGACAGACAGCAGTCTGTGAGGATGGGGGAATTCGCATCATGCACCCGAACCATCAGCACTGGCGCCCCCCAAGGGTGTGTTCTTTCTCCACTTCTCTTCTCTCTCTACACCAACGACTGCACCTCGCACAACTCCTCTGTAAAGCTCCTCAAGTTCGCAGACGACACCACCATCATTGGTCTCATCCAGGATGGTGAGGAGGCTGCGTATAGACAGGAAGTGGAGCGGCTGGCTCTCTGGTGCAGTCTAAACAACCTTGAGCTCAACACCCTCAAAACAGTCGAGATGGTAGTGGACTTCAGGAGAAGCCCCCCTGCACACACACCCCTTACCATCTTGAATACCACCGTGACACCAGTGGAGTCATTCAGGTACCTGGGTACCATCATCTCTCTGGACCTGAAGTGGGGAACACACATCGACTGCATTGTGAAGAAGGCCCAGCAAAGACTGTACTTCCTGCGACAGCTGAAGAAGTTCAATCTTCCACAGTCACTGCTGACCCAATTTTACTCTGCAGTCATCCAGTCTGTTCTCTGCTCCTCCATCATTGTCTGGTTTTGCTCCGCCTCTAAAGCAGACGTCCACAGACTTCAAAGGACTATTCACACGGCTGAGAAGATCATCGGTTCTCCCCTGCCCTCCCTCCAAGACCTGTACACCTCCAGAGTGAGAAAGAGGGCTAACAAAATCACTCTGGACCCCACTCACCCCGGACACCACCTTTTTGAGCTCTTGCCCTCTGGCCGCCACTTCAGAGCCACCAAAACCAGGACTGTACGGCACAAACAGAGCTTCTTTCCTCAAGCTATCCATCTGCTGAACTCTTAGCTCTTTCTCCCGCTTCTGGACTCTCGCATTTCAACACCCTGCAGTTTGCAGTAAAGCACACCACACTTTATAGACGCTTACTGTTGTTTGCACTTTATTATTGTATGTTTATATTGTACATTGTTGTTTGCACTGACGGCTCCTTTGTATCAAAAGGAATTCCTTGTGTGTGCACACACACACACATGGCAATAAAGCTACTTCTGATTCTGATTCTGATCTTCTGATAACATCTCTGACCATAACGTAGGATTCAACTCTGGCTCCCGACATCCCGACATACGTAGGGAGTCTAATCAGAAGGACATGAATGACGCACAGGAGGGTGGTCTCCATGTTACAAATTGAGGGCTTCAGAAACTGAGAACGCTATTCTCTGTGCTTGTGGTCTTCTCACTGTGAATCATCAATTAAGAAACTTCTTTATTGGAGACATAAAAGTTGCATCTGGGTAGGAGGTAGGGACCAGGGGGGTATTCCAGAAAGCAGGTTATGTGACATACCTGGGTATGTTTAAGGATAAGTTCGTGGATAACCTCAACTTTCGGTTCCAAAAACGGAGGTAACTTTCTGGGTATGTATGTAACCATAGCAACTGACTCTCTGAAGATAACCTGCTCGGGAGCAGGTTATGTTTCAGTGTAACTTCGTTTCAGAAGGTTGGTGAGCATGGCGTGCCCTTTTGATGAGGATCCTGTGGACGTAGAAGCACAAATTATATGAGGTTTTTTTTTCGTCGGGAGAGGGTCATAAGACTGCGTATTGATGTGTTTGCATACCCTAATGAATATTTGAAAGAGCGTTATCGTTTTTCAAAAGATTCGTTAGTTTATTTAACACGTCTTTTAAAACCACATATCGCGAATGTGACAAACCGCGGTTCTGCGCTTAGCACAGAAAACATTCTGTGCATAGCACTTAGGTTTTTTGCGTCTGGACATTTTTTGTACAGTGTGGGCGATTCAGAGCATGTGGGAAAGGCAACTGTGTGTAGAGCCGTTCGTACAGTATGTCTGGCACTTAAACAGTTCTTACCCACGTTTGTACAGTTCCCTGGCCATAAACCTCTACTTGTTATTAAAGACGAATTCCACAGAGTGGCAGGTTTATCCTTTGTAGTAAAATCTATGACGCATATTTAATATTTACTCATATTATGTATATCTATACATGTATTAATTATTTTTGTAGTGATATAACATATTCAAAAGGCTGTATGAGTCATACTTCATTATTTTGTATTATAATAAAACGGGAGCCAATACCAAATTTGTAATTTAATACACTCACGCATTTACTCTGTCCGTTATTTTTTGCCAAGCCAACTCTCTTGCTTTAGCTGATGCAGCTGTATTGCTTCTTTTTAATATTATTGGCTTAAACTCCTCATAAGCGTGCATTAAAACCTCCAACTCCGCCTCTGTGAAATACGCCGCTCTCTTTTTTTCGCTTTGACTTTCCATGGTGACTCGTGAAATCGGCGATCCATTGAAAATGTCTTTATATATGCACCGTGCACGCGCATTAACTCTGGGTAACCAGTTGGAGGTTGATTAAACTAACTCTTCTCAGGTGTTTTGGAACCGACATACTCATGGTATGCCTGTTTAGGGTAAATCAACCCAGAGGTTATGATTTATCATATGGTAAGTTAACCAAGCTTTCTGGAATACCCCCCAGAAAGTAAGTCAATGTCAACATTACAAAATTCCAGTCGAATTCAGTTATTTACAGAACCTAAATAGGCAAGTCCAATAAAGCATAGGGGGAAGTTGGAGAGGGTGAAGGTTTGCTGCAAAGGTGGAGGCATATGAGGTCACTTATGGATACAACCAGTTAGATGAAACATCCAGGAGATCCACAAAACCCTTTTTGGAAACTGTTGTTAGAGACCTTAGGCTTGACACTGAATCAGAAAGATGTTTATTGCCAAGTATGCATTTTTTATGCAAAAAGCCTTGCCGGTTCAATCTCCCAGCAAGAGGGTAGCTTACTCTAGGCTGGGAACGGATGGAAAGACACCTAAAGGTCACTGTTTTTTTAAGATTGTACTTATTTCTAACCATTACAGGTAATACAGAGTGCAAAAAGAAAATGAGGCATCAAACCTCATGGACAGTTATGCTTCAGGCTCCTACCAAAACTAGTTTTCATTTCAGAATGTTGTACTTGTTCCTCTGTATGAATTCCTGGACTAGAATTCGGCCCAGGAGATTTTGGCCAGTTTTTAGGGCCATTGTTTTGCTAAAAGATCCAGCTCCGCCACAACTTCAACTTGTCACTGATTCCTGAACATCCTCCATTCCTGGAAGACACACTTGCAAATGACAAGGGTCATTGAGGTCATCAAACCAATTTTGAGTTCTAAAAATTGGTGCTAAAGCTAATTAAGTGAATAAAATGACAAATGTGCCTAAATTTATGCACATGCTCATTTTTGTTTGTATTCGGACCAAAGGCTGGAATTTGGTAAAACCTTCCATAGTCCTGTCACATTCCTTCTGATATTTCTGTGATTTTGTGCTTTTCTCCTTGATTGGTCTCCTATCTCCCCTCCCCCATATGTTCCCTTGTTATTATTGTTGCCACCTGATGCTTGTTTATTTTTACTATTTAAACCCATGTTTTCTTGTGTTTGTCACTAGTTCATCTCACTCTGTATGAGAGGTTTCTTTGTTTAGTTGGACAATCTCTTCCGCTCTTGTTCCCTCAGGATTACCAGCATTATTGTCTTTTTTTGTTCCTTGGACTGGAAGTTCCTAGCCGTGCCTTCGCCTAGCTGTTTCAACTCTTCAGTGGACTATTTTCTGTTCCAGTTTGGACTAGAAGACTTTTTCAGTTGGATTTTCTTTTGTAACTTAACCTGCGTACCAAAGGCAGTATTTTGTGTTTTTGTTCCTTTGCCAATCAATATTAAAGACATTTAAATTCAGTTAAGTGCATTTGGGTCCAAATTGCTAACCACCCTCGAGATTGTGACAAGTCCATATGGAAACATGGGTGCTGAATGGTCAAAGCCAGCCATGGAAGTGGTAATCAAAAAGTAAATATAAGGCAGGATGTGAAGGGAGAGTGGCTGAAAGTTTAGACTTAATATAAAAGTAGACGTAAATTAAACCTAATGGGTATTTTTTTTAACCTTTCAATACCAGGCTTTTGAAAACATTTTTGGATACGTGCTCGCAAATGTGAGCACTTTACCATTGGTGTCATCGGTAATCTGCTCACTTCTGCCAACCAGCCACAAGTGGCCAGTCAGTCAATTGCAATTTCAGTCAGTTCCTGTTACGCATCCAACGGGAGAGTGGGAGGTTGCCACTTGGTAAACACATGAACGAGTGCATCCAAATCTGAGGAGTCAGTAAAATAAAGAATAATGCAAGAATAAATCTGCGAGGCACTCTCCTGCCAAATCCCTACAAAGTGATGTGAACAAAGAGCCTGAGACAAATCTGGATCAGCATGAACAGGATCAGAAGAGAGATTTGCTACAAAGCCTTACACCAGATAATGTTATCTGAAGCCAATCTGACATTTGCACAAGCTGTTCAAACAGAGCTCAGCATGCAAACTCCTCAAATAAGGAGCACAGGGAGAAAAAAATGAAATGAAAAACAACAGCTGGATTATCGTAAATGGTCAACCGCATATCAGAATCCTGAAGTTGCTTAGCCTCATTTTCTTTCACTCCCTGAAACACATCTGCGGATACTTGAGTTCATATAGAAAAGAAATTAAGGAAGTCATGGGACTGATGATTCAATGAATTTCGATGAATGGGGATGCTTTTGTGTAACCAAATAATGTCTTTAATGTGCATTCACAGAAAACTATTTATCTTGAAATGGTGTTAAATGTAAAGACCGGAGTTGTAAAGAAAATTACAATATTTCAAAACCCTGACTACTTTTGATTGTGCAAGTTTCAAAAAGGTTATTAGGTTTTAAAAATTTGCTTTGAAACAAACATTACAAGAGTTATGACGCATAATTAGCAAAGTAATTCAAATTAAAATGTGAGAATATGTATGATCATCTTTCAGTTTCAATTTGCAGACCCCGAAGCAGTGCCATAAGTGACATCTAGTGGTGAAAAGAAGGGAAAACCCTAGGAAGTACAAGACTTGTGATATGGCTTGTGTTTTTAAAAAAAAAAAAAAAACTTGTTTTTTATACAATTTTCACATTGTTTTGACCTTGTCTTTTTTTTTTAGGGGATTTATAACTTTTTTATTTTGTCAACACTTGATTTTTGTTATAAAACATTAAATGTGTTCTCAATTTTGCAGTAAAAATGTACAATTTGTCCTAACCCGTGGTGTAGTGGATGGTGCGCAGGGCGACACAGGTTCGAGTTCCAAGCCTGTCGTCTTTCTCGTCCCACCCCATTCTCTCTCTGCCTTTTTTCCTGTCTCCCTCTACTGTCCTGTCTGTTACATTCTCATTTAACCTGAATTACATTTTTTTTTACAAATTTGTTGTGGAATTATTGCGTATTCTAATTAAAAAAATAAGTGTAAAAAAACTAAGCTGGGATTGTACAAAAAAAAATCAGTCATAACAAAACATAAAACAGTTTTAAAGGTAATGTTTGGAGCAAAGTTTAAGTTTCAGAGATTGGTGTAAATCTCTCACTCTGATAGGCCAATGGTTGTACGGTTTCATAGGATTTTCAATAATCTAACACGAGATGTCCAGCATTCAAGATAAGATATACCGTATTTTTCGGCTCATAAGACGCACTTTTTCTTCCCCAAAACTGAGGGGGAAAAGTTGGTGCGTCTTATAGACCGAATGCAGAGC
>SRMA01027138.1:207684-263376 GCA_007224835.1 Danionella cerebrum | reverse complement strand
GCTAAAATACATTTCAAGATGTGAAATGGGCACAGCTAATAGTTTATCTGCGATGTTTCTGGAGCCTGATGATAAGATGATCATTGATCTGCATCATCTTCGGTCTGTGAGGGTTTATTTTCCGCTAAGCATTCACTTGGACAGTTTCACAAACTTGGACAGTTTGATTCTTCATTAATGGAGTTATGTGGGTTTTCATAAGCTGACAAAAATCAAAAGGATTTATATTAGAACAGCAAGCATACAACTGTTTCCATGTGTTGACGTCAGGTGCACAGATGAGCGTTCTCTCTCTCTCTCTCTCTCTCTCTCTCTCTCTCTCTCTCTCTCTCTTGCTCGCGTGAGGAAAACAAAACGCTCTCAATGACTGAAACTCTTCTTTAATAAACTCAAACTCAAATCATCTCTCAACGATACATCTCACACATGTACATACGAGATAACAAACGTAAGTAACGTGCTCTGCAATTAGGTAGTGTTCCTAACCAGGTAAGAGCGCATAAGGATCATATCTTAACACCATGCAACCGAATTGTCACTTAAATAAGCTATAAATAATGAGTTATTTAACATTAAGGAGTAGTTTCATTATTTTACATTAAAATAATTATTAATTAATTATTAAATAATTATTATTTTACATCTGGGGGTGCCCAGACTCTTTTAAAGGTTTAAAGGGGGGCTCAACTAAAAAAGTTTGCGAACCACTGTATTATTAGTAATGTAGTGACAATGTTACTGGCTATTATTAGTAATGTAGTGACAATCTTACTAGCTATTACTAGTAATGTAGTGACAATGTTACTGGCTATTATTAGTAATGTAGTGACCGTGTTACTGGCTATTATTAGTAATGTGGTGACAATGTTACTGGCTATTATTAGTAATGTGGTGACAGTGTTGCTGGCTATTATTAGTAATGTAGTGACAATGTTACTGGCTATTATTAGTAATGTAGTGACAATGTTACTGGCTATTATTAGTAATGTAGTGACAATGTTGCTAGCTATTATTAGTAATGCAGTGACAATGTTACTGGCTATTATTAGTAATGTAGTGACAATGTTACTGGCTATTATTAGTAATGTAGTGACAATGTTACTGGCTATTATTAGTAATGTAGTGACAATGTTACTGGCTATTATTAGTAATGTAGTGACAATGTTGCTGGCTATTATTAGTAATGTGGTGACAATGTTACTAGCTATTATTAGTAATGTAGTGACAATGTTACTGGCTATTATTACTAATGTAGTGACAATGGTACTGGCTATTATTAGTAATGTAGTGACAATGTTACTGGCTATTATTAGTAATGTGTTGACAATGTTACTGGCTATTATTAGTAATGTAGTGACAATGTTACTGGCTATTATTGGTAATGTAGTGACAATGTTACTGGCTATTATTAGTAATGTAGTGACAATGTTACTGACTATTATTAGTAATGTAGTGACAATGTTACTGGCTATTATTAGTAATGAAGTGACAATGTTACTGGCTATTATTAGTAATGTAGTGACAATGTTACTGGCTAGTATTAGTAATGTAGTGACAATGTTACTGGCTATTATTAGTAATGTAGTGACAATGTTACTGGCTATTACTATTAATGTAGTGACAATGTTACTGGCTATTATTAGTAATGTAGTGACAATGTTACTAGCTATTATTAGTAATGTAGTGACAATGTTACTGGCTATTATTAGTAATGTAGTGACATTGTTACTGGCTATTATTAGTAATGTAGTGACAATGTTACTGGCTATTATTAGTAATGTAGTGACAATGTTACTGGCTATTATTAGTAATGTAGTGACAATGTTACTGGCTATTATTAGTAATGTAGTGACAATGTTACTGGATATTATTAGTAATGTAGTGACAATGTTACTGGCTATTATTAGTAATGTAGTGACAATGTTACTGGCTATTATTAGTAATGTAGTGACAATGTTACTGGCTATTATTATTAATGTAGTGACAATGTTACTGGCTATTATTATTAATGTAGTGACAATGTTACTAGCTATTATTAGTAATGTAGTGACAATGTTACTGGCTATTATTAGTAATGTAGTGACAATGTTACTGGCTATTATTAGTAATGTAGTGACTGTTACTAGCTATTATTAGTAATGTAGTGACAATGTTACTAGCTATTATTAGTAATGTAGTGACAATGTTACTGGCTATTACGGTATTACTAATGTGGGGGCAATGTTGCACTGGAACAGTGATGGTGATAACGAATGGTGGACTTTAGAGTGATGAGTGGGGGCAAAGAAAAACATTACAGCCTTTTTTTTGTTACTTTTACTGTTTACTGTCTGTTAATGTTACATGTTTGGCTGTTAACTTTTACACAGTTGATATAAAATATTTTACAAAAGTATTTGGTTCAGAATCTTTTATTTCTAGATCTTCCTCTTTAAAATTGTCTTATGTGCCGGTGCGTCTTATGAGCCGAAAAATACGGTATTCAGTTTATAAATCAGATGGACATTTATTAACATTCAAACATAACAATTCATGTCCAATTACAAAAGAATAAATATATCACCAATCTCCCAATACAACGAAGCAGCAGCTATATCCAAACAAAATGAGTTTGCTCAAACTTTCACGACTTTCAGACACAAATAGTTTTCGACTAGCAAGAAGTGAAATCCAGAGCTCTGTGCAGAATGAAACGGATGCCCTTTTATCTGACATCGCTTCAGAAACACCCCACTCAGCACAGTCTCTACCAAACTGCAATCAAGTCGAATAATGACTGGACAGTTATGCACAGAGACATAATGAGCACAAAATCTAGGGAGAGAGCAGATAACAAAAAATAACATCAGGCACACACAGTGTATCTATTACTCTAGAATCAATATTAGAATCACCATAGACACCATGCCTTGCTACCATTTTTATTATTTGTTTTGTTGGTCTTTTTTTGCGCCTAATGATTTTTAACAGAGAAGTTTAAGTCACTGAAAGTTATATTTTGGCTCTCCGAACAGACCAAAAGATGAGCTTCAACAAGGCTGAGACACATCATACATGCTGACTAGGGTTGAAATAGAATTTTTTTTTTAGAATTTTGCGAAAGACAAAGAAAGGACGTCTTTGTCCATGTTATTGATGTGTTTATTAAAAGCGAACTTGTTTATTGTTTTAAGTAAAAAAAAACAAAAAAAAAAAACGGTTCAGGTTACAGTCTTTAGCAGACAGAGACTAATGTATACTGGGGCGGATCTAGAAAATTATTCATGGGGTGGCAAGGGGTTGGAATTAAAATTATGAGGGGTGGCAACACTGAAGCAAGAATCCTTGCATAGTTTTTGTGGATTCAAGCAATGCTATTCTTATTTGGTTTATACACTAGGGTGCACATATGTCCTATAAAAATGAAATAAGAAGTCAGATAAATTAAATTATATATTTAAATGAAAAATATTTTATAGTTAAGCTGTTAGTCAATAGTACACGCAAAGATTCACTAAAACGAAGCAGTTCATAAGAGTTGTTTGTTCGAACCACTGACACCATTTATCAAAGGTTCCTACAATCTTGAAGATCCAAGCTACTGTGTCCAGTGTCTTCACCACTGCTCTCCGTGTGCCACTGGCTACTCTATGCCTCCTTCCCTCCAGAACACAATATATCCACTGTTCTCTAAAGATAATGCTTGATGCTACTGATGCTAAGCTGAAATGTAAAGATCTACATAAATATTCCAATGATTGCAAAATCATCAAATGCTAAGGAATCATGCAATCTTTGCAGCTAAAGAAGGAATTTGTGCAGATGGTACAGGAGAGAACTGCAGACTGTACTCTGAGCTCAGGTGTCGCATTCCCTAAAGAGCTGACTCCTGAGGCCAAGGATGAAAGGGCACCAGACCAGCACCATTAACCAGACATGTGCCATTTAAAAGGGTCGTAAAAAAAAATGGATCACTTTTACCTTGATCTTTCGTGAGCTAATAGTTCACTCTCTTAGATTGATTAGCATGATAAACGTACTTCAGGTAAGCTGCCTAGAAGGGTATGGGGCCCAAGTCAAGACCCTCGACATGATCCAGAAAAAGAGGTTTAATGAGCTTTAAGCACTAGCTAATTATCATTTAAGCTCCTCTTGACACAAGTTTAGTTATAGTTCTAACCTGATTCATTTGAAAATTGATTTTAGAGTTTTATGTGAACTTTCCCTTCAACATTTCAGCTGTACATTTCTGTGTTCATACCAAACACTGTGCAAAAGCACTTGAACCCCAGGCTCTAGAAGAGGATAAGTAGTTTCCATTGACATATAATGGCTATTGGAAATAAATGAGAATAGGCATAAAGAACAAACATATACCAAATGAGACATCATAGAGAAATAGGGGTTTGTTTATGTTAATCATAATAACAAAAAAAAAAACATGTATAACATAACTAACAGCTCCCTAGCAACCAAACTTTACCCTAGCGACTAAATTTTCTTAGCTCTATCTCAGCTTTGGTAAATGAAAAAGACTTGGAGGTTGGTTTATGTAACTTATGGTGACAAAGGGAACATTATATTATGTCATTACCCCCTCCATAGCAACCAGACTGTTTACCTTAACAACCGAGTTGGCAAATCAATGTCAGTGATATCTGAAGTTTTAGAGATATGTGGGTTTGTTTAAATCACTCATATTGCCATGGGTAATTTTTATCACTGACTGCTCCATAACAACCAACTTCTACCTTGTTTATTTTGCTTATAAAATTTCTGTTTACTGCACATTTACAAACCTGTACAAACTTTTTAAGCATCTAGTTGACTATATTGTCTTTTAATGTTCATTCATTAATGACGTCATGAAAAACACATAATCATTATTTATATATGTAGCATGTAAATCTCAGTCTTGAAGCATTAGCTTGTTTAGAAACTCAGAAATTGATCCTAGAAACACAGCAATGTCAATGTTTTTTTTAACTGTTTACAGCTATTAAATTTTGATGTAGAATAAAAATAAATGTTTAAAATCCAGCATGACCAGTTCAAGCTTTGTTTTGGAACAGGATCCATTTACTGGGTCTATAATAGACATAATGATGCTACTCTGTGAAGGACCAATCTCTAGGACACCACTGATGGTACAAAATGGTCATGAATGAAGCAGATGTTCATGTATTTCACCAGTACTTTGGTACAGTCTGAGGTAAACTGTGTATTTCTGCATGTTTCCACACTTTAAAACCAATTTCTGTGAAATCTGCAATATTTGACTGATGTTTGAACTCAGTGGCTTGAATTCATAGGGGGTTGATGAGACACCACTAGAGGCAACAAATCACTTATTATGGCCGGTTATTCTCAGCAGAGTGAAAATGATGATGGGAAAACACAGTCAGAGATAGTTCAAAACATTTCTATCAAGAAATGTAAACACTTCCATCAAGTGAAAGTCTGTGCCACCAACTGTTCCATAAAATGCAAAACAGCGGTACTGATGATAAGTTAAACTTTCCCCAAAGACGATCGGTTCTATAGATTCAGAGAGTGTGTTTCCTTTTAACTCATCTTACACTTTATGTGTATGTCTCAGTACAGGCAAGTCAACTCTGGAGTTCATGAACTCCCTTCATCATCTTCCTCTGCCATCAAAAGATGTAAACCAACAATTAAATGAACGTTTCCACTAGGGGTGTAACGGTTCACGGGAATGTATTTGTTAGTAGCTTCTGTGATCCGTCTAATTACCCCTCATTCTCTCTTTTCATCTCTCATTCAGAGCACCTGCCTGATTCATTTGCGCGCACCGGTTTACTGTCGCGTGCTGGTTAGCATACCGTCTTAACGCTCCTTCTCTAGCTTCTCCCTGTCAGACGATTATCTCTACTACATCTATGCAGCGCTAAGTTGTAGATCCTTACCTGTACTCTCTTCCTCAGTCCTGTCCAGTCATGTGAAATGGATCTTCCTAGCGTCTCTCTCCCTGTAGGTTTGACGAGCAGTTAGTGGACGGTGGTTGCTCGGGACCGGAGGCTTTCCGCGGCTTTCCCTTTCGAACAAGGCTTGTTTTTTGTTATAGAACTATTCAGGCTCCTGTGCCGTTGGCTGTGTTTTTGCCTTCCTTTTTGTAAAATTATTATTATTAAAGACTTTAATTTTCCTCTTGCATCTGGGTCCGCCTGTGCTTCCCCTATTGCGCACTACAGTATTGAACCGTTTCGGTGCGGCCTGTTCGGTTCGGTACACTTGCGTAACATTTCGGCATATTTTTTAAATTAAATAATATACATTTATTATTAGCACAATATTGAGCGCAGCGGAACAATGTTCCTAGGCGAGTTTCTGCACGGACGCTATTGAGTGACGCACAGTAGAACAGCGAAAGAGAAGCCAGAGCTTGAAGACCCTCCCACTTCACTACAGTCTCCTGTTTGAGAACACTTTGACTTCTCTGTTAAAATACATAACGGGGATAGACGAGTGGATAAATTTAAAGTTGTATGCCGACATTGTTCCACGGAGATCGGGTATGTGGCAGGCAACACATCAAACATTTTCTACTGCTGGAGATATTGTCACTGCAACCAGATCTGTGCTCTCTTCAGAAAATGTGGATGGGTTAATCTTTTTAGCCAACAACTTAAAACTTGAATAGTTAGTTTTGTTGATATATAAGCTGAAGCTGTTGCTAGTGTTAAAAGTTTTCAGGTCCTAACTAGTTGCAGTATTTCATTTTTTATTTTAAAAATGTGTATTTCTTTATAAAGAGTGCAATTTATTTAAAATATCACCCAAATGTGTCACTTTTATAAATTGTATGCAAGAATTCTATTGTGTATTAGCTTTTCAAAATAAAGATTTTGTAAGCTCTTATTGTTTTGTACCGAAAATAAACCGAACCGAGCTCTTCAAGACACTTTACCGAACAGAATACCATTTTAGCGTACCGTTACACCCCTAGTTTCCACTGATCTGTGCTATAAATGCAATTTCTGTGTCATTCAAATATTATTAATAAGAAAAATATTTAATCATAAGGTTGTTTTTGTAGTTTCCTGTTCAATTACAGAGTAGGCAGCGAGGCGAGGAAGCACTCGGGAACCGAGAGCTCTAACCCTGGCTGCAGCCTCCAGGAACAACTTTAGATGTGCTTGGAATGAGGAGGCAGCTGTTGTGAGTCAAGTTTTATCTAATCACTATCAATGTCTTAAAATCTTTTTTTCCAGTTTATCCAGAATGTATATTTACAAAATAAATTATTCATTAAACAAATAGGTTCATTTATAGAAGATAGAATAAATATAATATACATTAAAGTTGCAAGCAGCAATCAAAGGCTCTTTAATGACCTCTTGGTGGCCACATTTAATCGCTATTTAGGATAGTTATGAAATCAAGATTTGCCAAAATATTAAACAATATAGGCACATTAAATAATGAAAAGCACATTTCAAAATGCTATGACCCCCAGGTGGTACTATTGAGTCTAAATCATTCTAAAGATTCTTGTCACTTGTCAAAATTGATAAAAAAAAGAACCTTATCAGTTAAGTGTTGTTTCTCCTGTGGCCACCTGGTGGCAATATAACCGACCATTTGAGTGGAGTGAAGCATCACGATATCGCCCTCCCTCGCTTAAGTCCTGTCATTTTCACTCCGCCTGCACTCCCTCAGGCATAGCTTTTTACCTCGCTGTGTACTTACCCACTTCCTCCTCCGTGATCGCTCCAAAATATTTAGGTAAATAAATAACCAAATGTATTTATTTACTCATTTCATCATCATTATTTTTTTAAATTTCATCAAACATGCTGAAGCGAAAAACCATTGAAAATTGGGGCAGAGCACAGGGGTAGGCGGAGCTTCTCCGCTTCTCACACTGCTTCCACCACCACCATGCACGAACTCTGGCATAAATGTGATCAGACATGGACTGTTATTAGAGTTGGTCAATTTGAGAACGATCAGAAATTGTATGGCTGAGTTTTTACTTCCTTTTTATGGAAGCTAAAATTTTGATGGCCGCCAAAACAGCTTTGCAATTTAACATCCTATAAGCCTTAAAATAAAATGAATGGAGTATGGAGATAAACAATAAAATCTCTAGGAGGAGTTGTCATTAAACGTTGTCATTTTTACAGGTTTTTACAAAATAGCAGACTTCCTGTCAATTTTATAAAAAAGGCAAACTACTCAGATTCAGATCATGTTACTTTACACGTGTTTAATTTCGACTACGACAAATTTTAAGCACACTATTAGCTGAAATGCAACTTTTTCAAACCCCAATCAGACGTAATTTCAGGTTCTGATGTGTTTGCAAAATTCAAAGCACTGATAAAGCCTCAAAAATGCATTGAGAGCCGCAAAAAAAATCTGAGCAATTACAATAGGGTTCTATGGATGTTTTGTGCTTTAGGACGTTGTGTAGAGGCCTTAAAGCCATGGCATTTATAAATTGAGTATTTAACATTGAAGTTTACACAGGCGCTTTTAGTGATCAAACAGGAAACATCTGCATGTAATACTGTACATGCTGCAAGCAGCAATTGTAGAGTAAACAACAACACTTGGGCAGCCATTACGCTTGCTGTTTGTAAACAAACACCACAAAGATCACCTCCCGGACTCTGTTACACTATCTACACGGGTGTGAAGCATTTTAAATTCGATTCACCTTGGCCGGTGTTTTAAAAAATTTGGGGTTACATGAAACCGATGCTGCGTTTACATGTGGACAGAGAGCAAATGCACAGAAAAAAAACCCTGTTAAAAAAAACGGTGGACAGGGCTTTATACACAGAGGTTCCGGCTAATAATTACTAAGAAGCTAAAGTTAAGTTTCCTTCTCACCAGATCACAGCTGCTAGAAATCTGGTGGGGATGCATATAAACAAAGGCAATACCAACACACTTCCCTCACAAGGAGTTTAAATGCCTCACGATCACGAGTGAAATCTGCATGACTGACTAGAAGCTCAGGTGCTGTGACACTGGATATCTTTCATAACATAAAGCAAGTTCATAAAGCAATCTTCTTTGTGCACTTCACTGGCTTTCCTGCATTTGAGAAACATATCAGAGCATTATCACTTCACTTCTACTGAACCATAGCTTACATTGAAAGGATATAAAATGGTATCCCAAGATACAAATGCTACAAATGAGTTCCGAAATGTTTGAGATACGAAAGGTTTTGCGGGAAATTTTTTGTGTTACTTTTTTACTGTGCTTCCACATCCTGGCGCTCCTTTCTCCCTTTGAAGAAAGTGTGCTTAAAGGGGCTGACACTTTAAATCAGTTTTAAATCAAGCGAAACATTATCTATAGATTACCAATAATGTGCTTTAACAAATGATAGAGTCAAGGTGTTAAAAATAAAATAAAGTTTAGAACGTGGAAAGTGCTGTTCTGTAGCGTATCTTAGAGAAACACTGTGACGTGCTCTTTCCATCCCTTCTGACACGCTCAGTATTCTCAATGCTTGTGCTTGAAACCGTGTTGGTGTCAGTAATTTGTGAAAAATCTCAAGAAAGTTAACTTTCATACAAAGTGCTATAACGTCTTCTGTCACCTGATGCACCTCCTCCGACACATCGCTTCACTCTCAAGATAAGGTTTCACATTTGTGTACATATTACGTATTTTTCTTGTGTTTTATTCTGTTTTATTATCATTTATTACATTAACAATGTATAGATTTAAGGATTGAAGAAACGTTACTTGATTTTTCTCTCGTTTTCCATTTTTTTCATCTACTTATACTGTTGTTTCTGAGAGCCATGGAACGGATTAGGCGTTTTACATGTAAAACTTGCTTCGAGATACGAAATGTTTGACATACAAACGTCACCCTGGAACAGATTAGTTTCGTATCTCGGGGTACCACTGTACCATAAAAAATATTCTGGTCTCCTCAACCTTCTGATCATCTTCACAGTGTTTCTGGAAACGTTGTGACAAATGTTAGTGAATTTATTGTAGAGAGTCGTCCAAGATAAAGAATGGTGCAAACTGAAAGACTAGTGATGTAATATGATGATATTATGCTTTATCTGATACAAGTTTTGTAAAATGCATGTGAGGTTTGGTCTAAAGCAGAGAAAGGAAGGAATTTGAGAAATAAAGACAAAGGAAGGACATGAACTTGATAGTGCTTGAGTGAGATTGGCAGAGGTGAGTGTGAAAAAGCAGAGTCCAGTTTAGGTCTTAAGGTGGTTAATGTTGTGAAGTGGCAGCATCTGGTGAGCACCGCTGTAGATCCTGGTTCGATGAGACTTTATGTTGGACAAAGTGCCTCTGTGAGTTGTAGTCCAGGAATAAATGTTGTACTTGTTGCCATTAGCAGTAGTGCTGGTGCTTCACCAATGTATCGAAATATCTATACTCCAATACATAAAATAGGTACGCTTGACTAGAAATGTTGTGAGGCTTCAGAGTAGTTTTCTTCTTTTGAATCTTTTTTTTTTTTAAGATAATTTTTCAGCTGTAGCCTTTATTGATTTTTATTCTACTAACAGATAGGACAGTGGAGAGTGACAGGAAATCAGGAAAAGTGGGATGGGAAAGACAACGGGTCCAGGATTCGTACTCGCGTCAGCCCTGTGCAACCGCACATATGTGTCCTGCGCACTACCACTACACCATGCCGCAGGACCTTCTTTTGATTCTTAATCCAGATCTATTTTAACCCATCTGTTGGTGAACAAGAGGAAAATGTGTCGGTGCTAGTAGCATTCCAAAAATGTTGAAACAGACTATGCAAATGGGGTTTCCTCCCAATCTGGAAGTTGCTTTGGATAAAACCATCTGCTAAATGCATAAATGTAAATGAAAGAGCTCTGGACATCTCTTCAGCCATGTTTTGGTTTGAAAACGATGTGGCTAAAACCCTTGATTAATATGTTGCATCATTTAGCACACAGCATCATTTTGAGGGTGGTAATTTTTGTTGAAACCACTTTAGCTTTGGGTCACAACTTAGACATAGGATGAGGAACTTTTTCTCTTGGGAGGAAATTGGAAAAGGCACCACTACTCTATTGGCTGGGGAATCTAGGTCAGATGCCACATGGTTTTCCAGGCATGCCCAGCTGTGAAGAGGCTCTGGGAGGATCAAGGAAATGTTTCAGAGACTTTTCCCTCAATAGAGCAGGAGGCAGTGTTAATTGAAGAGCCAGTAGCAGAAAAAGCGGATGGATGGATGGATGGATGGATGGATGGATGCATAGACAGATCCATGAATGGATTGGTGGATGCATGAATGGGTAGATGGATGGATGCATGAATGGATGTGCGGGTGGATAGAGGAATTGATGCATGGTTGGATGTATAGACAGATAAATTAATGGATAGATGGACTGATGAATAAATTATAAATGCATGAATGGATGGACGGGAGGAGGCATAGATAGATGCATGAATGAAAGGATAGAAGGAAGGATGTATAGATAGATTCATGAATAGAGGGATGGATGGGTGGATAGTTGGATGCGAGAATGGATAGGTGGATGGATGGAGGGATGCATGGATGCATAGATAGATGCGTAAATGGATAGGTGGATGGATGCATTGACAGATACAGTAAGGGATGGGTGGATTGATGAATGGGTTGATGTATAGATGGATGCATGAAAATACAGATGGATGGATTTGGTTTTGATTTGCCTTAAATACACTAAAGACAAATGGTTTTATGAATAATTAAGAGTGGACTAGTTCTCGTGCTGTGGATGCGCTGTGCCCTTGGTTCAGCACTTTGGCTGCAGGATACAGTATTTGCTTTATAAACACATCTGACCTTACCCTTAACCCTAGCTATCGGAAAAACTGTTCCTTCCATAAACTTTTCTTGTTTCCCATTGAAACTTTTCTACATATTGTAACTGAGATTCTCTAAAATCTAGATGGTTTGTCCTCATTCCAAAAGATATGTTTTGTACAAGTAATTATACTTTGAGAGCAGCCTACTATTTCAGTGAAACAATTCTTTAAAAAGAGAAGAGGAATAATTCCGCTGTAACTAATGCTTGATTATGACAAAATATCCCTTGATGATTATTACTGTGTAATTAGAGTGCTGTTTCTTTCTCTGTACAATTTGACAGATGCACATTTTTCTTCAGACTATTACACATTTACATCTCGTAGAAGACACAAAGACTTGCGCATGGCTGCGGTGATTCATCTTTTCATATGAGAACCAATTACGTATGTGATTAAGATGCACACATTTCTCAGTGCAACCAATTATCATCTCTCTAAAACAAGCTCATAATGAAGTACACTTTCAGACGCTCTGCGGAACAAAGGGAAAAAGTACAGTGCTCTGTCTTCCTCTGTGCAACACATGACAACACATCTGAAATCCAACAGCAACTGGACCGTCTCAATTTCCAACACGTAGCAGTTATTCTCTCACGTTTCTGCAGCCCATTTGCTATGCAGCTGAAGAATATATAGTATTTAGTGAGAGGGGGACCGTATTTGATGCCCTGTTACTTTTTTACGTTTGTTGACAGATAAAAATGGTACAAGGTATATTAAAACAATGAAAGGCTTGAACTACTTCAGTTGTTATTCCAACCCGCTTATTCCCTTTTGGGGTCACGAGGGTCTGCAGGTACCTTTCTCCGAGAGGTCGTCAGTCCATCGCAGGGCCACATACACTCACACATTCACACCTAAGGAGAATTTAGATTATTTAGTTAACCTAACCGCAGGTTTTTGGAAACCCATGCAAGCACGGAGAGAACATGTAAACTCCTTCCAGGAAGGAATCTGAAAAATATGAAAGTCTAATGTAATGAACTTTATCACAATTAGAGTTGTTCCGATTCCGATACCAGTATCGAAAATGCTCCCGATACCACAAAAAAATCTGGTATCGGTATCGGCGAGTATTTGAGTCCACGTACCGATCCAATAACATTTTCATAAACATAACCTAGTTATGCCCGCTAGCTTTGCTTATCGCTGCAAAGCAGAAATCAATTCTTCTCCGCTGGCGCTGCTCAGAATGTAAACACAGGAAGTTGTGTCGTGTTGCCACAAGCAACCAAGGAGAAAGACAAGCCGCGCCAGACGCAACAAACATTGGAAGCTTCATTCAAACAAAGAGAAAAGTTTTCACAAGACATCCAACGAGCAATAAAGATAACCGACAGGATTATCGAGTTTATTGTACTGGATGACCAGCCACTATCAGTGGTCAAAAACGTGGGCTTTTGCCGCTTAATTAACATTTGGAGCCCCGGTAAAGTTTGCCTGGTCGCAAATATATCTCAGAAACAGCGCTCCCTAAATTATATGAGACAGTGCCTGAACACATTTCATGTAAACTAAAGGACGCGCGATCTGGAGCTGGACACAGTGACGCCGTCACCTTTTACTAAGTGCATCCCAAAACTCTGGACTTCTAGTAGTTCCTAGAATAGCAAAGAGCACTAAAGGCGGTAGAGCGTTCTCACATTTAGCCCCTAAACTCTGGAATAGCCTCCCTGACAGCGTCCGTGGCTCAGACTCACTCGCCCAGTTTAAGTGTAGATTAAAGACGTATCTTTTCAGTAAAGCCTATACTTAACTCCGTGAAAAACTGAGATCTTACATTAAACTATATTAATATTACATTAAACTATATTAATATTATGAACAGCAGCTACGCTAATTCCGCTCCTCTCTGCTTTTCTTCTTTTCCATACTCATCCGGAGATTCGCGGAGGCTTCGCTCACCATCACCTCACCCTAACAACCAGATCCACTTGGAGATGTTCCGGCGCCCCCTGGACCTCAGCCCACCAGCTCCACTCTTCTTCCCATACTCATCCCGAGGCTCCCGGAGGCCCTGCCTACCAGCTCCTCACCCCAACAACCAGACTCATCAGGAGAAGTTCCGACGCCGGGAGGCTCGCCACCAGCCCTCAACCTAACAAACAGATTCACCTGGAGATGTTCCGGCACCCCTGGACCTACACCGAACAGTCATCATCTGTTTATACTGTATTATCTGTTTATGTTTATATTATTATATCATCTGTTTATACTATATTATCTGTTTATGTTAATATTATTATATCATCTGTTTATACTACATTATCTGTTCATACTACCATATCATCTGTTTATACCATAGTTTATCACATTGCTGTTGTTACCCAAATGAGGATGGGTTTCCCTTTTGAGTCCGGTTCCTCTCAAGGTTTCTTCCAAAAGGGAGTTTTCCTTGCCACAGTCGCCCCAGGCTTGCTCATCAGGGACATATACACCACTTAGTAATTAATTTCTTTTCACTTTGTTGAGTTTAAACTTGTTGGTTTACTGTAAAGCTGCTTTGAGACAATGTCTGTTGTGAAAAGCGCTATATAAATTAAACGAACTTGAACTTGAACTTGAACTTGCAGTGCTGCAGGCTAACGAGTTTTGCGGCTTGCACACTAGCAAGTCTATAGCTGAATCAATCGAGGGTATGCTTGTGAAGTGGAATATTTCTGAATCCCGTGTTAATGTTATTTTGCGCGACAATGCAAGCAACATGAAAAAAGCGGAAGTGATCCCCTCAGTTACAGTTCTAAAACGGCACCTTGCTTGGGAGAGCCAGGAGGACACTGGTATAAAAACAATGAAAAACACTCTTCTTGAGGGCGTCAGGAAACGATTTACAACCATCGAGGAAGAGCCCTTGTATGCAGTTGCCACTCTCTTGTATCCACATTTCAAAGATAGGTATGTCTATTAATTTTTTTCATGTCCATATTGATTATTGTCATTGCCATATTGAGTATATCTGAAGCACAGCATAAAATAATTTATTTTCATTTATAAAATGCATAAAATGCAGGTAATACAGGGCTAGTAGTATCTACAGCTGTATATACAGATACACACCCAGGTATCGGATCGGTACTCGGTATCGGCCGATACCCTGAGCCCAAGTATCGGGATCGGTATCGGGAGGGGAAAAATGGTATCGGAAAATCTCTAATCACAATATACACATTTTTTGAGAAGGACCTGTATGTCAAGTGCACTGTGTAAACCGAGAGGTTTTCATTTATAAGAAATGTTCCATTTTGGGAAAAACAGTGCTAATTTAAGAATGCTTGTGCTTAGTGTCTAGTACTAAGAAATATAGCATATAGTTATAGAAATATAACAAAGTTTCTTAATTCAAGCAAAGAACTTTCCATGCTCAAGAAAATTTCATTTTCTCAAAATAAGCTAAACACCATAAAAGTCTAAATTCCATAATTCTTCTGAAAAGAAGAAAGTTATTTCTTATTTTCTCATTTGTCATAAAAAAAAAGATTTAAAAAAATTAAGCTTTACCAGCTTTGCTCAGATTTACATTTCTGCGTGCTTGAAGGAGGAATGCTGCTTATGAACAGAGAAACAGTCCCATTGTCAAACATGGTGCTGGAAAACTGTGCACTGGGAGCGTTTTCTTGGTTAAATAGTCCAAAAATCTGCATCTTATCCAAAATGTGACATGGTACAGTTCAGTTCAAAACCACCAAAAGTGACAGTGGATGAGACCACATACTGACAAATCTTGGGTGAGAACAATGACCAGGGGACTGAAAATTGTTCTACGGTTGGCATTTCAAAACTCACTGCCCAAGCACAAAGGGCTCCTCACACTTCTCTCTGACAGTTTGAGTAATCAGCCTCAATACCAAAAAGACTCAGAGAACATTTTAAGAAATGGTTGAAGGTATCTGCAAACCTGGTAACAACTACAAGAAACTTCAGTCACCAATTTTTTTTTATTCTCGGGTTTTGAAATTCTATGTATTGCATCAGTGCAAACCTTAATATATATAAACATGAGTAATTTTCCAAAATGCCATAACTCCAGTTAGACTTTTTTTTTTTTTTAGCAAAAGTGAAAAATCTAAAATCTAAATCTTCTATTCCAAACTGGTGGCATGTTTTCACCTCCTCAGAATCTCATCTTCTCTGTGCTGTGCTTGGATTAATGGACTTATGGTTATTTAGGGAAAAAAAAAAAAACTTGAGTTGTGTGTTTTGTGGTTTGGGAAAAAAAACTGACAAACCTGGACTGTATTTCACGGCAAGTGTAATGTGTTTTTTTGGGAAAATTGATTATGGGATTTTCAAATGTAACAGAAGTACACTTCTTTTTTTTAATGGTCTTTATCGTATTTTGGAACACAACTGATCATACAGAAACAGTTAATAAACAGGCATTAAACAGCTTATGTGCACATTACATTAAAAAACACCTTGAACTATAGCAGAATTTATAAAAAGAACACACATACCATGTCGGTGTCTGAAACTGGCCCAAAGCTTGTCACGTAGATGTTTGTCCTCACTTCTGTCACACTTTCTAAAAGATCAAAAAGAATTAAATGAATAGAGTTATGAAGGCCAGTAATGATGAAAGTCTCCAAAACTGAAGGGTTGATTTAGCTATGTTACTCACAATTTCATTTTGTCTAGCATTTTAATAAACTTACTTTATAAATGTTTGAGTATTTATTGAGTACTTTCTTTATTAAGTGAATAAATGCGTGTTTTTCAAATATACCCCATTTTGTTGTCAATGTGTCATTTGAAAAAAAAAACCCATTCCCCTCCCCAAAGGGGCACACACTACACGCATTTTGATGAAGTGCTTGGGGCAAAAGGAAAGCTCCACCTAAAAGTTCTAAAAGTTTTAAAAAGAAACTTGCATTGTGTAAAGCAGTTAGCAGTTCCAGATATATCTGTAATCTGGTATTCATTAAGTGTTAAAATATTTGGGCATCAAGCCTTCTCCTGTCTTCTCTGGGATACATTATTAATATTTCCTTTAAAACCAAAGATCAAGCATTCAATATTATCAGTTCAGAACTCAAGAGGTAAAGACTACATATAGGTGCCTGGGAAAATATTTTAATATTTATATATAATATTAGATATTTACATTTTTTATATTTTTAATGACAAATATATCAATGAGAAGACACTGTGTAATAAATAAAAGTCAGTCGCAGTAAGACAGAATACATGTGTTTGAACGAGAGGGAGGGAAATAGAACAGTGAGGATACAGGGGGCTGAGGTCAAGAAGGTGCAGGAGTTTAGGTATTTGGAGTCAACAGTCCAGTGAGACGGGGAGTGTGGAAAAGAGGTGAAGAGACGAGTGCAGGCAGGTTGGAGTGGATGGAGAAAAGTGTCAGGGGTGTTGTGTGACAGAAGAGTGTCAGCTAGAATCAAAGGAAAGGTGTACAGAACAGTAGTGAGAGCAGCTATGATGTATGGGGTAGAGACTGTAGCAGTAAGGAAGAGACAAGAGACAGAGATGGAAGTAGCAGAGATGAGGATGTTGAGGTTCAGTTTAGGAGTGACGAGGATGGACAAGATTAGGAATGAGCACATCAGAGGGACAGCTCAGGTTGGTTAATTTGGAGACAAAGTCTCAGAGGCCAGATTGAGAAGGTTTGTACATATGCAGAGGAGGGATAGTGGTTATATTGGTAGAAGGATGTTGGAGATGGAGATGCCAGGCAAGAGGTCAAGAGGAAGGCGAAAGATGAGATATATGGATGTGCTGAAACAGGACATGAAGTTAGTTGGTGCAAGAGTAGAGGATACTGAGAACAGAGTTAGGTGGAAACAGATGATTCACTGTGGCGACCCTAAAACTGGGAACAGCCGACAGGAAAAGAAGAAGAGAAAAAGGTCATCATTAGTGTAGGCATCTTTGCAAAGTGCATCAAAATGCCCTAAAAGTGGTATTTTAATAAGATTACATATGGATGTTTTCTACATATAAATCATAAAATATTCTAGCTGAATCTTTTCACAGCATCTCTCATTTTTGAATTTAAATAATTCTTAGTAAAAGACTCTGGGGCATGGGCCAACAAGGGGGTGAGCTATTCATGGGATACTTGTTATTTAAAGAAGAGCAATTTCTTTATCCTCATAATGCTAAGTTATGAAAATACCCTTGTTCCAGTTAGCAGTACAATGTGATGAGTTCCCTAACACCCGTTAGCATCTGTGTAAAGAATGGCTTAGTTTGGCAGATTTGATGGAGTCGAGCAGGGGGTCGCAGAGCATTGGAGCCCAGCCAGGCTTATAGGAGCAGCTGAGGCATTGGAGGCAACGCAGCTACACAACACAGAACCCACTGTGCCAAAATATTTACACCCATTTATCACAAACATACATCGTAAACATTTATCATGCCCTCTGCTGGGCTTTTAATTTGGGCTCAGGGTTTTTAGAGGTCACCAGGGGTTCCATCCATGACCCCTGCTGGAGAACAGCTTGTAATTTCGGTTCAGGGCTTTTAGAGGGCACCATTAATACCATCAATCACTCTCAGTGGAAAACGCTTGCTGTTAGAACCATTTGCATCTAAAGGGGATTCCTGGGTTCCTTAAAGGGTCACAACACCCTAGAACACTTCTTTGAGATATTAACAAGCATTTACTGATCTCTGTCTGCTAACGACTATAACCGGATCCATATACTTTATTTTCAACAATAAACTAATTTGGCCACTTCCTGTTGAAATGGTTTCGAGTGCTCCGTACACTGGTAAGATGGTCTACCATTACCCAATAATGTAAGTGTTCCTATTCTCTAATTTTTCTAGAGTTGCAAATAAAGCTATAATTTTGCACATGATTGAAGTCTACCTGTACCTGTAGTCTCAGACGGTGGCCCTTTCCTCCTGTTTATTCTGTCCGTCGTTAACTGACATGACTCTGCTTTCTTCCATTAAAATGGAAATATATTCTTTCTTCTTTTGGCCTCTTGGAGGGCAGCAGGGAAACAAAGCCAGACACAACATTCTATTGATTTCTGACTGGTCAGTTGTTGAGCTCACTGAATGGCCAGAAAGAATCATCACTGGATGAGTCATTAAGGCTTCTATACACTGACCTGAGATTTTTATTAGAGCAAGGTTTGGCCACAACGCGACTCGATCTAAAACAATGGGTGCCAACAGGACACCACACATTGGACTGAATGACTAGTGCCAACAAAAACATTCTGTAACATTTTCATTGCGACTTTGCCAAGGAAACAGGAAAGCGATAGCGTACCACTTTGATTTTTTCTCTGTCATCATTCTCTTCTTTCCTTTTTCCCTGTGTGGCAAAGCCTCTGTTGTACTGCAAATGCCATCTTCAGGCCGGGAGCATTATTGCTTCAAAAGCATTCTTGACCCAGACAAAGAGCACCCTGCTGAGAATCCATCTGAAGATTCTTGCGAATCTCTATTTGGATTGATGTGGAGCGGCCTTAAAAAGGGCATCAAGGCTCTTGATGGGACAGCTCACAATTTGGACCCACGACCTTTTGAGGGCACCTTTGTAAACACTTGTAGTAGAACAGGTTAAATTTAGAATTTGTGCTTTTAGAAGCCACCATGCATTCCCTAAATAACACTCTTTTGAAGAATGACCAAGTTTTCCCGGCTCATCATTTGGGTTGAGGATTTTAGCTTAAAGCTTGAGCTTTGGGCATTTAGAGAGCATCAGTATTCCCTCAATTAACGCTCACTGGAGAATAGCTTGGAGTTTGCACGCCACTCAAACAAAATGTATGTAACTTGGGCTCAGAGTTTTTTAGAGAGCACAAAATTTAAAGAGATAACTGGGTTGCTGCAATAGAGAATATTAGTGAATTGGCTGAAACAAAGTGCTGTACAAAACATCTAAAAGGCATAGGTCTTTCAAATGTAGGAGCTCTCCAAATTTCAAGTGGAGATTCATTTCAGACGTAGAGGGCAGCACTTTATGTACTTTTTTTAGACTGAAGACATACAGAGGACACCAGGCATTTTATACAGGTCATCGTGGTGGTTCATTGATGGCAGGGTTCTTCATGGGAGGATAGTTCATCATTTGTGTTAAAGGATTTAATGGGATCAGGAACTTCCCTAAATGTTGCCTCTTTGGTGAAAGACTTATACTATGGTCTGGGATGCTTTTAGAGGTCATTTAAAGTCCCGTCTGCGACTACTCAGTTGAGAATGAATTGCTATTTGGCCACTGAACAGTTTACTTCTCTGGCTCATGATTTAGGCTCAGTGCATTAAGAAGATGGAACCACTCGGTGACCTCTCCTTGGACAATGCCTCATAGTTTAGGCTCAGCGCATTAAGATGAAACCTCTTGCTGACCTCTCCTTGGACAATGGCTCATAATTTAGGTTCAGCGCTTTTAGAGAGCAATAGGGATTCATTTTATGATCCCTGCTTGAGAAAAGAAAATTTATACCAGGGAAAAGGATCTAGAGTGCTTCCAGAGGTTTAGTTATGCACATCTCATTAAGAGACTGAGGCTCACGGCTCTATGTTAGTTCTTAAAGAAATAGCCTGCACAAAATGAACATTTTGAATGCTGAATGTACTGAACAATGACATTTACTTTTAGGTTCCAATTGATTCAAATCTTTTCATGGGAGTCAATGGATACAGGGAACGAGTCAACATTTTCTCTTTGTTTAGTGGGGCATTCATTTAGGCAGGGGTCCCCCTTTATTTTTACCCATTGTCTAAATTGTACATGACAAACTAGAAAAAGAGTCGAAGGCCATGACCATCCAACCAGTCCCTATCCCCTTCTTTTCTAATCTTTAAACATTAATCAAAGACAAGAAACTTATTTATGTTATGAATATGTTTTGTTTATGACTGTTTTTAAAATCAACTTTTCTTTTTTATTGCTTGCCATGCTTTCATTTGAGATTGTTCCAGCAGGGTCAAATGGAGAGAAAATGTCTCGGGTCGGGGATTTTTTCACCACTTTCTCAGTCATTTTTGGGAGCATGGTTCTTGTGAAAGATTTAAAACTTTCAGGATTTAAGCCTTTAATTGCTTTTTAAGGATTCAAAAGTAAATCAGTCTTGAAGCTTCTTGAACTTTTCGTGGTAAATTTCCTGATTAAATTACCAATTTCAGGCTTATTCTAACAATAAAAAGGGTCCTGGAGCTTCTTGAATGTTCAGGTAATAAATACATTTTTTGGCTAAAGACATGTTGATCTTAGAGAAAAATGTAAGATTTTAAGAACAGTACAACCTGTGTCTGGCAAGCTTGTGCTTCAGATTTGTCATTGCTTATTTTTTTTTTGAAGTTAGATTCTGTATTTGTCCTCTAGCAGCCGGCTGGTTAGCAATCATTGATTGGATTTGTGTCAAAGTTCTCCTAATTTGTTTGTTAGTTAGTTTTAGTTTTGTTTGAGTATATTTTATGTAAGGTTTTGCCCTACCACGGGTGTTTGTGTTTGTATGTTTTTATTTATTAAACGAGTATGATTCCTTTTTGTGTATGTGCGCATTTGAGTTCATATAACCCTTTTTTTAACCATCTTGGGAGGTTGGCCCCTAACAGTCTATTAACAGTGAATCTGCCGCAGTGTTTTAGTTGCGGCAACCAGATGATCAGTGGAATCGACAACAGTTTTGACATTTTAGCAGAACGCTAATGCTAGCTAGCTTGCTATTTCTCTTTACTTCCTGAATGCTGCCCAATTCAGGTGATCCCCCATTTGATTATCACAGCATCACAGTATCATCTATTAATTACTTTATTGGGTCCAGTGAAATCTGTCACAGAGCTTAAAGGTGTTAGAGTCATCGGAGATCTTCTGTTACAGCATGTTGATGGTGAATACTGGTAGGAAGTGATATGTATGTCTGTACCTCCAAGACCCGGACGTAGTCTGTTATCATAACCATCGAGCAAACGGTCCAGGATGCGAGTGAAGATGGTGATGTTGTCTTTACTGTCATCAGGAATGGGTTCTCTGTGTCCGGTTACAGCCCTGTCACAGAACATGGGGATGAAAAAAAAAGTCAGTTCTCATCAACATATGTCTCCAATCATATTCTTTGATAACATGACCAACATTCATTGGGTAGGTGTTCATTTGTGCCTTTCTCCCCAGTGATTGGATGACAATCAACTTTTTTTCTTACAATGTTGTATGGATACTAATTATAACAAGTTATCTAATTATACATTCCTGTTCATTTTGTTTTAAATATGGAGAATGCTGGCACAGAGGAGCATGCCACAAATGCACGTACCGACACTGATATTTAGGGGAAAAATTTTTTTTTTTTTGGCCCTGGCATTAATCAATCTAACTCTCGTCCTATTGGTTTCAAACTCATGGCTTGCAGGCACCACCTGACCGCAAAGTTTAGCTTCAAAACGGCCAATGCACTTTCCCCAGTCTCGTGTCTATAATCTCACCTCTGTTTCAGATCAACCTCAGTCTGTGTGTCTCTCCTGGAGGATATCTAACTACACAAGTGTCAGGAATTGGAAGGGACAGAAGCTAAAGGTTTAATAAGGTGATTTATTGGTAAAAAACAAAACAACAAAACGCTTAATGAGGGGAGAAAAAACACTATTAACTAAAACCTTGTCTAAAGGAGAGCACTATTAGGCAAACATTAACATCATAAACAGATGAAAGTGATGAAACTCACAGGAGACAAAGGCAACACATGAAATAATAGAGCTACGGTATAAATAATAGAGCCAGGCATAAATAATAATGTGGTTCTGTGTGGTGGTACATAGGCACACTCATGGAAACAGTATTCCCACACCCAGAGATGATAGAAAGGAACTTAAGTAGTAAAGACAACTAATAGGATGAAGGCGAAAAATTAATCAAGGGCTACAAGGAACCAGATGAGGAAAGACTAGACTGTAAGAGTAGAGGATTTTCCAAAAATAAAAAAAAGTTACTTTGACAACAATGTGGAGAAAAGAGATTTGTGCAGCTGTTTCTTTTCTGTTTACTGGCGAAGTTGCTTTGAAAAATTGCGATGTTACATCTTTTACATCTTTCACGTCAAAAAAAGAACCAGCTTTAAGTGATCGTTCTACTTGTGGAAAACCCAATCACATATGGCAATCCGAAGCTCTTTTTTTGTTAGCACCACTCGTTCTGTCAGATGTGTAAGCTCTCATTGGTGCCCATGGTTTTTCAATCAAAGCGGGTTCTCGGATAAAACTTTGGATCGAAAATGAAGCACATGAACAATAAAGAAAAGCATTATGTTCACTTTAGCCAAGACTTATTTTTTGCAAGAACTTGAATTTATTTGTTAGCCAAACTGTTCACATTCGCCTGGTTTTGAAATTGCATGATTTACAGTATTTTATTAGTTTACAGCGCTTTTGATTCAACCTCCAAATGACTCTCATGAGCACACACCTCTGTATGAGACTGAAATAGAGCAAGCATGTTTTTTCAAATTCAGTTCTTAATGTATTATTTTCAATACTGCTCTAGATAGATGTGTCCTGAATAATGAGAATAAAGAAGCCAGGACAGGAGAATAAATCTTTTATCCACCCTTTCTGCACATTGTCAAAGCTTTTACTAACTAAATCTATGCAGTTCTTCCACATACATATAGTGTCATTTTTGCCATGATTAGCTCTCAAGTAGTGAATGCAAGCAGTGATCAAAGGAGAAATTGTGTGGTGGTTTCTTATTCATGTTAAGATTTTTGTGAGGCAGAAAGCCAAAATCTTTTGACCTTCAACATTAGAGGAAATTGAGAGTTGTCAATTAGGACTAATGGAAGTGGGTTTGGCATTTAGTGACAAATGAAAAGAACACTGAGCACCTCATCACAAAATTTCCGAACACCAGGATGGTCCCGAGAAAATTGCATTTTTAATGTTCTGTCTCATTGTGCTACTACACAGTTGGCTGGTCACACAGTTGATTAAACAGAAAAACAAGTGCTAATAGAAGCAGGTTAATTCCATCCAATGGAGTAGAGGCATAAGTTGGCGCTCATTAGCAGGGGGTGCGCAAACTTCCTTTCTCTTTTATAGAGATCCAGACAGTCATTTTTGGAACAGGTTTACAGACAAAATGAGTAGGTAAAGGCTTCTACACTCCTATAAAAAAGTTTTTATCCTAAGTTTTGTGCGCGAACACACCTCGATCGAAAAACATGGCCGCCAACGGGACCTGACGGAATGAGTGGTGCCAGCGAAAAAAGTATCACACTGCCATACCAGATTGATTTTTCACAAGGGAACAACCAACGAAAGTTGCCTCATTTGATGACGTGAAAGAGAGCCGGCGGTGCTCATCCCACATTTTCATAGCGACTTTCACAGAAAGAAATACTGCGCCACAAATACTCTCTTTTCTTCACGTTTTAGTCAAACAGCTCCCTGTGATGAGCCACCAACAGAATCAACCGCTCGACTATGTTCTTTGATTTCTTCTCTGTTGTCATCTTATTTTCAGGCAGTGAGCAATCTTCAGGCAGCAACATTTCATCAACCCAGATGAAACCATCCTGCTGAGAAGCCATCCGATTTATTTGAACCTCGATTCACATTTTTCAGAGTAGTTTCAGTGAATTATGCCTAGCAAACAAATGCTAGATGTGACAACATGAGGTCACGTGTGCATGCCCAGAGAGTAAAAGCAGAAATATTATTATGAAAAGTTGTGGTGTGTAACTTTTATTTACATTTCTAAATAAAACATGTCCAAATAGATGAAGAGGAAGTTCATTACTGATATCATCTATACCAGGGGTGTCAAACACAGTTCCTGGAGCCCTGCACAGTTTACTTCCAACCCTGATCGGAGAGACTGAGATGTGAAGCATGGAAAGGTTCCTCTCATCAAGACCCTTGGTGTAGAATAAAAGGTGCTCGATACATATGCAGAGCGGATGCGCAGGGCAACCTGAGTTTGAATCCTGTTCCTCCTCCGACTCGCTTCGTGTCTTTTTTTACCCTCCTGTCCAAAAAAGGCCTAAAATATACAATAAACACATGGCTCGAGCATCTGTGGCACGATCACCTCACAGTGGCCATGTAAAACACCAGGAAATAGGATATTCCATGTTGCCACTAGGTGGCACTATGAGTAATACTGTAAGTCACTAAATGGTTTTGTTCAGACATGAACTCTTAACATATGTGGCGAATTTGAATCCCATCAGACATTCCATGGCTGACTTATTAGCAACGTCATATATATGTAAAAAAAAAAAATCTATGACATTTCGAACGCTGTGCTCACATCTTCAAATGAAGTTAAAAAAAGCTTTAGTAATTTAACATCCCATGTGCCTTAATATAATACTGATGAAGTTTGTAGATGAACAGATAAAGTCAAAAGGAAGAGTTTGTCAAAGTACGACATAAGTGGGCATTTTTGAAGTTTTTGCCAACTTCCTGATGATTTTGGAAAAGCAATCCATATTTCTTATACACATATGTGTGCAGAATGTGAGTGTAACCTGAGCCCACATTTAGGCCCTAAAAATGCACTGAAAGCAATTAAAAAAAGTGTTCTATTCACCTTCCGTGCTTGGGTTGATGCGTTTACGTTACATTTTCATTGCGGTACTTTTAATAGTCGCATCAAAACCAAATAACCAAATTAAAAGCTAAATTTATCACAATTTAAAGCTGCAAAAGACGTCAAGTAGACAACCAATGGCTTGCTGCTGCTACGTTGACTTATCTTCACAGTTGTTTATATAACTCGTTATGTTCATTGTGAACCCTGGTTATGCCGTCTGCAGATTCTGGTGCTAAGCACTGATTGTCATTTTTGGTAAATCTTACAAACCTCTAGTGTCAGAACGTTCCCTGTCTACATGTATCAGAATCACAAGAACTTCTCTGTACACCCACCAAAATGGAAAGAGGATAATCATGCCGAATCTCTGCTATTGCAAAAAGAGCATTCCATTCACATTCACTTTATATTTAATGGAGTAATGTAAATCATTTTGGTTTAAAGCTAGCTCTGTGTTCTGATGAGTAGATACATGTTCCAAAGCAGCCACAAAAGCTTCGACACATTTGAGTTGTTGTCGGCGGTTACTACATCAAGTAATTTATTTGTCATTTTTACCATTTGTTTTCTTTGGAGCCACCTCAGCATGAAAATCAGCTGAAGTGATTACTCTGGAAGACAGATGGGAGAGAACTAATGTAAGTTCAAATGGATTTAGTGAAGCCTGTCACGCAGTTGATTTGGGCTTTGCAGAAACCCCAGCTCTGGGATTTGCTTGCATTATTTCCCAAAAGCTGCACATGAGCTCTTGAACACCCAGCCATGTCCTGTTTCCCTAATCACCTGGAATATGCAGAACAATTCTGTCTCTTCTGGGCTGTGATTCCCTGAAGGCATGATGGAAGGTGTGATAGACAGTGAGCTAATGAGATAATGAGTGCTGGAAGAAACCCTCAAAGCTGACCTTTAAATGCCTCAGAATAACACTGGAAACCAGAGTTGGCTCTCAGTGATTGGACCGCATGATAAAATAGTTCTTAATGTGATTTTATTTTCATTGTAATAGACTCAATTTTTCTATTTTCCCACAGATTTTACAGGTGCTTTTTATAGGCATGAACGTGCTTAGAACAATGAAAACATAAAAACTGTTCATTCTTAATTTTTGCAATAAAAATGACTTTTTTTCTACTCCGAATTGTGTTTTTTGTATAATTTCAAGTTTGTTGTGGAATTATTGCATAATGTAATGAAAAAAAAAATATTTGTAAAAATGAAAGCTGAGGTTGTTTTAAAAAAATATATCAAGCACTGCCTGCCACTAAAAGGGTTTTAAAAAAAATGTTTTAGAGCATAATGTAAAGTACTAAAAAAGCTCAAAAAAGCCCCAGGCATCTAAAGGGTAAAATACTCAGAACAATAAATGTACTGTTTTATTTTATCAAACTTTCCCTTCTATTCTTAATAGCAGAACATTTTTCAATAACTCTTTGGTTAAAGTCTGGGGTGGTGTAAACACGTCTTTCCTCCATTTTGAATCTGTTCAGAGTTGAGAAGAACCACTGAAGGCTTGTGCCACTGAAGGTTTTTCCTTGTCACTGCGTTTTTCCCCTCTTGGAACTAAACATAAATGGTACCCGACTCTAAGATAATCCAGAAAGTTATGGTAAACTCACTCCTACTCTAATCAATAATATTATTATTAAATAAGCTATGTATATATATTTTGCTGGAAAATTTTAGGGCAGCATGGGTAATTGAGAAGTCGAGAAATCTGAATCAGAGCTAAAAAAGACTATTATAAAGATTTTGATAATGACTGTGGAGGCCCATAAATTTGATGGATTATTTTTTTTTTGGGACTTGTTCGTTCGCAGCGGTATCAAAACACTTCTCCTCTTATCCAGCTGTGCTGTTACCTAGCAACAAGGATAAACAGATTCAAACAGTGTTATGGCAATATGCATCCAATCAGCTCCCACAATTACACGTTTTCTGAAAATACACGTTTTTTTTTCCCTCTAAGTAATCCAATTAATATGGGGCACCGCATCTGACCCCACCACCATCACCAACCCTCACTGTGATGAGAAGTGTCAAAAAAATGTCCTTATGCTAATTCATCTATTGTAACTTAGATTTCACATTACTTATTACTGAAATGTAGCTGATTTTTTTTTTATTTTTCAATTGGTGTTGACTCATGTAGGAAAGTTTCATAATCCAGTTGTTTCCTCAGCACCTCTGTCCCAATCAAGCTCACACCTGAGTACCATCAATTATCTACACAGCCAATCCCCAGAACCTTGCCCATATACATTGTGATGAAACATTTCAAACATTGCAATAAATCTTAATATCAAAAATTATACTAAACAACGTTCTGCTGAAAATACTATATGTTAGCGTGTCACAGTGACTCATAGGATAACGCGCTTCATGTGTACTTAGGGGTGTTTAAAAAAGAAGCAGCAGGGGAAATGCAGACATAATGACTTCCATATACCCTCAGGGGGCTTGCGGTGAAACATGTTTTTCTGTACCATCCTATCAATGCGTAAATAAACCTGTTTCCTTTCTGTTCATTATAATCCTGACTCTCAAGTCTTCAATTTTAGAAAGAAAATGTATTTTCAGTAACAACACTCACCTTCGCTATTACTTCATTCTCTGCTCTATATGAAATATGAAACAGGCCTCAAAGAGCTTTTTGGCCTTCACGAGTGGGTGTGCAGAAAATTAGTTAAAAGTCACAAAAAAAAAACATAAAAAGCGTACACAATAAAAACATTGTAATTCCGACGTAAAATATTTCCCCATCACATTGTAAACGTAATACATTCCCGCAATATTACCCGTGAACCACGACGTGATATTCCTGGGACTTTTGGTTTGGACTCGCTCAATCCGTATCTACATCGCTCCATAAAATCCCTGTTGCCATCTATGAGGCTGTGGTAAGTGTGAGACAAGTGAAGTGCATCCGGAACTCTCACAAGTCCAATCACAGCTCTTGAGTGGAGTACAATAGTGTTGCACTGTAAATAGTTTGTACAGTAACTAGTTTTGGATTTTATATTATTATATATTATATATATTTTGTCTGATTGTGTATGTTGTGTTCTCCTGTTCTGAAGTTTCACCACGGTAAAAATCTATTTTCATTTTTGATATTTATTGCTCTGTATATTGATGAGTATTGTCTAATACAAAGCTGTCTATGATCAAAATAATCTTAGAAACATTTTGTTTCAATTTAAAATAGTTCATATTGATGTTCATTTTCTGCAAAATGTGCATGTTTTTAGATTTTTGGTCACTCAGAATAAATTCACTGTGGTTCAAAAGTATTTTTTTCCATTCACAATTTTGAGGGACAAAGCTAACATATGACATGAGGAGGCAAAAAAAACGATTTAAATTTTTTTTTTTTGTGGTTTATTTTACTTTTGACACTTATATTGACCTGTCTTCATATATATTATTGAAATCTAGGATATAAGGGTTGCATTGTTGCATGGCAAATTAAAATACTCCAAAAAATAGCACCACAGCAGGTAAAAATTTAAAATATGCTCTATGGCAGGTCATAAAGGGTTTAGGAAAATAGTTCAAGGGATAGTAATAGTAGCATTTTTAAACATCATAGTTTTTATTTTAAAATCATGATATTAATAATGCTAATACAAAGAATGTGATGTTATGTATGCTAACTGTTAATTTGTAAGAAGCAAGGAGCGGTTTACCAGTGGTTGATGCAGCCTTCGTAGGATCCTCCCAAGTCATAGCTTCCGGAGACTCGGAACGATGCATACTTGGAAGGAACCAGGCCTTAGATTGAAACAAAGCTATAAACTTTGTTGGTTGACAATACTTCACAATGAGCTGTTGGGAGGGCTTGCCTTAAGTACCCTCCCAACAGGAAATTACGTCACAGGGGTTAGAGCTCCGAGGAGGGATTCCTCTAGTGGCGTGGTGCTACAGGTGTTACATTTGTACAGCCTTTTGCAGCTACAACAGCTTCAACTCTTTTGAAAAATATTGCTTTAGGAGAAACATGGTTTACAAGAGTATTTATTGCAATTAGTAGTGGATTTATGCAGTCAGAAACCAATGTTGGACAAGAAAATCTATCTCACTGTCATTGTTAAGGTGACATTAAGGTGCGGGCCAATTAAGTTCTTCAACACCAAACCTGTTCATCCATATCTTTATGGACATTGTGGTAATGTCAAAACAGGACGGGGTCTTCCTCTAAGTTTCCAAAATGTTTAAATCCTTCATTGTGCGGAAGAATTCTCGGATCCTGTGAAAATATTATGCAAAGCTCAGCCCCCAAAAAACAACTTCACATAATAATCCCCCTCCTGTACCCTGCGTCATATTTGGCTCAATACACTCAGACAAGTAGCAGTTTCATCCATCAGATTGTCAGATAGAGAAGCTCCACTCATCACTTCAAGGAACGTGTCTCCTCAGCTCTCCACATGTCCATACGACACTTTGCGCATCCTACTGGCTTGGATGCACCTGCTACCATAGAAACCTATTCCATGAAACTCTTCACCCAATGATTGTTAGCCAGTCAGAAAGTGACATGAAGTCTTGAACGTTTGTAGCAATCAACTCTTTAGAAGTCAAATTTGTATGCAATGAATGTCTGTCATTTTACATGACCAACAACTTGGAAGGTGCAGCCATTCCCATCAGCTTCCATATTATTCTGAGACTTCTGGTTGTGGAATATTATATGAAGTGGATGTGACTGGAATTGCAGTACCATTTTTTTTTCTATTTAGAACGTCTAAATGCCTGTATTTGAATGATTGGGTGAATACTTTTGCCAATATAGCGTATACTGAAACCAAAATAAACATTCTCTTCGATATCCTCTCAACAAACACAACCTTAGATGCACTTACGTTCAACAGACTCAAATCCATCTCGTTTGGTCAATGTGTCTATAGACAGGCAATCTAAACCAAAATGTCAAATTTCACTTTTCAGTGACATTCCATCAGAGCGCCTATATGTGAAATCGGCATCCTATTTATTCTCAGTGCGGCTCGGCTGAATATCATCTCATTGATATTAATAAGCAGCGTATGATGTGTCGCTCTCCTCTGACAGGAACATGGCTGCTATATTCAGGCATTCAAAGGCAGGGTGAGTGAAAGAACAATGGATGCTCTCTATGAGCATTCCTGCTGTTGTCTGTGTGCGGAGGAGATAAAATGAACGAGAGAGCAGTCAGAGAGAACAAAACGAGCAAAAGCTGATTGATTGACTGGGGTGACCGGGTCAATGCTGTGCTGGGTAAAAATGGTGTGGAATCTACAGTGATTTATGACATAAGTGGAGAGAAAAGGACTGTGTGGAATTCAGAGTGTACACCACGTAATGTATATTTGAACATTATATTTGGTGGGAAATTCAGTGTGGTGGAAAGTAGCAAAAACCCTGATTGAAATTTAGCCAAGTGTTGTGAAACCTCATATTATTAGTGTATTGATGAATATCACATTCCAACAGCTTTGTTTTTTTCTATCAATTCTCTAGACTCCATCATTTGAACTGTATCTTGTAGACTCTATGTTGTCTTGTCTTTAAGAGTCTGTTGCACTGTAGTGCCTCTGCACAAAAACACATTCCTTGTATGTGCAAACATACCTGGTAATAAAGCTCATTCTGATTTCTATCCAAACATAATTGTCGATCTGAGTACAAGTAATAGATTTCTTAAGCTCATAAGTAAAATAAGGTATTAGCACACTCAAGACACTTAGCATGAAGAGTTTAATTGCAGAAAGGTAAAGAAATTGACAGGATGTGGATTGTTTGCTAGCGCCGGACAGGTTGGTCCTATTATGTTAACCTTAGTGCTTAGGAGTACGGCCAATGGGACATTACACAGTGTAAGGGTTGAGTTCATGACATATAACCACCAATGTTGTTTTAGTCTTCGTCTTTTTGACGCAAACTATTTTAGTTTAAGTCAGATTTTACTCATTTCGAAATGTAATAGTTTTAGTCGCATTTTAGTTGATGGAAATCAAAATTGTTTTAGTCTAGTCAATGTATATAAATATTTGTTGATTAAAAATTGTCTTTTAATAAGTTAATTTAACTCTTTAAATATTGAAAATGTAGTATTTAAACATGAATTAAGGCTCAATTTCACATTGTAACATTGTCGATGGCTTTTACATTCATTTGACAATTGTTGCTTACTTTTTACCTATTTTTCATTACCTATATTTTATTTTTTAATTACCTAAAACGCAATGAATGCATAACGTTATGCCAAAAACAAGAGCAATGGAACAACATGTATTTACATATTTAAAGCATGAAGAAAATATGACAATTTAAGTTTTGACAAATATAATAAAGAATAAATTCCCTGAAGTTTGTGGCCACAAACTGCGTGAAAAAAAACAGCACCAATCTTGAGAGGTACCTGATTGTTTATGAATTCATAGCAAGCTTAAAGCTTACTGCCACGAATCATGAAAAGCAGAAATGTCCACTCAATATTTTCATCATAACAGAGACATATTTAGTTTGTCAGCGTCTAGGTACAGTCACGAAAAAATGGTTAATCAACTAAATAATTTCGTTATAGTTATCGTTGACGAAAACAACACTGATAACAACCCAGAAAAAAAGATTTACATCTTCGATAGCTTTGGAAAGCTGAGATTTGTGCGATT
The DNA here is from genome assembly GCA_007224835.1 of Danionella cerebrum. Lineage (NCBI taxonomy): Eukaryota > Metazoa > Chordata > Actinopteri > Cypriniformes > Danionidae > Danionella > Danionella cerebrum. Next base: position 231,408 of record SRMA01027138.1, on the reverse strand, counting down.
TGAACCCTTTTTATCAGGCTGTCAACAAACAAATAAACGATTAGAAAAGCCAAAGAAGTCTCTGTTGCATTTTTATTTTGCACTCTTAGGTGTAAATGTAAAGCCATATAATTTTACACCCATAATCTACACAGAGAAAGTGTTCTTTTAACACTGTATATTGTTAATCCAACACTTTGGGAGTTCTACACTGGTGCTTTTTACTGTGTATCATCTTGTGCTTGTTTGGAGGTTCTAGCAGGGAAGTAGTGATGTTGTGGTGCTTGTGTGGGTGCACGGAAGGGACTCAGTGAGGAAGGGGTCACTCGCCCAGCCAGCCAGATCAGCCGACCAATGAGGAGACAGATGTCACAGCCAGATTGCCCTCACATCCAAAAAGCTCTTGCATGGGACACAACACGTAGGATGAGTTTCATTGAGACTTGTGGGCCTCCAAGTGGTCTTTTTAGGGTATTTGCCAACACATAAACATGGATAAAATCCCTAAATATTAAGGACATTGTAATCGAATTTGACAACTCACTCTAGACCCAACAGAGTCAAGTGCTGATATATATGGGCAAAATTATTCAGAAATATTTCGAGCCACACAAACCACACAAGAAAAACACATGATTTTTGTGGTTTTGAAAATTTCCAGATACCTCACTATTGTTGTGTTGTCTTCTGGTAGTTTTTAGACATCTCTGTGTGATTTTGAGAGTTTTGAATTGCCCCAATGTACTACCGGCTTCATATTACGCCTCTATTATACCAAATTCACAATATACCTCTTCCAGTTCTACCTCTGTCTTGCAGTCCACAGACAGAAACTATTGCAAAATACTAATTGCAAAACGTTTTTGAACAGCAATATCCTCAAAACCCGAGTTGAGGATAACAAACGAAAATCTAAGTAAAACTGAAAAATCTTATTTTAAGAAGAATAATTTAGGTTAGATTTGTAAAGTATAGATATTCCAGCTTAATTTGAGAAAAAAAGACCAAAATTTTTTTGAGAAAAAAAATATGCTAATTTTGATCAATTATTTGCTTGAGTCAAAAAATTTTGTAAAACAAACATTTAATTTTGCCTCTAAATTTTGACTAACCATATTCTTACTTTTTAAGCAAATCTGCATTTTAAGCAGATTTTTCTTGCTTTAAAACTATTTTAAACAGTAGTTTTAAACACAAATGTCCTGGATTTAATACAGTTTCTCCTAAAAAGCTATACTATGTAGCTTAACAAGTGCACTACTCTGAAGCAGTGGGACCCGAGTTCTAATCTTGAGTGAGTGTTACTTTTATTTTGTTATTTTCTCAGTCTGTTTTTTTGTAAACTTTCTTCTGTTCCTGCCTGCTCTTCCTCTTTGTCTGTGTTCCACCCTCTTGTACCTTTTATTCTGGCCCCTTCTCCTGTGTGTGAGTCTTCATTCTGTGTCATTGTTAATTGCCCTCATATGCCCCACCTTCTCCTCGTGTCTGGTTCGTCATTCCCTTGTTTGCCCGCTGCCTTCTTAAGGCTCTTGCTCCCCTTTCCTTGTGCGGGTTCATCATTAGTAATATGATCAGTTCTGGTTCAAGTGTCTTAGAAGCGTAGGCTTCTGATTGGTCTCTGCTCAGTTTGAAGGTTTATCTTGTATTCGTCCCCCAGCAGCCAGCTGGTTTGCAGTCGTTGTTTGCCCTTTGTGTTAACGTTTTTTCTTGTTTTGTTTTTGTGTTAGTTTAGTTCTTCACAGTATATTTTATGTAAGGTTTAGCGCTACCACAGGTGTTTGTGTTTTTTGATTTATTTATTTATTAAACGAGCGTTGATCCCCTACTGTGTGTGTGCATTTGAGTTCGTTTAACCCTTCCTTTACCATCTTGGGAGGGTTGCCCCAAACAGTGAGTAAATAAAATATCTGGAAATGTTACTGGCAGCCTGTCTCTCTAAACTGTCCTCTACTATAAAAGATAATGCATACAAACTAAAAAAGCGTACAAGAAAACAAAACAAAAAAAACTTAAAACATTTTCAAGAAATTAAGACAATGCTCTAATTTGGAAACTAAAATGAAACATTCTTGAATCAATGCTGTTTCCTCTAAAATATTAGCAAATATTTATCATTTTGAGACCAAATCCTGTTGTTACTGACTTGATTTAAGGACAAATATATTGACTTTAATGCACAAATCATCCTAGTGTTAAGATCACTTCTGATTAGAGAATAAAACTGACTTAAAACTAAACAGCTAACAAAAACTTGTTTTGAGAAATTTTTTTTCCATCAGTATTTGCTGTCAGCTAGACATTTTTGCACATTTTATGAAATCTTGCCAAGTCAAATTTGCTTTGAACCATTGGCAGATTTATTTTGCTTGATCTAGGAAGAGTTTTAGATTTGTTGTTTCTTTCTTGTTCCAAGAAAGCTTTTTTTGCAGAGCAGAAAAAAACATTTTCTGGTTCTTTCTAAACAAATGCTTCTGATTGGCTGGCAGGTATTGCTTAAATTTGTATAACTACACAAGTCACTCTGGCTCAGATTGCTCAGTAGTTTCACTTGACTGCAGATCGCTGTGTGAAAGTTTGTTTGTGCAGTATATTATATTGTCACATAGGACACAATCAATGGGCAATGGCCAATAAATTCTGTTTGTTTGGTCAAAAAAGAAAAATGTTCTCAGCAATTGTTTTATGTTTTAGACGATTAAACACTTTCTGCTGTCAGGACTAGTGCCCTTTCAGGTAGAGCTCTATTTTAGGGAAGCATTTCCACAATGTTATGCATCAGACAGTTTCACCTAAACAAAGGGTCTTCTACTGGACAGCAATGTGAGATATCGTCACACTTTGGCACCATCTATCAAAATGATGCATGGCGTTCAGATTTTTCTGTCTTTTGATGAACAGTTTTGTCTATAGCAGAGAATATTTTTTTGTTCATACAACCTGGACAAGATCACTTTGTTCTGCAGGATTCAGTAACATGGCGGATAGCAGAGAAGGCCATGTATTTTCAGATCAAGGCTCTAAAAACTCAAATAATTATTTTTCAGAATCAAGAATTTGTAGAAAAAATATCCAAGTGTAGATAACTCAGAAATATATTTTCATCAAACTATTAAGAGCCTTTCAGCAGGGATTTTTTTTACTGAGGAATTACTTCTACTTTCTTCAACGTGAAAAAAATCCTAATAATGTTGTTAAAGTCTGACTTTTCACGGCACGTTAAGCATTTGATGCATCAGGAAAAGCTAATAAATGCCTGGCACATTCAAGAGAAATGTGTCTCTTGTGCAAAAATATTCACTAAACTCCAACTCCAAGTTTATTACTCCAATTCAGTAGTCTACGAACCTCGTCCTCCTCCTCATTTGTTTCACGTCCTCTCCAGTGGCTTTGTGCAACCCTGTGAAGGTAAATCTTTAAAGTAATTTACAGCCCATTAAAAGAAGCAGAGGAGGCGGAGATGAGTTAGTGCACGGCATGCGAGAGTGACGGATGGAGCGTAGCAAAGGGGAATAAAAGACAGGTGGTGAAAGATGACACAGGCTTAACCTACGCATCTCAACAATACTTTCCAACGATGAAGATGAAGGAAAGCTTTGAGGAGTTTCTCTTCAGATCCTTCCCAGGGCCTTCATCATCGACCTCTCACAAACACTTTGAACTACACAGCTGGTGCTTCAGGCTATTCAAAATATATATGTTCAACTCAGTTTCATTTAATTACTTTAGATGCCAACATATGGATTGTCTCTCAATATATTTCATGTTTTAGTGGATATATTTGTTAAACTGAACCACTGTATTTCTTACTACAATAGCTAACCTGAATGACTATATAAAAATTTCTAAGTGACATTTTTTTTTTTGTAATTTGTGATGAAAAAGGCCTTTTCACTCAAATTGCTATTTTAACTTGTGACATTTGCAAAAAACCTATTTTTTAAAACAATAACAAAGTAGTGAACAGACGGATAAACGATGGAATTTTGGCCAACGTAAAAATAACCCTATTTCCATTTAAAATGCAACTTAAATTTCTTCCCAAAACTGGATTATCACATCGAATAAAGTTTCCATCCAAAGAGTCCAAGAGAACAAATGGAAGTTGCTGCATTAGGAGCAGAACTTTTTTCATATGTTATAACTTTCTCGCATCTTAGAACATATAGACGAAACGCAATGGTCAGGTCATGTCAACTTGCTTTTCAGGGTGGGAGACAGCTCTTTTGCCTTTTCCATTCAGTAATTCAAAATGTATTGCAGCTAATTGATCTAAAAGGTTGGAGTGGATGGAGAAAAGTGTCAGGGGTGTTGTGTGACAAAAGAGTGTCAGCTAGATTCAAAGGAAAGGTGTAGAGAACAGTAGTGAGAGCAGCTATGATGTATGGGGTAGAGACTGTGGCAGTGAGGAAGAGACAAGAGGCAGAGATGGAAGTAGCAGAGATGAGGATGTTGAGGTTCAGTTTAGGAGTGACGAGGATGGACAAGATTAGGAATGAGCACATCAGAGGGACAGCTCAGGTTGGTTGTTTTGGAGACAAAGTCAGAGAGGCCAGATTGAGATGGTTTGGACATGTGCAGAGGAGGGATAATGGTTATACTGGTAGATGGAGATGAAGATGGAGATGCAAGGCAAGAGGTCAAGAGGAAGACCAAAGACGAGATATATGGATGTGCTGAAAGAAGACATGAAGTTAGTTAGTGCAAGAGTAGAGGATACTGAGGACAGAATTAGGTGGAAACAGATGATTCGCTGTGGCGACCCCTAAACTGGGAACAGTAGAGAATCCCTGTGATACGTGCTCAGAAGCTCTCTCTTCATTCCTTCTCACACGCTTGGTACTGCTGTCTACGTTTGCGCTTTTTGCTGTTCGTAATTCGTGAAATATCTTGAGAAAGTTAACTTTCATACTTAGTGCTGTAATGTTTTTTTGCCATCCGTTCCACCTCCTCCAACACATCGCTTCACTCTCAAGGTAAGGTTTCACTTTTTTGTCCGTATTTTGTATTTTGCTTGTGTTTTATTATCATTTATTATTGGATTATAAAATGTAGTGTTTTATTAGCAATGTTTATATTTAAGGATTAAACGTTACTTGATTTTTCTCTGGTTTCCCATTTTGTAGCAACTTTTACTGTTGTTTCTGAGAGCCGATGCATAGATTAGGCGCTTTACATGTAAAACTTGCTTCGAGATTCAAAATGTTTAGGATACGAAAGCCATCTTGGAACAGATTAATTTCGGATCTCGGGGTACCACTGTATTTCAACTGAAATACTTGTACATCCGGGTTCAGTGAGCTGCCAACCACATTATGGATCTGAGACTGGATTACTAGCCAAGGAGTGCGAACCACTGTCATCCCGCCCCCACTGGAGATTTGTGCCAGAATGACTAATGTCAATTTCAGAATCGCAAAGTGAAACCGAAGATGCTGAAAGCGTAATGAAAACTCTGAGATATGCAACTGAAGCTGAAAATGAAACCAACAAAGAATTGAGAGTGTATTTAAAAATAGAATTGGGGTCGTTTTATTGGCACAGAAGTAATTTTCTATAATTTTTTGTTAAACAAAGTCGTGGGGACCACATTGTGGATCCGAGACTGGTGAAAAGGGGGCAGGCGGCGGAGGCAGGCCATATAACATTAAATAATTGCCAGGTTTAGGTGCAAACCACTTACACCAATTCCAGATTATTACATCAAAAACACACAAATGTGCATTATAAATAATTATGATAATACATGCAATTAAAAAGTAATCCTTTGCCATAAAAAAAAATATTGTATTGTTTTACAGACAATAAGAAAACCATTTAAATATTTGGTTTATTTGAGCAGACGTGATCAGATTGACTGGACGGGAAACATGCATCATCTGTGTGGGTGGGCAGCAGCCAGACGTGAGGCATCCGTGTACCCATCTGCTGTGTGTAAGGGAGTATGCATTGTATTCTATCCTCCCTCCCTCTTTCTCTCTCAGATCTGGAGGATCGTGGGCTGTGGTGGCAGCTGCTTCATCCTTCTTCATTACCACCACATCATCCTTGCAAATCAAAAATTGACTTTTCCTCCAGCGCCCCTACTCCCCAATCCCAAACAACTCCCTCTATTGGTATCCTACACACTCTCGCTCACTCTCAATCTTTATCTCTCTCTTTAAAATCTCATTTCGGATTCCTCTCTTTTCACACCATCCTTCTTTCTCCCAAAGTAAGTAGCAAAGAAACATATTCAGGAGGCTCAGATTGAAGCAAATGTGATTCATTCTGCTGAGCCGGCCCTGTTTCCTATCTACACATGCAGTATTTCAATAGAGCGGAGTGCAGCAGAGATAGTGTTGAAATCAACTCAGGGATATAGTGGAATGTGTTTGAATGCATGGTCTGGATTTTGGGACTTTTAGAATGAACTTAAAAAAAGTAAATCAATTTATTGGGTAACACGGAGAATATAAAATGTACTATTAGCTCGCCCAGGCGTTCGCTTCAGATTTTCACCTGAACTGGAACCTTTTTTTTTATTGTAGTAGCAGCAGGAGTTTGGTTTAATACTCATACCATGATTAAACTTCTGATTGTGAATTCAGATTTGAAAATGATTCTTTATTAGAAAAGAAAACAAACATTCTCTTCATTGCTTTCCTCATACATTGCCTGGCCAAAAAAGTCCCACTCTTATAATTTGTTTGACTGCCTTCAGCTTTGATTACACGTGTATTCGCCGTAGCATTGTTTCGATAAACTTCTGCAATTTCCATCCAGTGTTGCATTATTATTATTCTTTTTGTTGTTTTTTGGTAGAGTTTGAGTGTTTTTTGCAAGCCTTCTGTAGCAAATCCAAAAGATTCTTAATGGGGTTAAGTTTTCCTCTGGCTAACAGCGCAAATGTCGTGGGTAAAAAAAAAAAGTAAGTCTAGTAAGCGTGTGCCAAATGCATGAATGGACTCTGTGGTGGTCAATGCATGTGTGAGAAGAATGCCCCATGCTCCCTGTACCAGTCTTGCACAGTTTGAGCTAGAGTTGGGCGATTCGGCCTAAAAAAAATCTCTGAATTTTTTCACACACACACAAAACAAGATTTACAATTGAAATAGATTTTTTTCACCCTAATTAAATCTGCAGATGAAGAAAACATTAAAAGCACACTATTTTATCAAATTATTAAATAAAAATTGTAAAATTAGAATTTCATTACACCTTTTTAAATGACATATTTAAAAAAAATGTTATTTTGTTTTAAATTAAATCAAAATCAAACACAAAATACAATGTATACAGTTATTTTATTAATAATAATAAATGGACAGGTGTCACTTTAAAGGCTGCCTTGAGGACACAGCGCACCTTTCGACAACTCTCTTTAAAACAGTTGATTTAATAATTTCCTGTAGTTTTAGGGCTCATATTAACATTTAAACACATGGAACGTATATATTTAATTTGGAGGGTAACAAAATAATTTGATGGAATAACCGGGTCACTCATTATATTCAGGGAGTCAGCTGATCTCATTCTTTGAGGACCTTTTGTTGCAGAACCTAGACCTGCAACAAAACAACTACAGCAACCTAAGGATCATAGCCCTCCCTCCACAGGCTTATGATGGGTGCATCACTTCATCTCTCTTCTCACCCTGATGCGTGATCATCACTCTGGAACAGGGTAAACCTGGACTCATCAGATCACTGAATGAGCTCCTGAAAGGTCTCATCGAGATTAGCACAAATCTACGGATGGCTTCTCAGGAGGGTGCACTTCCTCTGGATCGAGGAAATGTTGATGCAATGGCATTTGTAGAACAACAGATGCCCTCCATGCCACACAGGGAAACAAGAAAAATGAAGTCGAAAAAAGAAAAGAAATAAAAGAACACCTAGAAAAAATAATAGATGTGGAGCAATATATTCTTTTTGGTGGCTGATCACGGGGAGCTGTTTGACAAAAATATGGATAAACAAAAGAATTTGTGGGCATGCTATTTGTTTCCTGTTTCCTGTGAAAAGTTGATATGAAAATGCGGATATTTTTGTGGTCCTTTGGATAGATGTGTACGCTGCCATTGGCGCCCATGGTTTTCAATCAAGGAGCGTTCTCACACAAAACTTCAGATCGAAAATTCTGATTGACTGATTTGCAGCTACCATCACTGATTATTGGTTTCAAGGCTACACAGCTGTTCAGTCCCAATCCCTTCACATTCTGGAAATGCTTCTAATGTCAGTATTAAACACAGCCCAGAAATGTACTCTCATTTTTCTTCTGTTTGAATTCACTTTCACTTTTTTGTTGGACAGACCTTAACGTTATTTTTTTTAGTTTCTACATCTCTTTTTTTAGATGTTTCACCCACTGCTATGCGGTGAAACACACATTAGAAATATAAGTTTTGGAGTAAATGGAGGGGAAAATAATTGACAAGAATTACATTTTTGCGTAATCTATTATTTTTATATGGTCATTGCTAGGGGCTAAGTGTATTGGGAGAGGCTTTCAGAAAAGCTTGAGTTCTATGGGACTATATTTTGTATTCTTTATAAACCTATTCTCCAGTTTTGATAATAACACATTTAGCATTGCTTCATGGTTTGTGATGAACTGTCGTGATTGGTTGCGTTCCCAAAGAGCAGTCTCCCATCTCCAAAAGCAAGATCACATGACCTGCACATATGTCTATATGTTCTAAGACGCTAATAAGTTATAACATCACTGTAACTTTTCTTCCAGTTTTGTGCATACATTTAATTTGCATCTTTGGCTTTTAACAGACATTACCCATGTTTCCATCCAGTCATGAACTGAAACAGAAAGTAGGAGGCCGGATGACAGCCAAACTCTGCTACCAAGATGAGGCTGAGAAAGACTGTCTATTGTCAAAATTGAGCAGAGCAACAAGACACAAGGTAGTTATACCTCATCAACAAAGTCTCTCCTAGACAATAATGTCAATGCAGACTAGGAAGACGCACAAAGAAACCGTCAACATTGAAGAACATAGACAGCAAATTAAACATGTTCAGTACACACATCACTCTAAAAACCCTTCGAAAAAAGAAGTGTAATCAGTGAGCGGTGTATCAGCTCAGAATTGGCAGAAACCAGGTACTGTCTGGAGAAGTTTGGTCAGAAGTGGTCTTCAACAGTGAAGTGGCAACAGTGAAACTCATGCCTTTTGAGTTTAACTTCATACATACTTCACCAAAATTTTGAGTATAAATGATATAAATACAAGGCACCAATATAAATGTTTATTTATTTGTACTGTAATTTTTTTTTTTTATCCAAAATACAATGAGAAACAACATCGATATCGAATCAAATGGATGGTTGCAGAATAGATCTGGAAAACAGTGTCAGAACACACTCGTAGCTATTGGAATCACTGCTCAGAAGGTGCAGAGGCATAGGATACAAAGGCATAGACGGCAATATAAACAGTGGTTTCGGTTCAAAAGGGGGATTATTTTCGGTTTATTTTGACCCAATAAATGAATTACATACTTGTGTGCTCCCATTTTGATAATAATCCTGGTCTCGTGCATCAAAGTTGCACACATGACCTCGCGCTGTTTTCAAATCTTTCTCGCGAGTGCTTGGTTGTGAGATACAGAACATGTATACTGTTCTCTGCGATTCCGTATAAAATCATGCCGCTTGAAATCTGCTGTCGATCTCTTGTGTTGTTTAAATTCAGCAACTCGTATTTTTTAAATGCCGTTTAGTACATTTTGGAACCAAACTCCTCATATTGAGCTGTGTTCTAGCAGCACTAAAAATCAACAAAGAAAGAACAAAATGATGAAGTGGACTTAATACCAATTCCTTTTTTAAGTGAAGCGTAGCTTTTTAGGCTGTTAGCTTAAAGCTCCGTTACTCTGCAGCTTTGCAACTGATCTACAGCCTGTTTGAAAGATTTGCTGTCTGCTGACAGCCTCTGAACCTGATCATGCGTTCACTTTACTTGGTGTATTCTCCAGATATTTGCTCATACACAGATCTAAAAGGATGTTTTCAGACAACGCTGCTGTCATTCTGAGACACTGCAATATCCCTTTCCAACAGTTGAATGTAAAGTAGTAACAGCAACAAGTAGTAGCTTTTAAGCAGGACAGGACAAGGTAAATGATAAATCCCAAAAAGAAACACATTTAAAGAGTTTAAAGATGTGCACCAGCAGACTCCTATGACTCCGAAAGGGAATAAGCGGGCAGGAAAAGGAATGAATGTAAACAAAAGCAGTCATTTGTTCAACTTTGAGGAACAAACTAGTATATGTACAGAAAACAAATAAAAATATCCCAGATTTTAGTTTTTCAATGCATTTTGATCACATTTAAAAAACTTATTAATACTACACTGTGATGGACTGGCCACCTGTCCAGGGAGTACCCGCGCCTCTTGCCCAGAGTGCACTGAAGTTAGACATCAGCAGACCCCCGTGACCCCAAAAGGGAACAAGCGGGTATTTCATCCCCTTCACATGGGCCAGTTCCTCCCAAATTATTCACTAGAGCCAGTATGTACTTTCTTTATATTGGTACCTCATGGAGGTTTTATTAAAATGGTCAGATTAATAAAACCTCAGGCTGCTGCTTGGCTTGCCCTTGCAGAGTTCACTCAAATAATCCAAAACTACTGCAAATATAAACATTTAACATAAAGGATGAGATGAGTTTGTAGGTTCTCCCCGTGTATTGGCTTGCATGCAGTACCTCAACAAAACCAGAAACTTAATGTGTATGCTGCCCTGTGATGGACTGGCAACCAGTTCTAATTGTTTCCAATAGTTTACAATGTGGAGATTTTTAACAGGGAAATTATTGCTTGAATTAAAATGAAGGACCATTCAGGCAATTAACATAATAAGTTTAAGGAGCCATAAGAAAACAATAGAGTTATTGTATATCGGGAAGAGGACCATAAGGACCACTGTGCAACATTTACAATATCACCTCAAAGTTGTTTTAGGAATGCCATCACTCTCTCGTAGCGATTAAGAAGCGAAAAGTTTGAATTGCAAAACTTTTGAGCAGTAATAACATCAGTGTAACGCCATGCCAGCAGAGGGTGCCCTCACCTGAATATTGACTGGCTTCTCTCCCTCTGCTTCTTCTACTATCACTTCCTGTTTGGCGGCCATTAAAGCATGGCCAGGGCCAAGCAGACATTTGCAACTCTTGCCAGTTCTGCGGCCTTACTGAGCATTCATTTTTGACTTGTTTGGATGACCCCTTTGTTTTATTGCTCGTTGGAATGTTTATTGAGTTTGTTGAACTGTTTCCTCATTAAACTTCTGCAAATGGATTTCAACACAGCTTCAGCCTCCTCGTCCTTACACAAAGATATTTTTAGAATTAACATTTCACATATCAAAGCTTAATTCTATCAAAACACAAGGATCTGTTTGCTTTATATATATATATATATATATATATATATATATATTAGGGGTGTAACGGTACGCTAAAATTGTATTCGGTTCGTTACAGTGTCTTGGAGAGCTCGGTTCGGGTTCGGTACAAAAAAATAAAAACTTACATAATCTTTATTTTGAAAAGCTGCCAATACACAATAGAATTCTTGCATAAAATATATAAAAGTGACACATTTGGGTGATATTTTAAATAAATTGCACTCTTTATAAAGAAATACACATTTTTTAAATAAAAAATTAAATACTGCAACTAGTTAGGACCTGAAAACTTTTACCACTAGCAACAGCTTCAGCTTATATATCAACAAAACTAACTATTCACGTTTTAAGTTTTTGGCTAAAAAGATGAACCTATCCACATTTTCTGAAGAGAGCACAGATTTGGTTGCAGTGACAATATCTCCAGCAGTAGAAAATGTTAGATCTCCGTGGAACAATGTCGGCATACAACTTTACATTTATCCACTCGTCTATCCCCGTTATGTCTTTTAACAGAGAAGTCAAAGTGTTCCCAAACAGGAGAGTGTAGTGAAGTGGAGGGTCTTCAAGCTCTGGCTTCTCTTTTGCTGTTGCCATTTCTCACAGCTACCCGTGCAGGTCTACTGTGGATCACTTAATACCATCCGTCTCGCCTAGGAACATTGTTCCGTGCACTTATCGCGTGCACATAATATAATAATAAATGTATATTATTTAATAAAAAAAAAAATACCGAAATGGTACGCAAGTGTACCAAGCCAAACAGGCCGCACAGAAACGGTTCAATATATCCCCGTGAACCGTTACACCCCTAATATATATATATTTGAAGCCCAAATCAAATAAAGGAAAAATTTATGTCAAAAAGTATATAAATATATTTATAAATTACTACGTAGTGACAGGCATTTCACCTCAATTTATTGAAACTAAATTTAATGTTTGCACAAAATTATAATACACATAGAAATGTCTCACCTTCAACATCTCAAACATTGCGGAACACATTTTTTTGGATTGTTTCGTTCTCATTCTCTTATGAGTATTTCACAGTATTAATGCATGTGACGGGTACAATGTGAATTTATTTCTTTATAAGGAACATTATTACAACCGCTGGTCATTTTCTTGAGCTGCTGTTTTATCTGCTCTTTACTCTTTACTCCCTCTCACTGGTTTCTGCTTCTAGTCGACGTCTCTTGCTACCCTGGTGATGATGAATCAGCATGCTGTAACCAAGCCCCTCCCCTTAGTGAGGATTCCCATCAGAGTGCATTTCATGTGCGGGGTGAGGGGTGGCTTCCAGGCTAGAGAACTGGCTCCTGTTCAATTCCAGTTTCAATGTAAATGTCTTAAATCAAAATAACAAAAGTAGAGAAATTTAAAATGAAAATGTATTAAAAGCCCAGAGCATATAGTTCACAAAAATTAAATTCAATGAGATTGTAGAATTGATTCCCTGCATAATATTAAACAAAAATTACATTTTCTTTATTTAGTTTTTCCAACATAAATTTCCTTATTTTACCTTATTAAGTTCACAGAATTCTTAAAAGGATACAGTTGAATAAAATTGATCTCTAAATCTTCAGATGTATTCAGACAATGAGTGGAAGACTCAGTTAGATGTAACATGTGATTTTCACATTTTTTGTCCATTTCTGGACAAACAATAACATTAGAACCTTACACATTTCATGCTTTGTTTCTCTTTGGGTTTTTATAGAGCTTTTTCCTCTCCCTGCACATCCTGAAATTGCTCCTCATTGACTTCAACATGAACCCACTGGAGAGATATCTCTATCTCCCTATGCTCCCTCTCTCTCTCTCTGTCAGTCACAGATAAGAGACGCACTGTTAGCGTGCAGCAGTCAGGGCCGCATGTTCACTGTGCATCTCTTCAATCTGTTCCCATTCGCAGTAATGGCTTGTTTCTGTACAGCATGCTGGAAACATGGGGCTGTGGGAAGGATGTACTCCTGCAGCTTGGTTTTTGTGCTGATAAGAAAAGTATACAGCATACCAACAGGGTCTGGTGGAGCACTTACAGGTGGTGTTTTAATACCATGAGCTTAGTAAATTGAACAAAGTTTGCTATGAAACAAAGCAAAGATCTTTTCATAAATGTAAATTTGCTTCAACAGTGACGCACAAAATAGTAATGAAATATGTGAATAAATGCATTTGAAAGTTGGTCTGGACTACCTGCGGACCAGACACAACATGCAAGACCGAGGTTGCTTGAGTAGGCCTTCGCCATCAGAGTAGTCAGCTAAAGGCAACAATGGGCTCCAGGATGCAGGACATAATGCCCCCAGTTCATGCACGTTCTCAAATATCATGGTGTTTCTATGATCATGTGAGTGGTGAGGAACAACCCCAAAACTACATGCTCTCTCCAATTGCTCAATAGTCCATTTCCAGAGACCACAAGCACTCTCCGGTACGAGCTTTTGAGTTGAGCCCGAGAGGTTCACCAAATGTCTATGCAGATATTTTAACGTCTGGAGACTTCAACCTTTAGGCCTACTCTTGTGCCCTTTTGGGACCTCTCAGTATTCCAAAGACGACTATGTAGGCCTCCCTTTGGGGCTTTAGGAGCATGTCTTAAAAGACAGCGCTCCTGACTGCATTGGCTTCTATCAGGATTGTAGGGAATGGGGATCTCTAGGCATTTTCTGTTGACAAAACCTCCTAGATTGGAGCCAGGTGACTCCCATAAGTTTAGGTTTGTTTGCCTAGGTTTGTTCCCAAGGTTCTCACCATTGGCTCTTTAATTTGGATCAGGAAAAGCCAGGGAGTCTGTTGTCTGCTTAGGATCCAAATTGGCAGAATCAGGAGGTCAGTAAAATGGAATGGCTGCCTCCACTCAAAGGCTGTCCATTAGACTTGCTTGCACAATGTGGCGAGAGAGACACAGACACACTGGCACACCAGAGACAGGGGTTTACACACCAGAGGTGTGAGATCTCTCCTGTGCTGGTGCATCCGCTATGCTCCTGGCTCCAAGCTGACTAAATCCATGTGCCCTTGTCATCGACTCCTAGTCGTTAATGAGAGGTCCAGTGCCCAGCACGCTCCTCTGGGGGACGGGAATCCAGCTGATCGCCAGTGACTCAACTGGCTTCCTGGCAACACTCTAGACGCATCGGTGGACACTGCCTGGGCCCCTTTGGTGATGCCCGGGGGTGTCCAGCCACTGCTCGTGGCGTCAATCACCTCTCACCGGCTTTAATGTGTGCTACTTAATGACGCACATCTGGCAAACTGCTGGCAAACCGATCACACCCCGGCTCGTCACAATTTACAATCTAGCTAGTCAAAAGTCACATATTTGGACAAATACGTCCGGTTGCATTCTGCGATGTGGGATTCAAACCCGTCATCATTTCCCATCCTTCCCCCTTTCTCCATCCAACTTTCTTCATGTCTACTGTCCCATCTCTTCAAAACAAAGGCTAAAAGGCCAAAAAAATAAGAAAAACAAAACAGATTCCTACTCTTTGAAACTCAGATTTAGCGGCAACCATTTTTTTCAGACATGCTTTATTGACACACATTTTTTATTACGTTTACACACAAAAGCTTCTGAATGTGTGTCATGCAGTCCTTGTTGTATTGTATATTTTATTCATTCTCAAGTCGAAGGTCATTCAGGCAAAGAGATTCCACATCTGAAACAAGAGACGAGCCATAAATCATTCTCAAAGTATTTCAGACACGCTGATATTTGCTCTGAAATATGTAGGTATTAAAATCACAAATGTGAAACCAGATTCTTAAAGTTGTATCTGAACGTGTTTTGTTCAGAATAATGGAAGTCTGCCTCAGAAGTCATTTAATCAACACTATTTCAAACATTCAAGTGATAAAAACAATCTCAGTAAAGGTTGTTCCACACTCATCACAACATTTTCATCATCCACCAGACTTTTGTAGCCCACAAAAATAGATTGTGTCGACTAGAAATCTATCATATGCTGGGGATAGTCACCATACAATACAGGAACTGCAATTTCCAATGTAGAAAACACACCTTTGTTCTCTTTGTGTAGGTCACTTCAATGATATGTTGAATGACACGACTATAGGAATTCAAATTCGACAATGGTATAATCCCCAACTAGAACACTATTATTTCACATTGAGAAATTTACTTGCAACACCCCTCCTTGGGTAAAAAAAAAATGACGTCCTCAGCTGCCTGTGTTTATTCTCTTGCGGTTGAAAATGAGTACACAGACGTTTTCTTGGACCAAAGCTTTGGAAGGTCTTGTCAACATTATTACTTACATACAGTAGCAACAGACCAACAGACTCATGCACAAGGGACCCTACCCTGAAGTTTTGTTGCAGAACCTTCCAACGGTAAATGATTTCACCTGGTAGGAGACAAGGGTTGCAGTGTAGGCTGCCCGATGTAGCTTTTGTGGTCAATGAGCTCCGTCTGTTCCTGAACCAGGTAATGCAAGTTGAATGGGTTTTTGACTAGTTTAGCTCCATTCGACACAGAAGATGACAATGGACACTGGTAACTAGAGGAAGAGGTCAAAATAATAAGGATAAATGGCTAGAAACAAAAGATTTGAAGCGTGTTTCAGGTTTCAGGTGCAATATATTGCTTTATGTAATGTTTTATAATTCAAATGATAAGGATTTATTATGTTAACCCTTGATTGCCTTCACATTTTCAAAATTGGAAACACATTTGATTTGGTAGCAACCCAAAAATCAATCACCCTGCCTAGAAATATATCTTAAGTTAATGCAGTGCTGGTTTCACATTCCACTTCCGTCAGTCAAGTGCTGTGTCCCTTGTTAACCATGTTTTCCTTAAACTAAATATATTAAAAGCGTGCTTCCTCTCGTTTCCGTGAAGCAACGTGACAGGATAGTCTACCGAACCGACAAACTGTTATGGCTTATCTTGCTCACGGAGCATCCTGGTTTCCATGTACCATACCACATCTCGCAGACATCGACATCTTGGCTATGTGCTCAGGGACTCTTTGAGTTTCAGGCACCTGTCTGCTCCTCCTGCAGTTTCAGCTCACCCACCCTGTGATTGAACAACCCCTGTGTGCTCTGCTGCAGGGCATTGGTGCACAGTCTCTGGGTCCTGCAGAGTTGTTCATCTGGAGAGTTGTGCCTACCATAGGCAACCTCCTGCTAAACCGGGTCACGTAAACTTACCAGACGTGAGGCTCCACAGCAGAGAACTCCCAAGGGACTCTTCGGGGCATTGACTGCTCGCCTAGGAGGACTTTTTGGGACTCTCCGGTCTGTCTGCAGTCACCTGGAACCCTTCGTGTTCCATTCCAAGGTTTTGCCTTTTCAGGAATGGGGAAGTAGTATCACTGTTCTATTTTGTCACATGTCTCTCCCTTTGTCTCATCGCGATTAAGCTCCAAGCAGATTGATGGGTCATTTAGCCAATGAGATGAGCTTACCAACGATGTATATGGTTTCACATTGTTCGGTTGACAGACACAAGATAACGTGACTGCGTAAAGAGAGCAGATGCTTACAGTCATCCAGTTTTACGCACGCTGGTGAGCAGAAAGCGCAGAGCGAGAACTTTTTTTTCCGGAGAAAAGGGCATGTTTTTCTGTTACTGTTAGTAACACAATGGCATCTAAGAAGACATTTGATCGTTTTTAGTACATTTTAGAGGAGATTCAGATCATTTTTATGAGTGACATGCATAAATCACATTGTTTTACATATATTTTTTCAATATTTTTTTGTTGAGTAGTTTATCTAGTGGAATTGATTTGTATTTAAAAAAAATGCAAATTTACATCAATTTGTTCATTTCTTCTATTCAGTGTTGTCAAAAAGTCCACAAGGGACTCAAACTTATTTAAAAAATAATTTTAAATAAATTTAGATGAGGATCATTTCTACTATTTCTACAAAGTTTGTGAATCTATAACTTTAGTTTTGTTTAAGGTATCCAGTTCCATACTTTTTTCGTGATAAACTAAAAAGGGTTACCTTTTCAATGACACCAAGGACATTAATTTAACCCAAAAAATGTGAGAGTTACAGCCATTTTATTTTGGGTATGCCTTTTTCGGACCTATGTTCAAAAAGAGGGGTGGGTGTTAAGGGGTTAATGTACCTAAACAGGAGAGCATCCTTTGTACCACAACAAAGGATGCTCCTGTGTGTGTGTGTGAGTGTGCGTAAGTGCGTGTGTATGTAAGTGTGTGTGTGTGTGCGTGTGTGTGCGTGTGTCTGTGTGTGTGCGTACGTAACAATAAACACTTGGCAATAAACATCTTTCTGATCCTGATTCTAAATGCAAAGGTGGTTGCCCCATGATGGCCCTGTATACAAATATCAAAATATTTGAAACAAAATTCTAAATGTTACTGGAAGCCAGTGAAGAAAGGCTAAGACTAGAGTGATGTGATTACATTTATTTGTGCCCGTCAGCAACCTTGCAGCAGCATTTTGAATGAGTCTAGAAACTGTTTGCTCGGGAAGTCCACTGTACAAGGCATTACAGCAATCAAGACATGAGGTTATAAAAGCATGAATTACCTTCTCAAGGTCCATAAAAGATAAAACAGGCTTAGTCTCGATATGATCAGGAGTTGATAAAAACCCAAAACTACATGCTCTCCCCAATTGCACAATTGTCCATTTTCAGAGACCACAAGCTGTTGATTTGTTTTATCATCTTAAGCTCAGAATCGACAAGAATTCTTGCCCTGAGAGTACACAGTGGGGAAGTGAGGAGAAAGCACATGTCGACAGGCGGAGCAAACCTGTCTAAAAATATATATATATATATACTTATATAATGCAAGTTGAGCATCATCAGTGTTCACGATAATGGCATACTGCACCTACTGAGTTTAATAAGATAATAGTTTAAATTGCTACATTTGTACACATTCAACACATAATTAATACTGCATCTATTTAATTATGGTATTAAATATGTGATGAATGTGTAGCATTTTAAACTATTATCAAATTAAACTCAGTAGGTGCAGTATGTTCTTATCGTTCAATTCTAACACTGGGATTTATAGGCTTACAGTTGAGCATCATCAAACACTGTGTACTCTGTATAACCCAAGAACAAATAGATACAAATGTTATGCTTAATTAAAACTCTCTTAGCATAGTTTTATTTAAAATATTATTTTTTTATCCACTTTTTATTATTTCAAATTGGACTAACACTGGAATATGAGATTTGGTATTATTTATAATTTAGTAAGCATTTATTTACATAGACCACAAAACACACTATTAACAGTAATTTAAATTATTGATATAAAGAGTATGTTCAACATGTATTTTGTCATGTCTGATAATGTGGTCTGGATTCTGTGTGGTTTGCGGAGAATTATTAATGTTTTATATCACACTACATCGACATAATGGGGACACATCACAAGGTTCAAGTTTCTTATATGATGCTATTTTTATATAAAGGCACTGGAGTGTTAGGCATTTTGTTTCAGAAATAAAGCTGTGGGCTTACAGTGTATCCATTATGTTTTATATCACAGTATCTTGATGTAATGGGGACATATCCTCAGAAAAAAAGATAACCCACTGCTGTGGTCCTGCTTTTTTGAAACTCTTCTCATCAAACAACGAGTTTAATGATTTTTGAAACACAAAAGAATAATTGGATAAAATAAAATGTGAAAGGCAAATTAGTGTTGAAAAGAAAGACAGATGCAACCAAACATGAAAGTGCTGAAAACAGCATGTCCACATTAAAGCTGTGATTTTTTTCCTCGGTGCAATTAAGCAGGCAATCAGCGGGAAGGATTAAAACATCCTCGTGTGACATCTCGATGCTGACAGGCCTTCCTGAGCTCCACTGCACATTTACAGCATCCCACAGAGTACACAGCAGAAGAAAACACAGTACATGTCCAGGATGGTTTAATAATGCACCTGAAAACAACCTTACTGTAGCACAAACAGACATTTACTCAACAGATATTCTCTGTGCCACCAACGGGGAATTCTAAGACATTTTGTGTTGTCATCAGATCACAAAACCAAGCTCATCTTTTCCGGTTGCAACACCATGCTTCTTCTGTAGTTGTAAATGTTAAGACATATACTTTTACATTTATGAATTTAGCAGAAGCTTTTATCCAAAGCAACTTACAGTCCGGGAGTAAACATAAGCAGTTTGTTACAAGGTGGGATTAGTCATACGACCTGTTTATTTTAGTTAAGTTAGTAAGTGGTCTCGCAAGAGTAGAGTTTGTAGATGATTTTAAACTTTGAAAGAGACTCTGCCTCCGGATTGGGACGGCAAGAGAATTCCACCAGCCAGGGACTGTGAAGGAGAAAGTCCTGGTGAGAGATTTATTGCCGCTGTGAGATGGAAACACCAGACGCTGTTGATTTTCTAAATGGAGGCATCTGGATGGATGTAGGACTGCAGGATTTTGTGGAGGTATGATTGAGCGAAGCCTGTGATGGTCCTGTAAGCAAGGATCAGTGATTTGAACCTGGCGCGAGCCTCCATGGGAAGCCAGTGGAGAGAGATGAGGAGAGGAGTGACGTGAGCTTGTCTGGGTTCCGTGAAGATCAGTCATTTGAAGGGATCTGACTGCACAGGAAGGAAGTAGTTGAGTCTCGATATGCCCAGTGCTTGAACTAGAAGTTGAGTTGAATGTTCTGTGAGGAGGTGTCTGATCTTTCTGATTTTAAGCGAATCTAAATGTTACATAGAGCTTCAACTTTTTTAGGAAGTGGTCCTCGGGAAGATAAGTCTTCACAGCCATGATGGAACAATAGGTCAATTAAGTTTCACATTGACTCTCGGGAAAGTTGTCAACCTCTTGATACAAGTTTGTGCCTTATTTCGGTACCACAATATCTGCAGCTGTCTGATTGTGCTCACATGGTTAATGTTCATAAATTGAGAAAGTGGAGAAGCATCTGAGCGAACCTCAACTTCTATGCTGCTCTCTGAAGCATAAAATTTCAGTATGTGAATTATGCAAAAATGAGCATGCCTATTTTAATGCAAACCTACTTGATGGCGTCTAATTAATTAATGACTGACCACACCCCTCTTCCATAAGGGGCTTCAAAAACGGGTGGCACTTTAAATCACTTGAATAATTTAATCAACATAAAATATACTGCATGATTTCAAAGGCATCTATTGAACTTCTTTACTTTATATATAAATATAGGCAAAGTCCAGGAAACAAAGCACTAGGAATGCTCCAAAAGCACAAGCCTACAGTATTTGAAAAAGACACATGCCCATTAAAACATGATTTATAATCAGATTTGTTCACTAACCAGTTTTCAGTAATAACTGTTATATATTCACACAAAATTAGTAGACATTTTAAAAAAAATTATATATACAACAGGTACAGAGGAAGTAATAGAAATAGCTTATCAGTATCAAGTATAGATCCGGGACAACCTCAGGCGATGGTGGCTCAGGGGATGTAAGTAGGATCTCCAGAATACAGAAAAGGAATAAAAGATGAGGAAGGAATTCCTGAGTTGCTTTGCAAAAACGGAAATCTAAGCAAAGCTGATTTTCTTATTTTATCTATATTTGACTTTTAGGTTGTATATTATTTCCCTTATTTTGAGAATATATGACCTACATTTTCTTGAGAAGAAAGAAATGCTTATTCTGATCGTTAATTGGCTTTAATTAAGAAACTTTGTTTATAGAAACATCCCTCTTTGAAGGAAAAAAAGCTTAGATATAGTTACATCGTCGTTGATTGAGCAAAAAAAAAAACTGATAATGAGGGAAGAAAATATGACTTGGTAAGAATACTTTAAAAAAGAATTAAATGCTTGTGAAAATGAATCTTCAATTATTTCTGGTCTTAAATTTCTGTAAATTTTCTTGTTTCAAATCGGTTTTACATTCAATTCGTTTGGCTTTCAATAAAAAAATATCAAGTTTTGGTGCCTAAAAACACTGTAACGGGATTGTAACCCCAATTTTAACCGCCTCGCAATTCTCAATGTCAATGTCCACCATAGTTCTCCCACAGCTAAAAACCAAAGTTTAGCTTTGACCTCAGCACCACGGAAACAACACTTGTGATTCATTGTGAACTCCAAACTACTGTGCGGTTTTGAAAATTCACAGGACCTGTTTAGAGTTAAACGTCATAAAGAATGAATACGCCATGTCTTCTCATAGAATAATAGCAGTCAGGGTCATGAATAATTAAAATACAGATGAGTGATAGACATCTTATAAGACAAAGACACACCACTTCCTGAAGAATTTAGAAATCGTGAACAAAAGATAGAAATTAAAGTTTTAGCCACAGTTAAATGTAAAAGATAATATATTTGTCCTAAATAATGTTTTCCTACAATTTAACATTTCTATGTTGTGTGGTGGACAGTGCTCTTTCCTTCTCTGATGCAGTGGGGGCCAAGTTTGAATCCTGAGTAAGTGGATAAATACTAGTGATGTGTTGTTCTTGAATTTTGAACCAACATTTTGAACGAACCTTTAATGTGACTTTTATGTGACTTTAATGTGACCTTTAAAGTTTTTTGTGTATCCCAAATGACAAAAGAGCGAAAAGGTTCAGAGTCAAAATGGTTCAAAACTAAAAACATGCACATTTTGCATAAAACTTACCATGAACATCAAATAAATTATTTACAACTGTGCAATCAAATTGGAAATTGAAAAATTGTTTCTAAGATTTTATTAGCTTTGTATTAGACAATTCTCGTTAATATACAGGCAATAAATAACAAAAATTAAAATGGATTTTGCTGTGGTGATTAGGGTTTTATAGGGATTTTATGGTGTGCTTAGGAAAGAATTACCATATTTTTCAGCTCATAAGACGCACTTTTTCTTCCCCAAAACTGAGGGGGAAAAGTTTGGTGCGTCTTATACACCGAATGCAGAGCGCCGCGAAGTCCGGTCACGGCCGTATGAGAGGCGTAAGAGCTCCGGAGCTAGGCCGAAGCCGCTGCCATATTTGTACACCCGGCGCTGCGCACTGACGTCATCGCCCATCTCTGCCATAGCGCGGTCGTAACGAAAACGAACAATGCCCCCCACAATGCCTTTGGCTACGGTAGCCGCAGTGGTGCTTCCGCGTCCATACTCACGAGCGAAACTACAGAGCTACCGTTTCTCAGACATTGAACGTAAGACTCTCGCATTTGAGTGATCTCTCACGCTACAAACCCGATTTCTCACGCTAAAATACATTTCAAGATGTGAAATGGGCACAGCTAATAGTTTATCTGCGATGTTTCTTGAGCCTGACGATAAGATGATGATGATCGATCTGCATCGTCTTCAGTCTGTGAGGGTTTTTTTCCGCTAAGCATTCACTTGGACAGTTTCACAAACTTGGACAGTTTGATTCTTCATTAATGGAGTTATGTGGGTTTTCATAAGCTGACAAAAATCAAAAGGATTTATATTATAACAGCAAGCATACAATTGTTTCCATGTGTTGACGTCAGGTGCACAGATGAGCACTCTCTCTCTCTCTCTCTCTCTCTCTCTCTCTCTTTTGCTCGCGTGAGGAAAACAAAACGCTCTCAATGACTGAAACTCTCCTTTAATAAACTCAAACTCAAATCATCTCTCAACGGTACATCTCACACATGTACATACGAGATAGCAAACGTAACGTGCTCTGCAATTGGGTAGTGTTTCTAACCAGGTAAGAGCGCATAAGGATCATATCTTAACACCATGCAACCGAATTTTCACTTAAATAAGCTATAAATAATGAGTTATTTAACATTAAGGAGTAGTTACATTTATTTTACATTAAAATAATAATTAATTAATTATTAAATAATTATTATTTTACATCTGGGGGTGCCCAGATTCTTTTAAAGGTTTAAAAGGGGGCTCAACTAAAAAAGTTTGAGAACCACTGTATTATTACTAATGTGGGGGCAATCTTACTAGCTATTATTAGTAATGTAGTGACAATGTTACTAGCTATTATTAGTAATGTAGTGACAATGTTACTGGCTATTATTAGTAATGTAGTGACAATGTTACTGGCTATTATTAGTAATGTAGTGACAATGTTACTGGCTATTATTAGTAATATAGTGACAATGTTACTAGCTATTATGGTATTACTAATGTGGGGGCAATGTTGCACTGGAACAGTGATGGTGATAACGAATGGTGAACTTTAGAGTGATGAGTGGGGGCAAAGAAAAACATTACAGCCTTTTTTTTGTTACTTTTAATGTTTACTGTCTGTTCATGTTACATGTTTGGCTGTTAACTTTTACACAGTTGATATAAAACATTTTACAAAAGTATTTGGTCCAGAATCTTTTTTTTCTAGATCTTC
>SRMA01027138.1:111039-207664 GCA_007224835.1 Danionella cerebrum | reverse complement strand
TCACGCCACACTTCCGATTTCTCACGCAAAAATAAATTTCAAGATTTGAAATGGGCGGAGCTAATAGTTTATCTGTGATCTGTTTCTTGAGCCTGATGATAAAAGATGATGATCGATATGCATCGTCTTCAGTCTGTGAGGGGTTTTTTTTCGCTAAACAAATTACAAAAATGCTATTTTTCTTTATTCACTTGGACAGTTTGATTCTTCATTAATGGAGTTATGTGGGTTTTCATAAGCTGACAAAAATCAAAAGGATTTATATTATAACAGCAAGCATACAATTGTTTCCATGTGTTGACGTCAGGTGCACAGATGAGCGCTCTCTCTCTCTCTCTTGCTCGCGTGAGGAAAACAAAACGCTCTCAATGACTGAAACTCTCCTTTAATAAACTCAAACTCAAATCATCTCTCAACGGTACATCTCACACATGTACATACGAGATAGCAAACGTAACGTGCTCTGCAATTGGGTAGTGTTTCTAACCAGGTAAGAGCGCATAAGGATCATATCTTAACACCATGCAACCGAATTGTCACTTGAATAAGCTATAAATAATGAGTTAATTAACATTAAGGAGTAGTTACATTTATTTTACATTAAAATAATTATTAATTAATTATTAAATAAGTATTATTTTACATCATGGGTTGCCCAGATTCTTTTAAAGGTTTAAAGGGGGGCTCGACTAAAAAAAGTTTGAGAAACACTGTATTATTACTAATGTGGGGGCAATCTTACTAGCTATTATTAGTAATGTAGTGACAATGTTACTAGCTATTATTAGTAATGTGGGGACAATGTTACTAGCTATTATTAGTAATGTAGTGACAATGTTACTAGCTATTATTAGTAATGTAGTGACAATGTTACTGGCTATTATTAGTAATGTAGTGACAATGTTACTGGCTATTATTAGTAATGTAGTGACAATGTTACTGGCTATTATTAGTAATGTAGTGACAATGTTACTAGCTATTATTGGCAATGTAGTGACAATGTTACTGGCTATTATTAGTAATGTAGTGACAATGTTACTGGCTATTATTAGTAATGTAGTGACAATGTTAATAGCTATTATTAGTAATGTGGTGACAATGTTACTGGCTATTATTAGTAATGTAGTGACAATGTTACTAGCTATTATTAGTAATGTAGTGACAATGTTACTGGCTATTATGGTATTACTAATGTGGGGGCAATGTTGCACTGGAACAGTGATGGTGATAACGAATGGTGGACTTTAGAGTGATGAGTGGGGGCAAAGAAAAACATTACAGCCTTTTTTTTTGTTACTTTTACTGTTTACTGTCTGTTCATGTTGCATGTTTGGCTGTTAACTTTTACACAGTTGATATAAAATATTTTACAAAAGTATTTGGTTCAGAATCTTTTTTTTTCTAGATCTTCCTCTTTTAAAATTGGGTGTATCTTATGTGCCGGTGCGTCTTATGAGCCGAAAAATACGGTAAATACCGATTGAGTCCAAGTCAAAAGCTTTTGTTGCCGTCAAAGTCCCAGTAAGAATTGATCACGGGATTATGTTTTTATTATGTAAGCTTTTTATAGATTTTTTGTGACTTTTACTGGATTTCTGCACACCCACTCATGGAAAATTATTGCAATTATTGCTCCATTACTTGTTTTAATAGACAAAACATCCTAGTTTTAAGCAAATGAACTTACGTTTTAAAATTCCCTGTGATGAATTTTAAAGTATTCTAGTGTCAATTCAGTTTTACGTGCATTGAAACGGCTTGCAAACACATTTTGAGAGGTGTTTTGTTAACCATCAGTCATCAGCTAGACATTTTTGCTACTTTAGTCAAATTTGATCGCCCTATTTGCAGATTTTTTGCTTGATCTAGGAAGAGTAACTAAATTTGAGTTTTTCTTGTTTCAACAGAGTGTTTTTCACAGAGACCAGGAGAAAGGAAGGAAGGTGAGTTGAGAGCGTAGCACAGATTTCTTGAGACACAGAGCATAGAACCGAGAAAGAAGGAGGCAGGTAACACTCAGTGGATGTGAACTGTAGATCTGACCTCTAAGGGTGATAAAGAAGAGTGCTAATGGGAACTGGACACTTATTGGCTGAGGAGTGAAACACAGAGATTAGGTGCAGGTGTGGTGATGGTGATTGAGTGAGTGGACTGTAATTGAGTATTTTGTCCTTTTTTTTAATCCTGCACTCAACATTATGTTTTCCTCCTCCGACAGCCACCCCTAGAACTTCAACAGATCACCAGTCAAAATTCTGATTTCATCCCAAGACACATCCTGAGCCATGTTGAGGACAGCAGTGGCAACCTCTGTCCTTTTAGTAACTTGAAAGTTGGCTGTCTTCCTCAGGATCTCCCCAGTTATTCAACTCCCCCTCACTGGAGCACTGAACACACCGAGAGCACCTCCCCTGCACAAAAGTGACTGTGCTTTTATTCTCTGCTAATAAATGCCTGTTGGTTGACCTTTTACGCTAGTTTTTTTCCATATCCTTGCCCATGCCTCACTCTGTGACAATACTGAAGCTCTGAATGAAAGGTAGAAATTGAGGACGACAGGGGATGCATTCTCATCATGCTGTAGGACAAGGACATTGATTTCCTGTATTTAGCCCAGCAGGCCTCTGAAAACTCCTCCATTGGCCAATAAGGATAGAAAATCAGATTCCTTTAGAGCCAGCTGGGACCATCAGCCACTTAACCCGCCTGATGCTGACAACACTATGAATCAGTTTATCAACAAGAGCACGGAAGCTAGAATAATCCTTGTTCATTTCGAAATTGTACTCTTTTGTCTTTCAAAAATACTGAAAGAGAATAGTAAGATGTACCCCATAGATGAGAAAAATAATGTAAAGTAACAACATACAGAGAGGCCAGATTGAGATGGTTTGGACATGTGCAGAAGAGGGATAGTGGTTATATTGGTAGAAGGATGTTGGAGATGGAGATGCCAGGCAAGACGTCAAGAGGAAGACCAAAGATGAGATATATGGATGTGCTGAAAGAGAACATGAAGGTAGTTGGTGCAAGAATAGAGGATACTGAGGACAGACTTAGGTAACAGCTGAAAGTAGAAGAAGAAGACTCATATTGGCAAAGGAAACTTTGTATGTTGTTACTGACTCTGCCATAGCAATCAAAACGTTTACCTTGGCAACCATTAAATTTTGGTCATAAAACTTTTTACAAGCCAATATCAAAGTTTGTGTACAAGCTTTAGCCATCTAGTTTTTTATGATTAGTTAGGTAAAGAAAATAAATATCTCAGAGCCTTTGTTCATGAAGAAATTAATGTTTTGTTCAGTTTCCTCCTCACCAGTTTTAAGCACAGATGTTTCTGTTTCAGCTGGGTTTCAACTGCATGTGATCATTAGGATAGCGATGGGTAGTTCTTGACCGATTTGTTCATTTTTGATGTGACTCAGGTGAAACAAATTGTGTTGGAGATAATTTTTCGAATGCAGCCCACTCCTCCTTAATGACAAAAGAATGAAAGGACCTGAGCGGTCACATGACAAAGGAATGGGGAAATAACTAACGTTAACCAAATTACACTTCTTTAGCTGTGAAGTTCCTCAGTCATATGTCGAATTGGTTGCTATGGTAAACAATCTGCTTGCTATGGAGAGACCAGTGCCAATAACTTGAGATAGGCAGCTGCCAGTTTCGATTGTTGGCAAAGTTTGGTGGCTGTTCAGACGGTGTAGGAGGAGATTTAGTATTAAGTTTAGTATTTTTTTGTCTGAAGCTAGACCAACAAAACAAGTGGCTCTTTAGAAGGGATTGGTTGCTATGGTGAACAATCTGGTTGCTATAGAGAGGTCAGTTGAGATAGGGAGCTACAAGTTTCGATTCTTGGCAAGGTTTGGTTGCTGTAGCTCAAGCGCTGTAGGTTTGGTATAGCGTTTATAAACATTTATTAAAACATTGTTACATAACAAAGTATTGGAAGACACCTGCTAAAGCTCTGTATGACAAGCGGCAAGGACACAACTTTGTTGTATGCAAAAAAAGCCAACACTTATTTAAAATGAACCTTCCATGATTCAATCATTATGCTAATGGGGATTCACTGCTGAAGTCTGCTTGATGGCAAGTAACCTTTTTTATTTGCAGTTTTCTGCAAAAATGTCAAGGCAGTTGTTCCAGTGAATTTAAGCTCATTTTTGTTCATGAATCAAGCCCTTTAGGTCTTTATGTCTTTGCTAAACTACTCTCAATTGTGGAGGGAAGTATCTGTCAAGTGCATAATTGTTGCTGTAAATGCAGGACAAGCTTTGCATGGATTAAGATAATGTTTACAGTAGTGACGCAGTGGAGGATCTTGATGAATGGCCCTGCAGGAGTCAGCAAACCCTCCCAGAGGCTGACGAACGGTGAGAATCGCTAAGTGCACCAAAGTCCATCAGCTAGCCTTTCCCTGCTAGCCTGTCGCACATTAACCTTGACAGTGTCACGCCAGCCATTGACAGCGTGTTATTTGTTGGCTCGGTCACATCTCTTTCGCTCAGAGTGTGTGAATAATGCATGCATGAAGAGAGCAAGGCCTGAGAGTGAGGAGTTCAGAGGCAATCCATATGGAGGAAGAGCAGGAGTGACATTCTCTCATTCTCGCCCATTGATTTGATGTCATTCTGGACAGTCGGGTTGATACTGAATCCAAACTAAACAGACAACAAAAGCTGTAGCTATCTGCAATCATTAGGCCAAGGCTGCAGCATGTCCCGTATGAGGTGCATGATTAATCGTCGAAGATTGGGATCTCAATTCAAAGCAGTATTAATTCTAAACTGATCCTGATTTGCATATGATTATTAAAATGTTCAGGATAGCGGCTCAGTTTGACATTGATAGATCAGTTGACATGCGTTGTCTGGTGAAATGGCTTCAATATGTCTAGTTTTAAATTATTCCAACTATTAATATTCATGTGAGAAACCAGTTCATCAGAGTTTGCTCAACTTCAAACGATTGACAAATACACATTGTTAGATGGTGACAATAATTGTCTCTAGTGGCGACATAAGTAAACAAAAGCCATTGTTTACAGAGGGATAGCCTCAAGAACCTGACCCTCTGTGTGTCATCAGCCAATCACTAGCACTACAGATGCTACCATTTTAATTTATGTATTTTTAGTGGGAAATAATTCAAATAACCATAAAATTTTATTTAAATCAATCACGCTATACAAATGGATTTTAAATGTAAAATTTGTCACGTGCCTCACTCCTCAATGCTTCTGCACCTGCATCAAAGCAGGCGAGCAAAGTTTCTTTTCACAAGAAGAGACGTCTTGTTCAGGGGTCTCATTTATAAAAGAGTCCATAGAATCCAGACAAAAACTAAACGTACATCAGAAAGTTCAAGTTTGCAGAAAAAATCTTCCTTTTAAAAATCACAGATGGGAAGTAAGTGTGCGCACTTCAGTGCGTTATGGGTTCCTGCCCCAAAAACGCCTAATTTTGCGCCAGAGTTGCCATATTGGATCCGTTTTTCACAAGTAGAGTGGCCAATGAAAGTTCAGCTCATGAATATTCATAAAAAAATTGATGAACATTTCCTGTCAGCGTTTGGGAGTTGTGTATGGCTTCAAGTAATGCCAACAATGCCATCTTGTAACATTTTATATATTTTACCTCTTATACATTTAGCAATCACAATTATTCTTAACACCTTGTCAACTTAACATAATTAGAATCACCTTTTCTCACCCAAATTATGATTTTCATTGTATTTTTCCCCAGCCATATTTTTAGTCTTGCTTGTCAAATTCACAGGCATTTTTGTGCCTTATGCATTTTTTAAATGTCCTTTTCAAGATTGGTTAGATTTAAGGTGTGATTTATAAGTCATAAAGTATGTCAGACACTCCTTAATACATCTGCATTTCATTTTCAAATTTTCTAGCTCTGTATCTGAACTTTTACTGCACTGCTTTTCTTCAACCAGCCTTAACTACTTTATTTTTTTATGTACAGTGGTACCTCGAGAAACGAAATTACCCCGTTCCAGGGCGGTCATTTGTCAAAGCAACGTAAAAAGCCTAATCTGTGCAATGGCTCTCAGAAACAACGGTAAAAGTAGATAAAAAAAAAAGAAAAACCAGATAAAAATCAAGTAACTTTTCTTAAATCCTTAAATCTACATAGAATAAAACAAATGCAAAATACGTAATATGTGCATAATGTGAAACCTTACCTTGCAGTGTTGGAGGAGGTGGTGGGGGTGGATAACGTATGACATTAAACATTACGACACTATGTACAAAAGTTAACTCTTTTGAGATATTTCATTAATTATGAAGACAGTAGGGATGGAGAGAGCGCTTCAGAAAAGGCGCCATAGGTATGATCTGACCAATAGAGAGCGCTGAACTGTTAGTGTTTTTCGCATCATGGAATTTGTTACGTATCTCAAAGCAAAATATTTCCTGAGACCTTTCATATCTTGGATTTTTCATAACGTGAAGCATTCGTATCTCAGGGTACCACTGTATTTATCCAGTCCAATAAACGTCAGTATTAATGATCAATCCCCCAAAAAGGAGATCTAGCGAATGGTATCAATCCAATACGATCACATTAATCAATTACAAATTATTTTAGAAGAAAAACTCGTTTGTTTTCTTTTATCTTATCAATCGCCTTTAAAATAGTTGACTAATGATGTAGCAGTTATTCTTTCTCAGTCTCTCATTTTTCTGTCCTGTTTTGTGCTCTCTTTATCACTCTTTCTTTCTTATTCTCTCTATTACACTCTTGCTTCTCCTTTTTTTCTCCTTCTCTCTTTCACTGTATCTTTCTCTCGTCTTTTCTCTTTGCTCTCTATTTTTCCCTTTTATTTTTTGTTCTTTCACTCTTTCTGTCTATCCCTTCTATTTTAATCTCCCCTATCTTTTTTATCCTCCAGCTCTATCTCTCTTTCTTCATGTTATCTATCTTTCTATTTTCTTTCATGCTCTCCTATTTGACTCCTTCTGAGTCTCCCTCCCTCTTGCTCTTTCTATCTGTTACTTTCCTCTTTTTTTCTCTCTCTCTCTTTACCTCATCACTTTTTGCTTAGAAACCCCCTTAAGAAAATGGCTCTGATGTGATACTCACTTCTCACTACTTTTTACCATTTTGCGTCTTTGGGCCATATTTAGAAGACATACTGTTACGCGACTTTCTTTTCTTTTTTTCGCAAGTAATGGTTTTTTTTTTTACTTAAGTATGATATTTCAGTACTCTTTACACAACTGCTCTTTATCCATCCTTCACAGAGCTTTCTTTAATGACACAAGGAGAGCAATGGGTGTTTAACCACCTACTGGTTTCGAATGTCTGCCCACATACACTTTTGGTTTGCTATTCAACACAGACAAACAGAGCAAAGAAAACCACACATAACTCTCCAGAAAAACTTTTGCACTTTATATGACCCGTTCACACAGACAAATGACTTAATACTTAATTGCAGAAGCCTGTCTCATTGACAGAAAAACACCATGAAATGATAACGTCTCCACCAGCATTTTGGTTCCATTCCTACTCTCAATCATTTAGATGTTCATTGGCAAATTGAAGGTGAGCCTGTCCAGGAGCTTTCTTGAGTGGAACGGCGTGTTACCAATTAATTAAAAAACATAAATAATGAAATAACTAGTCAAATACATCTTCATCAAGAACAAAAATGTCTTTGAACATGCTTGACACTTCACATGGTGGGATATTCAAGTTTGCGCTTGGGTGGTTTAACTCTGCAGCACTTCAGGCATTCGAAGCGGCTCATTGAAATGTGAAAGATGGATTGTTATGAATAATAGTTCAATCAGACCTTGCTTATCGATGCACGGTCACCCAGAAGGGGTGTGGATGGTGAGGGGGTGTGCAGTCTGACATTTGTTAATATGGGTGATTCGTCTGTGACAACTTTATCCATTAGCAAAGCTTGGCCTGCGCTTCTTAAAGCTGATTTAGAGTGCTGTGACGTTATCACGGGGCATCAGTGAGCCTGCAGGACTTACCACGAGACAGCTGTGCTGATTCCAAAAGATACTCCTGAGGTTTAAACCCTCAGCTGAGCTGAAATATAAAGGGATTACGCTTAAAACTTGGTCATGGCTCTTCTATGCTCGCTAAGTTTTTAGAGGAGGCACACAAACGTTTTTAGATATGCATGGTTGCACTTCTGAGCTCTCGTGCAAAGCCAACATATTCTAACTAGATCAAGTATAGCAATTAAATCTGGGCTTTCACTTTATTTTTTTGGTTAAGGATGTCCATTTTAGGATTTCTGGTGAAAAACTTAGTGTCAGTCCTGCAGATTATTCTGAAGAGTTTTCACCTGTCTCTCTATTAGTAGAATTGTTTTCCGGGCGCGCTCATCAGCTTGAGCCGCGGCACCCCTGCGCGCACCGGTCTTTCGTTCTAATTAATCAACTGCCTATTTAGCTGCGCTTCTCTCTCCGCTCTGAGTCGGAAGATTGTACACACAACGGGAGTTGCTAACTATTATCGCTACTAACCTCCTACTCTATTCCAGTGGATACTCACCTTTTTTGATCCGGTCCAGTCCTGCGGTGTCGGTGTGGGTTCGGGCCAGCGTGAGCTTCTCCGCCGGCTCGATCCTCCTCCGGCATTTACTCTCTCCCTTTCCTCTCTCGACACAGTAGTGTGGTGGTTGCCAGCACTTGAGGGACTGCCCGTCGCCATCCTCTTCCCGGGCTCTCTTCAGTTTGTTCAGTTTATGTTCGGAGTCAAGATTTGTGCCATTTCATTAGTTCATTCCAGCCAGACGGCTCGTGGCTTATTTTGTATTTTTGTGAGAGCACTTGAGGAATAAACCTTAGTTTCAAGAATTTTCTCTCTTTTGCTTCTGGGTCCTTTCCATCACTACATATACCCTAACTTAGATAAAAAATTCCAAATTACTGATGTTTCAAGTATATTATTAAAATGGAAAATTTATGAAAATGGCAAATTTAAAACCTCAGAAAAAAGGAATATTGTGAAAAAGTTCATATTGAATACACTCAAACTTAAAACACCTGCGAAGGCTTTTAAATGGTCTCTCAGTATAGTTTCACCTCACAAATATGAGGACTGCTGAGTTGACAGGTGCCCAAAAGAGGATCATTGACATCTTGTACGAGGAGAGTAAGACACAAGAGGTCATAGCATAGGACATAGGTTGCTATTCACAAACCTCTGTGTCCAATAACATTAATAGAGAGGTGAAGGAAAGATGCGGTAGAAAAAAAGTGAGGAGATGATTGTGAAACAAAACCCATTCAACATTGTGGGGGTGTTTCATAAAGAATGGACTCCAGCTGGAGTCTGTGTTTCAAGAACCACCATAGGCAGGTTTCAGTCAAGCCTCTCTCCACATCTTGCCTGGGCCTTTTGACAAAAATGACTGGTACTCATCAGAGAACATAACTTTGGACCAGTCAGAGTATGGAAGAAGAGTGGAGAGACACAAGATCCACTCCACTTTCCCACTTTGCTTGAGGTCAAGGCTCAAACTCATTAAAATGACAGGGTCTGTTGTTTATTCTAAGCTTGCCAACCTGGAGAAGGTGGTAAGGGAAAGAGTGCTGGCTAAACTGCTGTCAATGATGGACAGTCCCTGAAACTGTGGACAGACTGAGAGGCAGCTTCAGCAGACTGCTGCACCGCTGCTCTAAGGAACGGCACAGGAGATCATTCCTGCCTTCTGCCATCAGACTCCTCTGTGACCATGAGAGCTGTGGTTACAATCTTGGACTAAAGTTAACCACTAATCTGCCTCTGGCTTTTGACTCTGGTTCTCTTCCAGTAATTTCAGTTTAACTCGACCTCCCAGCTGCTTCTGACACCATTGAGCATTGATCTGTCCTCACTGGTGTCCCTCAGGGCTCCAATCTGGGACCTTTACTTTTTAAATCCTATGGCCCTATCCACACAAACCCATTTTTTTTAAATAGGTATTTTCAAATTAGTCGAAGCTAAATCATTTTTGAAACAATTGGCTCTCCGTGTTGCGTACACCCCGCACTCCATCACAGTAGGTATGTATTCTTTTTTCTGTTGCTGCCATGTGGATGTTTGTGTATATGAGTTTTTGCTTGAGTCTATTGTATTTATTGTTTTTTTTATATACTGCTAGCTCGAGTTTTTTCGAGGGGGTAGCGGAGACCCGTATGGTGACAATGCAGTGGTGTGCGCTGGAGATTGTGCGCTGGAGATTGTGCGCTGGAGATTGGCACCAGCAGGCCCCCATGACCCCAGAAGGGAATAATGAATGAATAATATGCTATTAGTACAATCTAATTTCCCCTAGCAGAATCTTAAATGACTATGAGTGCGAAAATGCAACTGAAAAGTAAGTAAGTAAAAAAAAAATAAATACAAAAATGGTTTTGTGAAAGTCTTATATGTTGCCGATTCAGGTCAACAATCTTGGCGTAGATCAATAACCAATCAGCTCATTATCCTCTTAGAAACATTTAAGCAGACGTTGTTTTACGTCAATAGCATGCGAAATGTTTATCAAACGAGTTTCAAACAGCAGCTAGTGCTTCAAAGCAGCAAACTGGCACACGCTGAATATCAATAGGGAGCGTTAAGAAAATAGAGAAGCCTCTTTATGTTAAAAGAGCATGATGAGGTCAACGTCAAAGATCCCCACTCTTGTCTGACCCTTGATTGAGGACACCTCGTTAGTATGCGCTGAGGGTTTGATCTGCCATACAGAACAGAGTGATACAAGCACTTGGCAGTCCAAGTAAAAGTGTCGGTGGTGGTTTGGGCTAGTTTAACAGCTTATTCGCAGCTCAGCCGGTCTCTTGAAGCTTTACAGCACTGTATCTGTCTTTGAAGTGGGGAAAAGCGAGGAAAGATGAGGATGCTTGTGCTGTATCATCTTGAGCAGTGCTTCACACTCTCAGTCGCTGTTATTTTATGTACTTTCTTGTTTTTATTCAACTGACAATCTGGACAATTTCATCAAAAATATGTAATCATAATATATATATATATATATATATATATATATATATATATATATATATATATATATATTCATTTTTTGTTCATTTTATCTCCCTCCATGTGTAAACATGTTTTCAACATTCTATCAAACACAAAATTATTTAAGGTTATTTGAGGAATGATTTCCTTTACGGCGGCATGGTGGCGCAGTGGGTAGCACTGTGGCCTTCCAGTTAGAAGGTTATCGGTTTGAGGCTCACCGGTGACCTTCCTGGAAGGAGTTTGCATGTTCTCCCTGTGCTTGCGTGGGTTTCCTCTGGGTACTCCGGTTTCCCCCACAATCCCCAAAACATGCGGTTAGGTTAATTGACTAATCTAAATTCCCTTAGGGTGTGAATGTGTGAGTGAATGTTGCCCTGTGATGGACTGGCAACCTGTCCAGGGTGTACCCCTGCTTCTCGCCTAATGTGTGCTGGAGATAGGCACCGGCAGACCCTCGTGACCCCGAAAGGGAAGAAGCGGGTATGAAAATTTCCTTTATCTTGGAGGTCAGTAACTACAAATGTAATGTTTTTTTATTTTCCCCCTCACCTACATTGTCATTCACTCTCCCCTTTCCTCTCAACACCCTCCTGTCCTGATGTAATTCATTCAAACTGGTCCAAAATAAATAATTACATAAAATCGCAGCTTCTATCCAGAGGAGAAAACACCACACCAGGTGCTCACTCCCCTGGAGATAACAAAATTGTCCAGCTCAAACGAAGTGTATTTAATCAATCTTTGTCGCCCTGGTTATATACGCCACACAGATAACCTGCTCCGGGGCTAGAAATCGCCCTCTTCCGGATTAGAGATACATACAGTCGTCCAATTAGCATCAGTAACATTGGCTTCAACTTTTTTTCCCAATCTTGTTATATATCCGCCCTTCAGCGCTTCGTAGATAAAGAGTTTTAGGGACACACAAAGTCCCTTAGCCTTTCCCGACACATATTTACATGAAAGAAGCAATAGCTGACATTTGTGAGCTTCTTCAAACGCACAAACACAACATGTGACACCAATGTCACAACCAATCTGGTAATACTGCATCCAGGGTACAGGACTCAGGTGCCCTCACATGTTACCCTGATTCCCAGCCCCTGTATTTTCATAATTTATGGTCATTGACCAAACCTGTCCGTACGTTCTCACTTCTGCCCAAATACACTTTGTTTGCCCTGTTTGTCATTTTTTGTACAGTATGCTGCAAATATTACATTTGTCCTGGTCTCTTTCATCACAATCTTCTTCAAAACATATTTGATAGTTGTCTCTGATCAGACATTATCTTCGACAAAGCCACAAAACTACTCAATATTTCCATCTGTAACCAGCACAATGCATGTCTCACTGTCACCTCATATCAAGATAAATGTTACTTAAACATCTAATCTTTTAAAATCACCAAAAAGTTTGTAAACACAGCATCACTTTACTATGAAACTATATCAGAAATCAACCAATTGAGGAGTTTTTGATTTTCAAAGAGTGATAGAAAGAGTGACTGTGTTTCAAAGACTATAAAAGCTTCTTGAAATTCCTTTCAAATATTACGGTAAAGGTCTGGAGTTTGAAGAAAAGAAAAAGATTATTTTGCATTGAAAATAAAAGAACAGCTTTTATCGTTCCCCGGAAGATTGAGTTTGGAAATGTAGATAGATGGTAAAGAATACTCGCAAAACTTTTATAGTTAATCAGGATCTCTGTCAGTCTTTAAACAGAGACAATTTTCTCTAATAACCTTCTAATAATGCTGAGAAGAATTCTCATGTGTGTTGAGTAAAAATATTATTTTGGGAATAAAAGGCTGAAATTAAATTTACTCTGGGAAACATCTAAACAACAAAGGGCTAAGGATCAGAATAAAAGCTGATCAAACCCAAAGAACGTTCTCGGAGTGGAGAGGAAATGGGTCAGCGCATGGAACTGAGCTTTTTAAGTCTTTATTTAAGTCAAATGGAAATGCACTCAGCACAACAAAGTTAACGGCCAAAGTTAACAGCCCTGCCTATTTTGTCTGGTATTTTAATCCGTCAATTATTTAAAAAAATAATGAGCTTGTGCTTCTGGGAGAAACCCGCATTTCATTTATGCAATTAATGGTTATTTTTATCCAGAGCGACTTAGATATCAAAACAAAAAAAAACACAACAAACATTTGTACCAAAGGTCAGTTTGTCATAAGAAGTGGCCACAAAGAGCTTCTAGCCATTACCAGAACAAAGAAGTGCTATTGTTTTCTTCGAGTTTGGAAGATTTGTTTTTCCAGTGAACGGGATTCATGGTCTGAACGCTGGCTTCTGTTGATGGATGTAAGAGTCCAATGGAGGTAACAAGCTGCATCGGGGGGCAAGAGTGACCCTTCTGTGTTCCACGAAAACCAGTAGAGCTGCTGAGTTGTGGATCACTTGTAGAGAAAGACCGAAGAGTACTGCAGCAATTCAGAGGAGATATGACGAGAGCCTGAGCTAGAAGTTCAGCTGAATGCTCTGAATGTCTTATCTTTCTGACTGCGTTCAACAGTCCAAACCTGCATCACCAGCCGAGAATACACTGTGCGATTTTTATTTTTTTATTTAAAATTTCATTTTTTTTAAAGATTCAGCAACAGAATAAACTTTTAAAAAAATAAAATTCAAAGTCTATGATTCATGTTCTCACTCTGCTAGTGATGGGATTCATGGCTCTTTGAGGGGATCTGGATCTTTTAAAGAGTCGTTAAAAATAATTTTTTTTAAATATTTAGTCAGTTTTAAGAAGAAAGCTTGGGGGCATCTCAGTTTATCCTGGAAAAAATCACTGATATGAATCATGAGGTGAGATTGGTAGTCATATAATTAAAACTCAGATATCACACAGCAATATTTCATTTTGAATTATTCTGAAATATTGATTATGTGACATTGTGGACTATATTCCATCGGGCAGCACCTTAGACAGTGGCACCCCCACCTCTTGCCCAATGTGCGCAGACCAAAAAGGGAATAAGTGGGTTGGAATATGAAGGAACGAATACATAAAATGGAAATGTCTACATACAGTCCACTATTACTACTTAAAAATTTTCAAATAGGAGATCAGCCCCTTCTTTAGTGAACATTAACAAAGTGGGCTGCAATGAATGTCTGTGCAAAACAGTGTTTAGTGAAAAATGTGTGTGTATCTGTGTAAAACACGAATAAGAAAAAAAGAACGGCTCCGCCCCAGCTCCCATTTTTATGAGCCATTCAAAAGAATCGGTTCGTTAACGAAAGTCAGAACTCTATACACTGCCTGGATGCTTGGATACGAACGAACTGCTCACGCTGTACGACTATATTTCCAAGATTACTGCGTCTCGCATCTCGAGTTTAAATTTTCTGACATTTCCTGGTATTAGTTTTATGTGAAGAAAGATTGTTAAAAGTTGAAAATGGATGTAGCTAACAGGAAAGCAGAGACGATAGCCTCACATTGTTCGATTTTATTTTATAAATAAAACAAGGATTTTAAGCTGTGAAATTCAACTTTTAATGAACTCGTTTGAATCAAACAAATCTGTTTTTCATGTGAGTTGATATAAAGAACACCAATAATAATGACTGTATAGGTCCTTGTATAAGCGACATTTGGAGCACAATTAATGCATGAATGTTTTACAATTGTAAATATTAATTTTTTTAATAAACATTATACCTTAAAAAAACATTTGTGTGTGTTGTATTTTTACAATTCAGATTTTACAGACACAAGTACTATTTTTTTACAATTGTTTCAGATTTTTCACACAAACAGTTTTTGATACAGGTAAAAGATACAGTTGCGTTTTGATAACTAAGCATGTTAATCAAATCATATCGAAGAGATTAAATATTTATTAGTCTCTATAGGAACTAGGACGTCAAATTAATGCCAGACTTTTACCATCTGAAATATTCATCAAAAAAATAAATGAATAGCACTTGAATGTGGGGGGTGTCTGGGTGACAGAAGTTACGGGAGACCACTGATTCGATGTCACACTGAATTAGATTCACAACATTAACTTGTCACTGCTGACGCTGAAGAAAAATACAGTTCTGATCCCAAAGCAGTGATGGAGATTCTTGTGACCTCTGCTGAGAAATGTGTGTGAGGCAAGGTATAGTCAGGATGTTCTAACAACATATACGTAACATTTAATCAATCAATAAATCCTTTATTTGTCACATACTGTTACATGCAGTGGTATTGAAACAAGGGGAAGACAGGTCATTGCTGAGAAGTAGCGTATTAGAAACAGAAAATGTGGACAATAGGAGAATTAGCTCAAAAAATACCCCACCCACATTATCCTCCAAAGGTCAGTGTGGGATAAAAATAGGAATTTTATAATTGCAATTGTATTTTTGTACAATTTCAGGTTTGTTGGGATGTAATGATATTAAACGTTGCCACAAAAAAATAGCTCAAAAAGGTATTTATTAGAAGAATGATAAAGTAGTTTAAAATGCTCAAAAAGACCATGGACTTCTAATGGGCTCAAATAAAAAACGCTATGAGATCACAATAGAGTTTAAAAGTGTATTACTTTATCATGGTTTCATTGGAAAGTATAGACTAGATTTCTGACAGGAGAATGTAGAACTGGTAAATGACTTCAGACTGCCATCGAACCCCAGTCACCAGTGTACATGCTGTGCCACTTCACCACTAGACTATCAGTGCTGACCAAATTGGAGTCTTGAGAGCGAGAAAACAATTTCATTTCTGAGATTTTCACCCAGTTTCACAATGTTTTAAAATGTCAGTCGCAGGGTACTCCACACCCATCAAGTTCTTCCTCTCGCTTACATACCCTTCAGATTTCTCTCTTTTTTTTTTTTCAAAGAACTGTACACTAATATTGACCAATATAGTTAATGTTTAAAAAAGAAGACTAATGTGAACGGGAATGCAAAAGAATAGTAACTAAAAATGACAGAGAAGAGCTTCATCATTTTATTTGGAAGAGAAGGTCCAGAAAATCATAACGTCTTTATAGCAATATATTATTAGTATCTGCATGTAATCAATACTTGAAAGACAAACTAATTCAGTACAATTCAAAAACATTTGACAAATGTATTGGTAAGTAACATCCAACTGCACATAAATTTACATGTAATTTCTGAAATAATAAGCAAGAATACAAATGTTCAAATAGATTTGTGGTGATATGTCTGTTAAAAACGTTTTGTCACATTATCTCAAAGTTAAACTTTTAAAAAGAGCTACTTTCTGTTTTAGTGGCAGTGGGTCATTTTTAGTGCTCGCAAGTACAGGGTTCTCAATATTTGATCACACTTCTGCATGAGATCACCCCCCCCCCCCTCGTTTCATTAATGATAGGGGAAAGAGTTATTATAGGAGATGCATGGATTTATATTAACGAACAGTAGCATTAATAACTGTGTTACGTTTCAAAATATTAACTAATGTGTTGCTTTCAATGCTATTTATTTTCTTCTTGGTATTTAATGACTAAAAATAGTATAAAATGAAAATAAACTATTGAAATCAACAAAATGCAGTCTTGAAATCAAATACAGTGCAACTTTAACGTATCAACCATGTTCCAGTCAAAACAAGCTAACCAAAATGAATTTTAGGTTGGGTTTAGCTTAAAGTTGAGTGGGAAATCTGAGAGGAGAGATAGCCTCCTCACAGATTTCCCATAGCTTAATTTGGGGGTCAATATCAGAATTTCTGTGCGTGAGAAATTGAACATGTGGCGTCTGAGAACAGTAAAATGTGCGTCACGCTCCATGCGTAAGGGAGCATCACTCCCATGCATCTCTCTTTTTCTTTGTTTCTCCTCTGTATCCGTTATTGCCATTTTTGTTTATTCATTCTTTGCAATCTCAAACTTTTGCTCATCTGCCGGTACTTCTAAACTGCAAGATTTTCAGACTGTTACCAGAAAAGATTGGCTAAGAGAAGTCATGTGTGTTGTTTAATTTACGTACTGCATTCCCGTGTCCCCTAAATACCGGAAAGATCATATCAATAAAGAATATAGCGTTCTGCAAGATCTTGAATCAAAATAGTTTGGTCTGCAGCTCCAGGTCCATATGGGACAGATTTTGGGTCCGGACTGCAGTCTGCCTGTTAGGGGCCCCTGGAATAGTTGTTCAAACCAAGAAAAAAGACCAAGAGCCACCAGAAAACGTGGTTTTGTATCTGTTCTACATGTAGACATAGTAGAATCAGAAGCATAGAGCCTTTGTCTAAGAGAAAAAGAGAAAATGACGGAGAGGGACAGAGTATGGAGAGGGGAAAAGAGCAATTCAGAGAGAAACCTCTCACAGAGGAAGACAGAACGCCTCGCAGCATCTATTTTTAAAGCATCACTTCCTGTTAGTGATATATTTCCTGTTTCTTCTCCAAGATCAACCAAAAATAAGATTATAAATGTTTTTCCTATTACAGGGAATATATTCCCAATCTGTTTGAGTCTATCCATTCCCTTTGTGATTCCGTTGTTTCCTCCAATGAAGTGTTCTCACTTTTCATAGAGGCATACAGTAGATATTTTGTGTTAATGAACTGTTCAGTAAGCATGATCAAGCTCGACATAAACATATGCAGGCAGAGATAG
The DNA here is from genome assembly GCA_007224835.1 of Danionella cerebrum. Taxonomy (NCBI): domain Eukaryota; kingdom Metazoa; phylum Chordata; class Actinopteri; order Cypriniformes; family Danionidae; genus Danionella; species Danionella cerebrum. Next base: position 190,063 of record SRMA01027138.1, on the reverse strand, counting down.
CACATAGATGCACAGAAATGTGCAGAAATGCAAACCGGAAAACCGTTTTTAAGCCACCACCAACCATCTCAACCAGCTTATACATCTTTTTCTGAGAGTGTCTATGTAAAATGAACACTTCTCTAACTCTAGTTTTCAATTTTAAATCCCATTCCCGAACACCCCTGTCTGTATGAACCCTCGGAATCCTCTCATGTACAAGTGTATGAGTGTTCCGGAGAGCTAATGAGCAGTAAAAGCCAACTGGCATCGCTGTCGGGCGATGGAGCCTATAAACTCATGAGGGAATCCCTCAGGTTTCTCTCTCTGCAGCTTTATTGAGTCTCACTCGTAACCAATCCTGCTCCGCCAGCTCAAATCTAATTCAGAGCCAGTTGTGCCAGCGATTTACAGGCAGCCACACTTGGCTCCAGTGGCATTCCACCCATCGCAAAAGAACCATGCAGTAATACAACGTTATTAATGAATGGATTAGGTGAAATGCTTCCCTAGAGCCAGCAACAGGAGGAAAAGAGAAGGAAAGAAAGAAACGGAGAGCTTGGTGACTCATCCTACCCGGTTTGAGAGCTGGGTTGAAAAAACACCAGAAGGATCCAGACACATGGGAGGCTTGATGGGAGTTTTTGGAAAGCCCCAGCCATATCACTGAGTCCTGGTTGCCTGGGGGAAGAGGAGAGAAGGGAGATATTAATATTACTGTCTTTGCCTTCACACTGTGCATGTAATATGAATAAATGACTTTATCCAAGTCAAGATCTGGGCTACTCGCAATGATTCATCCACCCACTATCTGTGTGGTTATACGTCTTGATTAGGCCATAACCTATACAAGTGCTCGATAAGAACACACCTTGAGCTGTCCTACCAGGGTCAAAACTACAGTAAATAAACATCGGGCATGATTAACTCTCCAATCAGCACACTGGAATACAGCAGAGAATAGTTACCTCTGTACAGATTCACAGAGGATAAATGTGTCTGGCAAATGCATAAATGCAAATGAATCTGAGCCAGGATGCCTTTCAGAGTGGAGGTTGTTCTCCCCTTGTTGTGCAAACCAACATGCATGCTTGGTGGAATGCAGTCTCGAGATTGTCCGAGAGCTCAGAGGAAGCTCAGTCAGGCACTAGTGGAAGAAGAGGGGGGCTGGTATGTCGGGCAATTTTTCTAGAAAGTCATCATCGTCTTTCTTTATAGGAAAATTTGGTTGATTATTATGTGTATCTGTGACACTTGGTCAGAATTTTTCCCCTTTCCTTCGGCTCCAGAGATCTTCCTCAGCCTCCTACAACCCCTCTCCCTCAGCCACATAACGTGAAAGAAACTTACAATTTACCACTCATCAATGTCACATTAGCATCCACTCTTTGTAGAAAAAGCCGGAACAAACACTGTGGCTGTGTGTAGTATCAATCTGTAACGCAGCTGCTTCATGGAACCGATAAACAAAAACAATTTGCATGTGTGGAAACGAATGTGCAAAATTGGAAACATGGAGGACGGAAAAGCAGAAGAGACAGAGGACAACTAAACCTAAAATACTTTGGCTTCAAGCCGCAGAAATAAACGTGTATAGTCTGCCATTTCTTTTCATAAGCGAAATTGAGCAGTGTTTCCCTGTGTGGACTTCGGCTTTGCCACATCCTCTTCTGTGCTTTCACTTCCTGTCATAGATATTATAATTTAGCTCAATCTGACAATATTTGTACTGCGCTAAAGGAACGGTTGTAGCTTTGGTTATAATTCTACACTTCTTCAGGCAAGTGATTTGGTTTGTATTTGTTTGCTCATGGTGGAGACGCTCGGGTATGTATGAAGTCAATCCAGAAACACCCTGCTAGCAAACCAACCAATTACAGAGTGTACGGTCCATGTCTACTCTGCGCTAAGTTTTTGGGATCTTGCATAGGGATCTGCATCAATGTCAGGGCTACGGTGTAGACCTTTTGCTTGTTTGACGTAGAAGAATACATTGCAATATAAGCTGAATATTTGTTGATATATTAAATCAAATTCTCTCATTACTTGCCAGTTAAATTGTTGTGAGATGGTTGTGTAAACTGCAGAAACACGTTTTGCCAATCACGTCAGTCTGATGCTTCACCTTGAAGGACATAGTGAATCCATGATGATAAAATGAGCAAATTAAAAAGATTAATGGCGTATGATAATTACACACTTATGATGTAAAAGTGATAATTACACAGTTACTATCTAATTAATCACAATTAATTGTTTCAAATTGATTTCTTTTAAAGAATACATTGACAAAAAGTTTGCAGTCTGATATTACATACATTTTTTAAGCTACTGCTTGCTTAGAAATATCCTTTTATTTTCCTAGACGCCCATTTTGTGTATATATTGAAGCAGTAGTCTCAGCAGTTAAAGATAAATGTATGTGTTACTCTCTCCAGGAAACAGAAATGGTTAGATTTTAATAGAAACAGGATCTAAAGAATTATTTTAGGTAGACTGTCACAATAAAACAAGGCCCAAAAACAAACAATCTTTTTACTTTGTGTTTGTTCTACAGGAAACTACATAAGACAAATATCTTTCGTCCAGTTTTCCAAATATACTTTTAACTGATTTATACCATGTCATCTCAACTAAAGCCCAGAGAGTGTTGTTTTACAGTTTTATTGTAAATAATGAACTTTATTTCTTTGAAGACACTCTTTGCTCTGTGGGGGTTTTAAGACTTTTTAGAACACAGTGTTCTACTGAAAGCAAAGGCAAAAAAATCTAAAAGTCTGCTCTACTAGCATTGTATAAAGTACAACGTTATTTCTGACACAATATTTAAAGCTTATTGTGTATATTGTTTTAGGATTTTAGTTTGTTTGACACGGTATAGAAAAGCCTAGAGTCACATAAATTTGGAAAATGTGTATAAAAAAAATTATGCACATAACCGAGTAGGATAAAGTTTTTATCAATAGGAAAAAAATATGCATAAACTACCATGGAAACTAATTTACTGAATAAATCCCAATGCAATCGACCAATTTCCTTGCACAAAAATATGAAATGTCGCAAGATGTGATGAGCTCTCGGACCCACAATGAGGAATTATGACCAGAAGAAAATTAATTCAATAGCAAGCTATCAAATACACAACACAACTCCAGTAATTCAAAACACTATAATTTATTGACTTTAAAGAAAACTATTAAAACTTAGCCTCAATAAATTCAATAATGTTTTTTTGTTAAAGCAGAAAGTCATCAGAGATTTGGCAGTAGGTGTACCGAGTGTGGGGAGCTCATTGGACAGTACTAGACTAAAATAGTGGATATAGCTACTAAAGAGTAGCGAGTATTACACTGATAAATAATTTCACCTCATATCCTTGAAATTAAAAATGTAGCTTACATTAGAGGCATTTTCTTAAGGGTGTTTCTAAGCAAGATGGATTAGAGGAGAGGTAGAAAGAGAGAGAAAGATACAATTAGAAAGCAAGAAGAAGAGGGAAGGTAAAGTGGGAGAAAAAAAGAGGAGAGAATAAAGTAGAGCATGCAGAGAGAGAGAGAGAGTGGGCTGGATGAAAAAGAAAGGAGAGGAAGAAAGTGAAATAGAAAGAGAAGATAGAAGATGGTAATGAAAGAGTGGAAGAGAAAAAGAAAAATAGAGAGCTAAGAGAAAAAAAGATAGGAGCAAAATCAAAATAGACAGAATGAAAGAAAGTGTGAAAAAGAGCCAAAACTGTAGAAAGACAGATACAAGAGAGCTTGAGATACAAAAACTGCTGCCTAATTAAACATTTACTATTTTCCTGGTGATTGAAATGATAAAAGAAAATAAACTAGTTGTTCTTGCAAAATAATTTCTGTTTCTAATGATTGTCACTATGTGATCATATTGGAATGGTAACATTCGCTAAATCACATATTTGGGGGTTTGTATCTTTATATGCAGTCACTGCAAAAAAATAATAATAAACCAAGGCAGGTTGAAGAAAAGAAAGAACTAGAAATGTACACAAGAAAATGTAAAAGTTTACAAATGTAAATACTAAATTACAGTACTTGGATTATTTGTAATTAGTTACTTAACACCACTGGGTGTGTGTGACATTCGCACATCACGCTCTTGATAAAAAAGGATGTTCTCACAGCACTCTCTTTCTCAGACACTTTATATCAGATCAGCCAATAAAAAACAGAGGCCACACACAATCCGTCTCTCTGATTGATCTTGGTGTAAAGCTATTTCTTTAGAGGCTTTTTAATCTACAGTTGTTCAGTATTTGTTAATTGTTCTGGGGTTGAATTATTGGGGGCTAACAAGAAAATGTTAGGGGCTTCACGCCACTAGTGAAAAACACACTAGAGCTAACACATGGACCTGGAGGCAAAGAAGCTGCTGTATTGGCATGGATAAAGTAAAAAGTGTTTATTTTACACAAATTCTTGGTTTGAGGGAACTGGAAATAAGTGATATGTCATTTTTAATAAAGAAAGCACATGACAAAGCTCATGTTATTTTAAATTTTCTTCATGCTAACCACCAGAAAGAAAACAAAATTTTGAACATTATGAGACCAATTTTAGTTTGCTACAAACTAATCAAACATGCCAATGTCCGTTGTGGTGAAGCAGAGCCAATACCAGGAATTACAGTTTTGAGACTTTTCTTTGGTCAATACAGCCTATGTCTTATAAAGTTGCACCAGCATATAAGATGCACCCAATTGTAAATGAGGAAGATCTAGAAAAAAAGATTCTGAACCAAATACTGTTGTAAAATATTTTATATCAACTATGTAAAAGTTAACAGCCAAACATGTAACATGAACAGATAGTAAACAGTAAAAGTAACAAAAAAAGGCTGTAATGTTTTTCTTTGCCCCCACTCATCACTCTAAAGTCCACCATTCATTATCACCATCACTGTTCCAGTGCAACATTGCCCCCACATTAGTAATACCATAATAGCCAGTAACATTGTCACTACATTACTAATAATAGCCAGTAACATTGTCACTACATTACTAATAATAGTAACACTACATTACTAATAATAGCTAGTAACATTGTTGCTACATTACTAATAATAGCCAGTAACATTGTCACTACATTACTAATAATAGCCAGTAACATTGTCACTACATTACTAATAATAGCCAGTAACATTGTCACTATGTTACTAATAATAGCCAGTAACATTGTCACTACATTACTAATAATAGCTAGTAACATTGTCACTACATTACTAATAATAGCCAGTAACATTGTCACCACATTACTAATAATAGCCAGTAACATTGTCACTACATTACTAATAATAGCTAGTAACATTGTCACTACATTACTAATAATAGCTAGTAACATTGTCACTACATTACTAATAATAGCTAGTAACATTGTCACTACATTACTAATAATAGCCAGTAACATTGTCACTACATTACTAATAATAGCTAGTAAGATTGCCCCCACATTAGTAATAATACAGTGGTTCTCAAACTTTTTTAGTCGAGCCCCCCTTTAAAAGAATCTGGACACCCCCAGATGTAAAATAATAATTATTTAATAATTAATTAATAATTATTTTAATGTAAAATAAATGTAACTACTCCTTAATGTTAAATAACTCATTATTTATAACTTATTTAAGTGACAATTTGGTTGCATGGAAACAATTGTATGCTTGCTGTTCTAATATAAATCCTTTTGATTTTTGTCAGCTTATGAAAACCCTCATAACTCCATTAATGAAGGATCAAACTGTCCAAGTTTGTGAAACTGTCCAAGTGAATGTTTAGCGGAAAAAAACCCTCACAGACTGAAGACGATGCATATCGATCATCATCTTATCGTCAGGCTCAAGAAACATCACAGATAAACTATTAGCTGTGCCCATTTTCACATCTTGAAATGTATTTTAGCGTGAGAAATCGGGTTTGTAGCGTGAGAGATCACTCAAATGCGAGAGTCTTGCGTTCAATGTGTGAGAAACGGCAGCTCTGTAGTTTCGCTCGTGAGTATGGATGCGGATTGTGGAAACATTGTTGCGGCTACCGTAGCCAAAGACATTGTGGGAAATGTAGTTTTTTTTTCGTTTTCGTTACCAGCGCGCTATGGCAGAGATGGGCGATGACGTCAGCGCGCAGCGCCGGGTGTACAAATATGGCCGCGAGCTCTTACGCCTCTCCTAGGGCCGTGAATGCCCTCCGCGGCGCTCTGCATTCGGATTATGCTCAGTTTTGGGGAAGAAAAAGTGCGTCTTATAGGCCGAAAAATACGGTATGGGGCTATGTGTGTAGGTTAGTTGTAGGAGCCAGTCGAAAATTGGTCAAGCTTGACTTTCTCTGTGGAGTGACTGCCACCATGTACTTTTCTCTGGGGGTTCAAGGTTTCGCCCACACATCTAAAACAAATAAAATGCCAACTAGGTAAAAACACACACAAAAAAAAACCCATCATAATTCCTCTCTTGTCTCTATAATATAACTAAACACTTAATCCTCTCTGCCCTACACACAATAATCTTTTCAGAACCACAAACATTCTTTGATCTACAAACGGCTCCCCTTTAAATGACCCTGCTTTAAAGGCACCATATAAATAAATTTTATTTCTTAAAGGAACCTGTATCTCACACTTTTGAACATATTTATACTGACGTCTATTAAGAACTTTTCAAAAACTAAGCCCGAGATCTTTTTCAGTGTATGCTACATGCATTTCAAAGCTTTAATGAAACTCTCTCTTTGAATCAGGGAGTAGAACATTCTGAATTGAAGTCTCAGCACCTTTGACTGATCCGCGATCAGCGTAAAATGAGATCCAGCCCACCGCAGCTTCCCACACTAGACCTCAGCGTGCCTTATCTTAAATTAAAAGGTGAAAATGCATTAGGTTTCAAGGTGCTTGTGTGCGGCAGCGGCAGAGCTGTTGGTGTATAGCCTGCCTCCAGCAATACATGCTAGAACAGTAAAGAACGAGTGTAGCATGGTAAATAGCTCTTTCATCCGTCCTATTGATTCATCGTTCTGCCCTTTCTCAAAACTTTAGCGCAGATCTTTTCACCGATTCGTCTACAGCACACTTCCTCCCCTGTTGTCAGACTTTAGACATGCAGGCAGAAGTTTAAATAGGTTTTGCATTATAGATGTATAGAACGTTTTCCCTGATGTCAACAAAACTGCAACCAGCTACTTTCCTGACGGAGTAAACAATCGGATTTGATTTGGTTTATTTGAGAAACTTGATCAGCATGTGTCATCATTGCATTTAAATCACTTATACTTTTAGGAGATGCTTTTATCCAAATTGACTTACATTTCCAGAAATTCTCTTTTTTCCCTAGGGTTCTAACTCCTAACTAACTGTTTGTTAGCGCAATGATCTACTGAAAAACATAGCAAAACTATAAAATTTGGTTTTCCTCAAGTGATTTTTAACCCTAAATATCTGTCTGCCGTGCCTAAGCAAGTACATCTTCTTCGATAATTTTACTACAAAATATTAAGCCAGTAAATATTAATCTAGCCAACTGAGATGTATATTTATCCCTTGTGCTTTGTTCATTTACACTACCCTTATGTGTTTTTCAAGGCATACCTATTACTTAAATACCTATGTGGGGAATGCCAGGGCTCCATGCAGTAAATATTAAGTCTTAATTACACTGGCGCTAATGTGACTGTACACACCAGCAGGAAAGAACGCTGCATCATTTTTCAAGAAATGCATCGAGCCGTTTTTTTTGTTTGTTTGTTTGTTTGTTTGTTTGTTTGTTTTTCAAGTACTGCGTCAAATGCTCTAATTGGCTCATTTGGTCACACGTCTTCAGCCTGGAAAGGCAGCTAAAGGCACCACTTGAGATCAAAAGGAGGAGCTGTACTCCAGAAGGAGCAGAAGTGTCCCTTCAGACTGCCAGACTGTTGCTAAATTCACTCTAGAGGAGAGATCAGCAACAGAGGATTTCCCACAGCATGATTTTAGACAAAATCGCAGAGAACTTGTTCTTGACCTGCATCTCGTGAGTGCTTCGTTGCGAGACGCAGTTTAAGAATAAGTTCTTTGTAATTTTGGCTAAAATCATGCTGAAAAGATTTGAAAACTGCGCATTGTCACATGTGTCACACTGTAGTGCAAGAATGGGATTATTATCAAAAATGGGAGCACGCAAGTTTTTAATATATTTCTTGGGTCCAAATAAACTGAAAAGTAACCCCCTTTGAACCAAAATCACTGTTTATATTGCTGTCTATGCCTTTTTACTCTACAACTTCTCGTTGCCCTCTGGATGTGGCTCTCATTGGCTACAGGGAAAATCCCAGACATAATTTTAGTCAGGACACACTGCATGCCGACAGACAGATATTTGAAGAGCATCTTGCCAGCCTGTGACTCTCACAGAGCAAGTCGTTGGTACTTCAATCTGTGCGATTGTCTCATGCGTACACGAATTTTCATAAACTTAAAATCAGGGCTAAAATCGTGTGTCTGAAACCGGTTTTAAAGAGAAGTGGTTTGTTTTCCAGAAAACAAAAACTTTGGCTTTATATTGACAGATAAGCGATCGCTCATCCTTTTCTCCTTCTCTATAAACGTACATCACACAATGTGAAATGTTTCTGCGACACTGTGTGATATGGAGTGAATTACAGTTCACCGAAGCGCCATCTAGTGTCCAGGAGAGGGTCTTTTCACTCATTTTTAAACTCAAGAGAAAGACACAGAAAGCTGATGAGAGCCGCAAAAGTGATGCATAGGTTTGTAAAGGCCATAACAGCAACTAAATGAGTTGTAAAAGTTTATCAGATCAATATTTTTACAAAAATCTCTTTATTGACCTCAGCTCTAATCAAAACTACTGTTTGTTTATTTTTTAATCCGGGATTTTCGCCCTTTAATTGCCAAGATCTTGATCACTGATTTCGAACAAAAAAAATTCTAAATCAGTGATTGTAACAAAAGGAGTTTATTAAAAAAACTATTCTGTCTTGGACATGTCAAACATTAGTAACCACACTGGCATTGGTAGATTTTTTGGTTTTTGTGAGGCACCCAATTTTATCTTGTTTATGCCCCATTGACTTCCATTATTATGACCTTTTTGATTGCAATGCCATGACCCCAAATAATCATGCATTCCTGATTAATGGTGGTCAATCCTGTTGGGAAGAGGTAAAATGTGAGATTGTTACTGTTCTGTTGACCACCATTTAAATGCACAAAGACTGCAAGACGATGATGCTAAATACACATTTCATTTGTGTCAAACAATTCAATTTGTATAAACCACTTTGAGTTCCAAGAACATCCATATAACTATGTAAAGGATTATTATATTTATGACTCAGAAAAGTACCCCTTAAGTGTGGCTGTATTTCAAGCATATTCTCTTGAAAGTCTTGTTAAACAGACGTCTTCTCAGTTCTATATATGGAGAAGCATTACGACTAATTCAGCATCATGGGCTGAGATGCTAGCAATAAAAACTATGAGACGTCAGCCCTTTCAACAGACAGAAATACATTTCCTCTATTGATAATGGATGAAATTTATGACCATATTGCCACATCTTCCTCCACATTCATAGCTAACAAGACCCAGTGCGCATGACGGTCACACCATTAAATGTCTGAAAATGTCACTGGCAGAGGAATAAATCCTCTGAGATTTTATAGATGAGAAAGTGGAATATTAAACTACATTTCTTTAGATGTTCATTGTGGTTATGTGCTTTGGTTATTATCTGAGGATCAGCCATGTAATCATTTAACATGAGTGACGGAAGAAGAAGGGTTCACTGAAACTCTTTGTTGAAGCTAATTAGCATTACTTTTATGGATAGCTTCCACTAATTGTCACCAGTTTGGCCCCTAGCAATGGACTATTTAAAGTTTAAAGTCAAATCCACAACATGGAGTCTTATTTTGCCTGTTTGTGTATTTAATTGTCTGCTGTTAGGCAGCTAGCTTTTCGGTTGGGTAACTTATCAATTAGCGGTTAGCTTGTCTGTTGAATGTTAGCTTGTTGGATGTTAGATTGTCAGTTTAGATGCTAGCTTGTCAGTTTAGGTGCTAGCTTGTCTGTTTAGATGCTAGCTTGACAGTTGGATGTTAGCTTGTCAGTTGATGCTAACAGTTTGATGTTAGCTTGTCAGTTTGATGCTAAGATGGGTGGTAACTTAACAGTGGTTAGCTTATCAGTTGAATGGTTAGCTTTTCAGCTGGATTTTAGCTTGTCAATTGGATGTTAGCTTGTTGGACATTATATTGTCAGTTTATCAGTTAGATGCTAGCTTGTCTGTTTAGATGCAATCTTGGCAGTTGGACGCTAACTTATCAGTTTGATGTTAGCTTGACGGATGGGTGGTAACTTTACAGTGGTTAGCTTGTCAGTTGGATGTTAGCTTGTCAGTTGGATGTTAGCTTGTCAGTTGGATGTTAGCTTGTCAATTGGATGTTAGCTTGTTGGACGTTATATTGTCAGTTGTATACTAGCTTGTCAGTTTGATGCTAGCTTGTCAGATGGGTGGTAACTTAACTGCAGTTAGCTTGTCAGTTGGATGTTAGCTTGTTGGATGTTAGATTGTTTAGATGCAAGCTTGTCAGTTGGAAGCTAGCTTATCTGTTTAGATACTAGCTTGTCAGTTTGATGCTAGCTTGTCAGATGGGTGGTAACTTAACTGCAGTTAGCTTGTCAGTTGGATGTTAGCTTGTTGGATGTTAGATTGTTTAGATGCAAGCTTGTCAGTTGGAAGCTAGCTTATCTGTTTAGATACTAGCTTGTCAGTTTGATGCTAGCTTGTCAGATGGGTGGTAACTTAACTGCAGTTAGCTTGTCAGTTGGATGTTAGCTTGTTGGATGTTAGATTGTTTAGATGCAAGCTTGTCAGTTTGATGCTAGCTTGTCAGATGGGTGGTAACTTAACTGCAGTTAGCTTGTCAGTTGGATGTTAGCTTGTTGGATGTTAGATTGTTTAGATGCAAGCTTGTCAGTTGGAAGCTAGCTTATCTGTTTAGATGCTAGCTTGTCAGTTTGATACTAGCTTGTCAGATGGGTGGTAACTTAACAATTAGCGGTTAGCTTATCAGTTAAATTTTAGCTTGTTATTGGGATGTTAGCTTGTCGTGTTCCTGCATGCTTTATTATCCTCAATAAAATAGTGTTACATTGTTGTAGATTGTACATGTTTAATTTTTCTAATTAAAGACTTTACTAGGTTAATATTGGGACACTATGGAGCCAGTTGAGAATTTTTAAATGTAATTTTTACTCCACCAAATCACAGTTCAGAATTAACATGTAATTCCACATTTGAGAAAACATACACATTGACTGTTACAATGCCAACAGTTTGAATCAGGGAACTTATGTATTTAATGATATAGTTTAAATCTTTCTTTTTATTTATGAACATCTATTAATTTATTTGAGGCAGGATACTGAGTAAGATCGTTTTATCCTATAAGAATGTGCATGGACTTCAGTAGAAACTCATTTACCGAATAAATCTCAGTGCAACGCAATGCATTTTTCTTTCATAACTGGGGCGTAATGAGGTACCATTAATGGATGAACCAATGGATCGATTTCATGCACAGCATCTCAATTGTTATTTTGCTCAGTCTAAAATTCCCAAAGTCTATCAAAGTGGTTCAGGATTATCACCTTCCAGAGTTGTCGTGACCAGCTGCCTTCCCAAAGAGCATTCTCTCACCTCCAAAAGCAAGATCACATGCCTCCACAAACTGCGTTTTATCTATGTATTCTAAGTAAGTTCTAGAAGTATGTTATTCTATACAAAATTGGATACTTTTTGTGCATTGTGGGGTTTCCAATGTTCCAACTAGAGTTGTGATGTTCATGAACAAACTGATTCTTTTGAACGGCTCATAAAAAGCTGTTCTTTCTTTCCTATGCGTGTTTCACACAGATGCACACAAGTTAGCTCCTCCGCGAGACAGAACAGTTAAAAGGGAGGGGCAGACTCAGTGCAGGAGTGCCACTGCCCAACAGCAAGATGATAGTTGTGCACGCGTCCTTCATGTGAGTACTCCACGTGGAAAAAACAACCTTTGCCTTCCATAAAAGCTGCTGAAATCATGATTTAGGTAAATAATACCAATAATGGTAAATACAAAAAATGTATAAGAAATTGGTGTCTACTGGGAAACAAAATGGTATTTACTTAGCTGGCGTGAAATTTAAACAAATTTAAGATTTGAGCTACATTTAAACAGTCTGATAAACACGCATTTATGTGTTTAGTATTTTTTTGCGGACTTTAGCTTAACATTTTGTTGGAGGAATGATATCGGTTTAATCTGAACTAACATTAGTTTGAGCCATCATTATGAGTTATCTTAATTAAGAATAGAACAGATAATTAATATTTTATGAAGCTACTGTTTGAACAGCTGCTAAAAATTAATTCTGAAGAGACTTTCCGCTGCTTCTATAAATGGCAGGGCATGATCTTTTAATGAAGATTTAAAAAGCAGACAGACTCGCTTTAACCCCGTGTGCTATTTTAATCAAACTGAACTATGAGTAAGAAAAAAAACTGAACATATTTTTTTAGTAGTTTAGCTGGTGGCGATCATGGACAGACGATGGAAGTTCTACTCTTTTCCAGACCTACATTGCCTCGTTCTGTCCTTGGATGAGGTTTCACAGGAAACCTCCATTGCTCATGGAGGTATTGTAACATCAGGCACCAGTGGAATCTCCAAGTTAAACAAACCAAGGAGAAAGCTGCTGTTACTTACAGGAAGCAGTAGACATCACTCAGACCCAAGCTAGAGCACACTCCATGACAAGAAGAAGTCTGTTCATTTGCATGCAGATGTGTAAGACTCAAGACGTTGTCCGTCAATGCTATGATAACAAAATAGTAATGTAACTCAGCATTATAACCACATCTTCACTCCCTCATAGCAACACCAAGGCAGAAGTGTGACTAGAGAAAGCCTTTAATTTTAGGTAATTACAACTATTAGTCTTTACACAACATGTGTAATATAGTCAGCAGTTCCTGCAAAATTCAGCCCTGCTTATGGACATACAGCTTTAAGTTTCACAACATAGAAATGGAAAACAACTATGCAGAATATTGGACATGGACACGGAAACATGGAAAACAGGCTAATAAAAACAAAATAATGGGCTACTCGCACTACTACTTCAGTGTTCTTCCCAACAGCACTCCGTAAGTTCTGTTTTCACTATGGATACATTCTACAGCCGCTGTCTTGAGGATCTATCCAAGATTAACGTGACCAACTTGCACTGATTTGCACCAAATTGGGTTGTTTTAACTAGAGTTGTTTCGATTCCAATACCAGTATTGGAAATGCTGCCGATACCACAAAAGAATCTTGCATCGGTATCGGCGAGTATTTGAGTCCACGTACCGATCCCATACCATTTTCATAAACATAACCTAGTTATGCCCGCTAGCTTTGCTTATCGCTGCAAAGCAGAAATCAATTCTTCTTCGCTGCTCAGAATGCAAACACAGGAAGTTGTGCCGTGTTGCCACAAGCAACCACTGTTTAGGGCAGCGAAGAAGTACATACGTGCAAGAAGTAGGTCATGGAAGCTTCATTCAAACAAAGAGAAAAGTTTTCACAAGACAGCCAACGAGCAATAAAGATAACCGACAGGATTATCGAGTTTATTGTACTGGATGAGCAGCCACTATCAGTGGTCGAAAACGTGGGCTTTCGCCGCTTAATTGAAGCCCCGGTACAGTTTGCATGGTCGCAGATATATCTCCGAAACAGCGCTCCATAAATATGAGACAGTGCCTGAACACATTTCATGTAAACTAAAGGACGTGCGAACTATCAGCTTCACTACTGACATCTGGAGCTGGACAGAGTGACGTCGTCATCTTTTACTCTTCAAAGTGCAGTGCTGCAGGCTAACAAGTCTCGCGGCTCGCACGCGTCCATAGCTGAATCAATCGAGGGTATGCTTGTGAAGTGGAATATTTCTAAATCCTGTGTTCATGTTATTTTGCGCGAACGCAAGCAACATGAAAAAAGCCATGAAAAAACAGATTAGCTCCTCCACCTCGTCTGTAGCGGAAGTGATCCCCTCAGTTACAGTTCTAAAACGGCTACTTGCTCGGGAGAGCCAGGAGGACACTGGTATAAAAACAATGAAAACCACCCTTCTTGAGGCCGCCAAGAAACGATTCGCAACCATCGAGGAAGAGCCCTTGTATGCAGTTGCAACTCTCTTCTATCCACGTTTCAAAGATAGGTATGTCTATTAAATTTTTTCATGTCCATATTGATTATTGTCATTGCCATATTGAGTATATCTGAAGCACAGCTGTCAATTAATACAGGGCTAGTAGTATCTACAGCTGTATATACAGATACACACCCAGGTATCGGATCGGTACTCGGTATTGGCCCTGAGCCCAAGTATCGGGATGGGTATTGGGAGGGGAAAAATGGTAACAGAACATCTCTAGTTTTAACCCAGCATTTTTTGAGTGAAAGTTCTGACAGCAGCAAGCATAAAACACTCAAGAAACAAACACTTTCTTCAATAGCAAATCTAAAGGTACATTCACATCGAGCGCGGTAAGCGCGGATGGTTTCCATGTTAAGTCAATGCAAGTGCAAATTGAGCGGCGCGGTTGCCGCGATAGACGCGTATTGAACGGCATGAATGGGTGATATGCGTGTTGTGAGCCGCGCTCAGGAGGTGGATCGGCCGTAGACGGATGAACCGCGCGCGTACTGCTCAAGTTCAGAAAATTGAACTTTGGCAGATTTTCTGCGCCGCGCTGACCAATCAGGAGCTTGCTGTAGCTGTGACGTGTGCAGCTCGGAGACCGTCTGGAATTAAAACAGTGATGGACCGTCATTAAAACTTTACGTGAACTTCCAGAGCTCTCTGGTCATCTTCATGCTTTTAAAGTTATAAATAATAATTTAAAAGGATAAAATTAATTATTCTTTTAATAATAAAAGAATAAATAAAAGTATCTTGCTTGGAAGAATAGAAATAAATAGGATATATTTTCCTCCATTTTCAAGCAAGATATTATTTATGCCAGAAAATATTGGGATCTTATAAAATATGGTCTTTTAAAAAAGTAATAAAATAGATTTATTTTTATGAGTGTAATTACTTGAATGTTTACTTGATATCTGTACTATCACAAAAAGTGCTTTCATATGTTTAAGGTACATAAAATATAAATTCATTGCTACAAACTGAATGTTTATTCCAAACATTTGTACATTTATTTTAATGATATTGTACTGTAAATACACCTACAATAAAGCTTTGCTATGTGTGATTGGACTGGTGCTGTGTAATGAGAAAGAAGCTTCGAGACATGGGTTTTATTTGAAGGTTGACTTCATTTTTTATTTGAAAACAAGAACATTTCATGAATCATGGAAATCACGAGAATTCGAAACAAGGCTTTAATGAAACCATCCGCTGGGCTCTAGAGAAACCCTTTAATATATTCGTCCAGTGCTTCCAAGCAGAGAACCTTCAGTAATGGACCTCCATTCATCAGTGAAGAGCAAAGCCATGAACACCTCCACCAAACAGTTCCATGCTGCAGTCCCAGTATCCGAGACAATCTTGGAATCTCAGGAAATACCAGCAATGAAGCTGCTGCTGCTGTTGCTGATGATGACCAGGTTGGAGTCTCCACCGTCAATCTCAAAGGAGAGAAGACAAACATTTAGTTGCAGAACTAATTGCAGATCCATGATAGCAAATGTGTTTGTACTACACTGGTGTCTTCAACATCATTACTGTTTAAACTTTCTAACTTTGCCTGTATTTAGCATTTGCTCTGATTTACTTGTTTCACCATCAGTATTGCATTCAATCCACTGTTTAACAAGTTTTATAATTCAAACTCTAGCTGTACTACTTTAACTTAAACTCAAACTGTACTACAGTATATATATTAGGGCTGGGCGATATGGACCAAAAGTCATATCCCGATATATTTAGGCTGAATATCGATATACGATATATATCCCGATATTTTTATCAAAAAGTGAGAGCAATTGTTTAGTCACAGTCAAACCCAAATATGACATTTCACAAGTAGTTTTATTTAAACTGGCCGGATGAAACAATACTCAGCTGTTCCCCTGTTTTTGCTGTACATTCATAAACTATTAAAATATTCAATGCTGTAAGCAACTTAGGCGATTGCATTCTTTTAAACTTTTTAAACAATATTTATAGTTTAACAATGTGTTACAAGTAAATTTGACATCTACGCGGCATATAAGCAAAATAAAAATTAAAACTTTTTCACGAGTAAACATTTTATGTGAACTCTCTTTGGCTTAGTCTGTGTAATCACGTGATTGAATGCGCGTTCACGCAAGAGGGGAGTTGGAATCTGCCGGGGAGTCGAAATATGGCACAACAACGGTACACCGCGGGAAAATGAAGCTTGAAGGGAGCTTTGTGTCGGGGCTGGAGCTTTTGCGGGTTGCGGTTGGCTTGCAGCTGGGGCCTCGGCAGCGCGCAGTTTCACACACTCTTCATACTGCAGTTTGTGCCACTGTTTTAGATGGTGAAAAAGACTTGTAGTGCTTCCACCCTGGCTGTAACTTCTTTATGGCACTCCCTACATATGACATGGTTTTGTTTCTCATCAGAAACTTTGAATCCGAACCATCTCCATATTACTGAGCCGCTACTTTTTTGTTTACCAACTAATTTCTCTGCATGCTCAGCAGATGTTGTTGCTTCCTCCATGTTTGTTGAAGAGTGCGGGCGGATTGTCTGCTCCAGAGTCCAGCCCCTCCCCTCTCTGTGCCTGAAAGAGGAGGGGCGTGGCCAGGGGCGCGCGAAGTAGTGCTGAGAGCTCCAGGTTAAAGCAGTTTGCTGGAGCAAGGCTCACAGCGCAGTTTGAACTACGCAGCCTATATCGATATATGCGATATGGTCAAATTTCATATCTCGTTTAAAAATATATCGATATATTTTTAATATCGATATATCGCCCAGCCCTAATATATATATATATATATATATATATTAGGGGTGTAACGGTTCACGGTATGTATTGAACCGTTTCGGTACGGCCTGTTCGGTTCTGGACACTTGCGTACCGTTTCGGTATTCGGTATTTTTATAATAATTTAAATTTATTGTTAGCGCGATATTAAGCGCAGCGGAACAATGTTTCAAGGCGAGTTTCCGCACGGACGCTATTGAGTGACGAGCGCGAGTAGGAAAATGGAATCATATCAAAAGCGAAAGAGAAGCCAGAGCTTGAAGACCCTCCACTTCACTACACTCTCCTGTTTGGGAACACTTTGGCTTCTCTGTTAAAATACGTAACAGGGATAGACGAGTGGATAAATTTAAAGTTGTATGGCGACATTGTTCCACGGAGATCGGGCAGGCAACATATCAACATTTTCTACTGCTGGAGGTAGTAACTGCAACCAGATCTATGCTCTCTTCAGAAAATGTGAATAGGTAATCTATCCTATCTTTAAAAAAATGTGTTTTTCTTTATAAAGAGTGCAATTTATTTAAAATATCACCCAAATGTGTCACTTTTATTTATTTTATGCAAGAATTCTACTGTGTATTGGCAGCTTTTCAAAATAAAGATTATGTAAGTTCTTATTGTTTTGTACCGAAACTAATTAACCGAACCGAACTCTCCAAGACACTGTACCTAACCGAATACGTTTTTAGCGTACCGTTACACCCCACAAATATATATTCCCCACAAGTACAACTATAAGTTATATTTTACTTTAATATAGGAGTATTCTGTAGTAAAAACTAAAGTAAACCACTGTTAAATACAGTTTATTGCTTCACTAGAACCAAGTTAATCTATAGTTCATTTGAGATTACTTGGAAATACAACAATATACTGTATAAATCTTTTCTTTTAATTTCTAAATTAAATAAATACAGTAATTACATTATATGATTACAGCATTTTTAACATGTTGCTTTAATTGTTAAAAACTAAAGTTAATTATCTTTTTATTAAAGTCTGTTCCGTTCATAAGTTTAGGAGGTTCTTGGTTATTATTTACACAGAATATATCAGGAATACTGACCAGATACAGACGCTGTTGGAGCTGCCCGTGCAACAGGTTAGGAGCTGGGGTTGGATCAGTCGAAGCTCCCGCTGAACGCGACTGCGGTCCAAACTGAAGCTTCTGTGGATATGTTGGTGAACCACGCCGAGCAGGGTACATCTCTGGAGGATTCTAAGCTCCTATAGCCACTGCTCCGAACATGTTTTTTGATGTTTTGGAGCATTTTAAAGCTTAGTGATA
Source organism: Danionella cerebrum (assembly GCA_007224835.1). Classification (NCBI taxonomy): domain Eukaryota; kingdom Metazoa; phylum Chordata; class Actinopteri; order Cypriniformes; family Danionidae; genus Danionella; species Danionella cerebrum. Next base: position 171,780 of record SRMA01027138.1, on the reverse strand, counting down.
CAGATAGAAACTTAAAATCCAGTCCGCCATTTTCTTAACCAATGCTGCGTTTGTAGCTCCTCCCACAGATCCACGCATTCCAATCAACACCTGAATGTCAAGCGTGCATTCAGCGGCTCTGCCGCGCTCAAACAGAAAGTAAACACGTGTGCATTCATTCATGAGTAGCATTTTTTTTCCGTGCGAACCACGTTCTACGTGAACGTACCTTTAGAACGCAGATTGAAACATAGGGCACTACATAAAAAGGATAATTAGATCAAAGAGGTGTTCAAGTGCAAAGAATTACCATTAGAACTAAAAAAGACAGCGCGGAACTGGAGAACTAAAGAGCACGTAACAAGGGGTGACACAAAGTTGTGACACCAGCGTGCTTTACTGGGTGGTCAATAAAAAATGTGAAAAAAATTTGGCATAATATTGCTTCAGAAAGTACGATAACTTTTTTTAACCTTCAGCAATATCCTCTAGTTCTGTTACGAGGTCAGAAGAAAGAACACAAGTGTAAGAGCGAGGTTCAAAATACGGACGATTTAAAAAGCAAAACAGAGAACACAAAAGCCCTTGATGGGGAAAACAGACAAGAAATGACAAAAACTTGACTTAAAAAAACTCACAGCTGAAGACTCTGATTTCGTGGAGGCAAAATATTACACAGGATTAGCGTGATGTAGTAATGCAATGAATCTGGCGGACACGGAACATAAATAGAGATAAATATCAAGCCACACGAGGAGCAGAGTAAAAACAAAACACACGAGCATGGGAGCAAATGAAGGTCATGTGATAGTGGTAAGATTTGAAGGAATCAGGGGGCGTGTGGTGTGAGAGAGCTTAGAGAATGCGCATGCAACTTTGTTTTATTTTGGGGCCACCAGAGGTCATCCTAGAACCATAAGGTTGGCACTTCGATCAACAAGTGGGCAAACCACTCCACCCGCATTACCCTGTATGGATGTGTGTTACCGATGGGGTGTGTTTGGTGGTAGGCAGGAGGGCGTAGGTGTGAAACAGCAGCCACGTTCTGTCACCACCAGTGTGTGAATGTGGAAAGAATGAAAGAGGCTTTGAAAATTGTAAAGTATTGTTAAATTGAAGGCATTGTTATTTATTATTATGATTATTATTATTATTATTATTATTATTATTATTATTATTATTATTATTATTATTATTATCATTATTATACTAAACTAATCATGGTTTACAGTTTTCTAAGAGCAATTAGAAGAATTTTTGTCCGCAATGAAGACCAAACTTCAGTCACACCAAAGCAGGCCAATCTGTCTAGATTGAAATTATTAGATTGTAATATATGAATGGCTAAAACTGTGAAAAGAAAATCTTAAAACAATTCTTATTCGTCATAAAGTTTGAGCAAAAATCTTGGAAATACAAGGGGAAAACTGAGAAACACAATGTACTGTGAGTCAAGCTGGTTACAGGCAGCAGCAGGGTGGCATTGTCCAATCCGCTGCCCCCTGCCCCTCTTCACACTGACAGGTCCTGGCATCAGGCAGCACACACAGCGCTGGCATCACTGGCATTTCCACTAAAGAGCTGATATAACCTGAGGCACTAGCCACACACGCACACAAACACACTCTCTGGGCAAACAGGTGCAAGGCGCTGACAACAAATAATGAGCCTGCCGGCGCCCTTGCTTCCCGTAAGGCCTGATTAGCATGTTTTGAGCTGAAGTGATTTTCACCGTTCATGTTCTTCAGGCAATATGCAGAACTTAAGCTTCATGCCAATCCTCACGGAAGAGAATTATGTTTTGAAAGAGAGTGTGGCAAGCTAGTTTGGTTTAATTCAAGAGAATCACTATTAACATTTAGAAAAATCTATTTATAGATCCCAAGATTCAGCTGTAAGAAAGGAAGCATCTGATCTTAATGATCTAAATGGAAGCTGTGGCTGCAGATGTCCATTATTATTGTCCTATAGTTTTCCTTTGCATAAACCCCAGTCTCACAGGCCACATAAAGGATAGAAAGCCACAAGTTGATGTTAACAACAGTGAAAATAAGCTCTGTATCATTGTTTCTTATTTGAGTGGCTTCTTTAACTCTTAACTTAATGACATTTTATCCTTAAGAGACACAGTCGGTTCCAAATCAATCAACACTCCAATCCAAGAAGCCCCTGTCAATTCACAGCCATCTCCAAATTATTCCCAACCCCTTAAAAAGAGTGCCTCCTAACTGCCAAGTGTACAGTTCACACTGGCTGAAGTAACTTCACTTGCCTGGTTCCACTCCTGTTTCTCATTTCCACTGCATGTTCTTTCAGGAACCTCTGCTCCTTGCATTTTTATATTACAAGATTCATATCCCGATTGCAGATTTGGTAACCTGCCTCTCCACTTAACCTCGTCTCTGAGTACCAGAGATATGGACTCTGTGGATACCAGGGATATAGACTCTGTGCTGTTGCCTCTAAAGCAGTGGTTTCCAAACTGAGGCATGCTTACCCTTTGGGGTACACAAGCTATTGGGGGTACATGAGAGAAGAAGGGACAAAATCACGACTTTTAAATAGTATTTTAATCAAGAGGAGTTTGCAGGAGAGCCTAAATGAGATCACCACAGATGGATCTGTAAATGTTGAATACACTCAATGGATGCTGGAGGATTTCTGTATCATGATCTTTTTATTGTCAATAATTAAAAGTTGTTGATAACAGGGGGTATGTGGCCGAGGCTGAGGTGTATCAAGGGATATATGGCTGGAAACATTTTGGGAACCACTGCTCTGGAGAAACCCCAAGATCTAAACTATTCTGATAAGCCCTACTGTTTCCTTTCAAAGAAACAATTTTCTTCAGAACTATATGTATACATATAGTGACGAGTTAGCGGGGCTGATCAGTGTTGCCAAGTGAGACGAAGGCTGCTCTCACTTGCCAGCTGGGCATCATCAAGCTCGCTCTTAAGCACAACAGCAAGTCATACCGTTCAGCGCACAGGAAAAGAGGGACTATTTCCCTTCGACGGGAGCACTGATGGACGCCGCAAGAGCCACCAGGGATCCTGAGTCACTGGTCTCGGCTGGTTTCGGATCTCCCAGAGCTGCGTGCCAAGCACTGGATGGCTCATTTTCTAACAAAGAGTTGATGACCGGGGGATTGGCCAATAATTTGAGCCGCTCTAGGTTTATGAGAATGGTATCTGCATTTTCTAACTCGTTGGAAAACTTTCAACGATGCTTATTAGTGACATATAATGAGAAATGGTGCTATGGTTGCCAGTTTGGGCAAATTACCTATAGGTACATCACAAACAATAAAGGTAGGGTTTGGAACACTAATGGATATAGTAATGACAAGGTTACTAAAGAGATCACCCTTCACAGAGTTCCTCTTCTCAGACCACTTGTTCGAGAAGATCTTCTACACGGCAGAAAGGCGGAGCCATCTTCTCAAGTATCTCAGACGAGGTCTTCAACTAAGAGCCCCTCTTTATCAGAGGGTTGTAAAGAGGAACTCCATGCTTGGGGCTGTCAAGCATTTCTTCCGGGTTGCCATCTTCAGGGGCCCTTCTTAGTTGAAGACATCATCTGCCTCCGAGACACCCAAGAAGATGGCTCTGCCCTTTGTCATGCTGAGCACTTTGGCAGAGGGCGATGACTTTGCAAGTCAATGTATTGAGGAGATACAAGGAAAGTGTTCATTTTCCATTCATTTGGCACCTGTTTTGAAAGGTAGCTAATATGAAATGATCTGACGCCTCCAGGTTCTCTTAATAGCACTTGTGGACTAGTGATGTTACCAAGTTTTCTGATCAACCCAGACAACAAAGTAATCATTTATAGTATATGGGGCCTTAGTCACACCATGTATCCAAAGGATGAAACAGGAGGGACTGTGTACTGAAGAAACAATGAAAAAGGCAAATTAAGCCGCATCTCAAAGTGCAAAAGTGGTTTGAAGGACAGAATGCACCAGCACACTGAACCAAGCATCAAGTGGGATTGTTGGCCCAATGATTGATAAATGAATATGATGCTTCATCACATTAATCATTTGCTCTATATCAGACCCCATGCTGTATGCTGAACCCCACAAACATCAGGACACTAGCTTCATCTCTGCAGTAGTGTGAGAAATGCAAGACTATGGCAAAATATTATTCATGCCATCCAAACGTTCTCCAGTTTTTTAAGCGAATGAATATAGGGCTACACACCGTAAACTATTTGTGCCATAGGCCCCTTTTCCATTTCACTGCAATATAAGATCCATTCATCATTACTGCTGACACAAACAGAGCTAGTCTTAAGCTTTTTTCAGCTGAAAACAAATGTTAAATACAGCCATTGTCATAGCTGTCAGTAAGGAGGAATGCAGCATTAGTTCAATCTCAGATTTATTAACAAACTTTTAGCAAAACAATGTTTTTTTAAAGGTACAGAATAAGGCTTATCAGTATATCCCATTTAAACCCGAATGTCCTTAGCTCATGGTCATTTTCGTGCTATTGGGGAGGAAATAGAAACAGCAGCGGGCTATGGATGAGATGATGGAAGAGAACCAGACAAGAGATGATGGAGGTCAGATATAGAGGGGAGTAGCAGCATTGCATAAGATTTCCAAGACACAGTGCATGGAACATGGGAAGTAGGAGAGAACCACGTAAACACAGTTTCTCTGGTGGGTCGGCAGTTGTGAGCTGTAGATCTGCTAATTTGGGAGGTCTTGTGAGCAGTCTTTTAAAGGAAGCTGAGTGAAGATGGTAGGGATTGGTCAAGGGTTTTTCTCTGGTGTATCGCATAAGTATAAACAGAATCCCCATCACATTGAGTCCTTTATTAATATTGACTGACTTCAAAAAGCAGAAGAGAGAATCTCATTCAAGAAACTCTCTAAATTTTTTATGTAGTTGCATTAATCTAATCCCAAATATCTGCAAGTAAATCCTGAGGATGTTTAAGAGAGTAACGTATATTAACGTACCAAAAAAATACAAATTTACCTAAAAGTACAATTAAAAGGGTCCTCCCAAGGTGAGCGATAAATCCCAATTTAAATGTAAGCATTATTGTCAAGGATTCAGTTCCTCCCACTAAAATACAGATCCCCAATCACTCACATTACCTGCGGTCACTTTAACCATTGAGACTTCCATCCAATTGCAACCCAACAATCACTCACTTTTCCGTTAAAGCCATATCACTGACTCACATTCCCAGTTGGATCTACACCTCATGCTACCAACTCACCAACTCAGTGTTCTCTGAACCTGAGATCTCTGCAAAAGAAGTTCCTTAACCGGATTACTCATCTCTTAGCTAAGTCTCTGGATTCTCCTCTGTGGGCTCCTTTCCCTGTCTGCCTGGACTTCAGTGGGCTAGCTGTTCTCTGGGATTGCTGGCTATGTTGCTCCAGCAGGTACACCAGTGGGTTTGGCTGTCTGGCATTTACATTTGCATTTTACCACTTATTTAAAGCCCCATGAGCCGCACCTGTTTCAGGTCTTTTCTGCCTGAAAAGGGAAAGTGGACGTGTCTTACTATGCCGAGTAGCGAAGGGTGTGGCTAGGTAGAAAGAGAGGCGAGAGCAAATACAGCCCCTGATAACGTGACCATCAAAGATGGCTAATAATTGGGAATTAGGTTGATTTTGGCTTTTACATGTTTAAAAGTGTGCTAGATGTGCTGTTTAAAGTATGTCACTGTGAGTAACAAAAAACAACCTCCATATCTTCACATGATTTTCACGTGTTGCGATGAGTATATGCAAAACAGGTTTTTTGGTTAACAGTTTGGTTGCTATGGAGAAGTCAGTGACATAGTATAATGTTTCTCATTATTATGAATGCCATATACGCTATGATTTTTCAAAGCTGATCTATGATTCTGCCAACTTCGTTGCTAGGATAAAACAGTCTAGTTGCTATGGAGGAGTTATAGACAAAATATAATGCTGCCTTTGTCACAAAAGTTCAATTAACAAACCCCCATTATCAATGCTACGGTAGAGTTCAGAAAATGTGGTTGAAATGGTGTAAACGTTTTGGTTGCTAGGGAGCTGTCAGTGATGTTTCGTTTTGATGATGCCTGTGTTACAATGGCCATTGAAAAAAATGGGAAAATGAAAGTCAATGGTACATTTTATCTCATTCTAGAACCAACTTACAGTTTTACAAAGTTTAACCCCATTTTATGTGTCATTTCCCAGTACTCTCTGTGATTTCCCAGAATTCTTTAGTGGTACCAGTCTGAAAAGATATACCATCCTTCGTCACCCCAGATTGGACGTCTTAGCCACTAAAAGTACCACTAAATTTGGGTAGTGTTGTCTGAATAGTTTAGGAGGAGGTGCGTTTAGAATTTTTTGTCCATTCCAAAAGACAAGTAACAATATGTTGGCTTTTAAAAGGTTCGCAGGGTTCTGCTAAGGTCTGAGACTTCTCTCCTCCTGAATCACTCGCTCAAAACCGTTGTGACTTTACTTTAGCTTTGTGAGATTGAAGGACTTTGACAGTTAGTGCCTGCCAGTTACTTAGTAGAAAAAAATAGAAATACATTGTGGACACCAAACAATGTGTAGTTCATTTTTTTATATGTTCTCATTAGAACCCTTTAAAAAATTACACTACACAAGTCACCAACAAAAGACAGATATGCATAGATATGAATCCAGCAGCCCACTGTTAAACAGCTTTTAATCAAACGTGTGTCTGACTCTAAATGTATTCATTTGTAAAAGCAAAGGCACTTCACTGTAAAGTGATTTGCTGTTTCACTTAACATTTGGCAGTGTTAGCCACCAATGTTTCAAACTAACGCTTAAAATGAATGACCATTCAAATGATGTACAACTTTCTCAGTAACTACTACTTAATATGCAAAATACAACCCTCGCGTTACTGGAAATGCTTCTGTAAAACTGTAAAAGGTCACCCTCACTCACACAAATGTGCTTTTTGCATTGCTGAAAATTGTTGCATTGTTCATGCAGAGGCAAAAATGTAAAAGATAAAATGAAATAAAACAATAACAATTTTTGCAATCAAAATCAGATATTTGATCCATTAAATCAAACAAACATGAATGTTTCTGTACTTGTTGATGGATGTAAATGTTATGGATGACACACTAATGCGTTTTATACCGAACCGTTTGGTACACCCTCTTCGTTTCGGTATGCGCTTGTGAACAGCATGTCCGCGAGCAAATATCCAATCAATGAACTGCTCCTTTGTGTAAATATTCAATCAGTGAGCACTAACGTTAAAAGAGGGCGGGACTTCCCGTGTTTCACTCAATTGCACTGTGAGGAGATGGAAAGAATACATATAAGAACTCATTTACTCAAAAAAAAATTCTGAAGTGATAATTACGTGTAAACGGTGGAACACGTTTGAAGCTTGCGTTGTGAGCTTTGGGGAGGCTCTGAGGAGATGTTTGCACTGTCTTTGCTGACAAAGATGGAAAAAGAACGGTAAAGAAAAATGTCATCGTGTGCCAACATCGTTTTTCAGATGTTATTACGCCGAAGGATACATACGAAACACAAGCGTTCATCTGCACCGTCTTCAGACAGCTATTCCTAGTTTCAGGACCCGTAGGCGCCTGTAATTTTTCTCTTCTCTTTCTGTGCTAATCTCCCTCTGCTGAAGAAGCTCATGCTCACCTTGCTACAATCGTTTATTTTATTGTTTGAATTCAAAGTGAACATTTTTGTAGGAGTCTTGATGTCAGGGGTGTCAAGTAACGAAGTACAAATATTTTGTTACCTTACTTAAGTAGACGTATCTGTACTTTACTGTAGTAATTATTTTCTTTCTAATTTTTCACGTAATTATCTGTACTTAACCCTTGTTACATACGCAATTCTACATCTTTTAATAAGCTTTCCTGTGTTGATTTCACCACAAAAATGGTCTAACCGTGAACATCAAATTGTTGATGAAAAGTTGGATACATCCGACTTGCCCATTCAGTCACTGGTTGCTTTTGAAAAAGTCAAATTCGCATCTGATTTAGATTCATATTTGAATGCGATCTCAGTCAGAATTGAACCGTTCAGAACAAAACAGATACTGGTCACACATGGGAAAAATTGGATGTATTTGGGTTGCAGAGTTAATGTAGCTAAAATGTGAAACCTCGTCGGAGGTTTGCTAGCACTCAAACATAGATATTCAAAGTGCTGAAATGGCTGCTGGAGAGATTGCAGCATTGTTGTGTCTCCAGTTTTCAGTTAATGATAAAAGAACTGTATGAACCGATTGATGCTCATTTAAAATAGCATTTCTGTCCGGGACAGTTCAAATTGATTACATTTTTGTTCCTTGTAAATTTTTGTTTGTTTCCAGTTTTCGGGTCAGAGCCCTGGTGAAAACCTTTAAATGTTAAATCGTGGAGGTGCCACTGTCACACTGACCAACTGTGGAAAGTTGTACCTAGTCATAATTCCAATTACAGACGTCAACTGTTATGAGTAACATATGTCTTTAGTTATAATCTGCACTAGTCACTGGAAGCTGAGCCTCTGTGTAGCAAGATTAATCACATCTTTCATGGGTGTGTTTCTCGTGAATAAATCTAAATACATGTTTGAAACTGAAAACACAAAACTTACTGAGCTTTTTAATCGTGCACCTGACAAATCACCCAAAGTTTACAAACTAATAAAAACAAAAATGTAATTACACAATAACTATAACATTGGTTTATGCAAAATTGACACATAAGGCCCTTGAAGCTTAAGTTGTGCATTTTTATTCTATAGATTTATAAAGATGTTCCTTGTTCCTCGAGACACAGGCTCAAAGTTAATCTATTACAGAGATAGGGACATTTCTTCATCAAAAATGAACATGGCAAAAGCAGAGCCATGGACTGCCATGCTAGCCACACTCACAGTAGGTGCTAACAATGCCAATGTTCATCATCACAGCTATGACCAGCTGCGAGTGTAATCCCATCAGGCCGAGCGGATGAAACCTGTCCCAATGCATTATGGCTCAATGCTAAAGATAAAATGCTACACACCACCACTGCCACCTGCGCTTGTCGCTAAGCACTCTTATCAGGTTATATGCCATGTTACCACACATTTGTCATCCAGCTGCACACAACACACACCAGCAATGATGTTACAGAGGCTGAGGGCCACGGAAGGCATATATGGCTAATTTGAGTGGAGCATAAGAACTCTGGAATGCTTCTAATGAAAACCTATATCAACAGACCAGCCATGTCTTGTGAGAAAACCTAGCGTCTCTCCATTGGAGGGAGATGAATTGTCCAAGCATCAATAATGGCAGGTCAAAAGGATAAAATGTTGACCTAAAATGAAAGTTCCCTAAAGAAAGCATCATCGACCCTGTGACATACCGACTTCACAAACCCAGCTCCAAGAAAATCCATCCTGCATGTCTATTGTGCAAACTCCACGTTAAAAAAGATCACTATAATGTTATTATCAACTTACAAAAATGTTTTGGGTAAATAAGTAAATAAAAATCTCTTACTAAAAAATGAGTAAATATCCAACAAAAATGGAAACTCTTGCAATTAGTTTAAAATACTCAATTAACTTTCCTTACTCACTTTTTTTACAGGGTCATGGGGGTCTGTTGGTGCCCATCTCCAGTATACTTTGAGTGACATGCAGGATACACCCTGGATAAACTTGGAGAACCACTCAACTCCTGTTCTTTGAATCAGTGACTCTTACTGAAAGGCAACAGTGCTACCCACTGTGCCACCATGCGACCCGGGTTTCAACTCTATATCTAAATCTACTATCCCTCCCAGTCTCCTTGTGCAAACAGGTAAGCCGTCTAGGGGTTTGATTGACCAAACGCTCTGATTTAAATCTCATTTAAACTCTTTTATTATATTGGCTTGTCAAAGGGAATTTTTGTTGCAAAGCTATAATGCGAACTGAGAAACCTTTATAAACTTCAAACTCATTCCACTCATCATTCACACCCAGCATTATGCAAAGGTATTTGATCAAATGGAGGATGGATGGTGGTTTGAAAGTTCTGCATTTATCCCATCCAAGTGCACACACACATACCCTGCCCAGGTAGGGAGCCTCCAGTGAAGCTGGGGATCGAACCGGCGATCTTCTGATCTCCAGTCAATCACAATGTCCACTAGGCCACAACAGCAGGGTTGGTTATATTAATCATAGTAACAACTTCCATTTTTTATAGCATCACAGACCACTCTATAGCAACCAAACTGCTTACCCTAGCAACCAAATTCTAACTCAGCTTTTGAATATATTTGAGGCATGATTGGGTTGGTTAATATAGCTTAGAGTCAAAAAGGTAACGTTATATTATGTCACTGACTCCTCTATAGCAACCAGTTTGGCAAAGCTCTATTGTAGCTTAGTAAAATCATAGAAATGGGGCTAGGTTTATATTACTTGTTGTGATAATGGCAAACAATTGTTTTAAACTGTGCTAAAGCACAAGTTTAATATTTAAGTCCAAGAGTGGAAACGTGCTCTGGTTTGCAATATTTTCTGGTGGAAATAGTCATAAAGATGATGCCAGGGCCAACACGGTATTCAACATCTTGTGTGGATGACATCATGTGCAGCTTCCAAATCTTAAAGTCTTTGAAAAATTTCAAGAAAAGATTAAGAAATGAGGGCAAACAAATGTGACTGATTTGTTCTTAATCCACATTGTATGGTTGAGAAGAATAATCTGGAACATTGTGGTGGTATACTGTGAAAACTTGTATAAATGTGGTCTGAGAAAGGCCAACTTAAAGTAAAGAAGCCCAGTGGATGGTGATGGTATTACAATAAAGAGCTGCACTTCTAACCTCTAATAAAACTTTCCTCAGAAAAGAGGGATGCATGATGCCTTCTTCCGTAAGATGGCACTAGCAGGAAACTGGTATGATTTGTTGATATTAGGAACTATTTGCATATTTTCAGAGCAACTGGACTTTCTTAACTGTTTTTTTTGAGTGAGAGAGAGAGAAGACAGGAGAAAAAAGAACACATACAGAGAACTCAGACCCTTTATAGGAGGACTTAAGAATTGGATCTTTTCTGCAACTAAATAAACTATGTTCAGTGTTGACTTCCAAAGGTTCAAAAGCAAAACCTCTAATAATCTAAATGAGTTATCTTTATCTTTTACACATGACTTGGCCATGAACACTTCAAAACTGGATTATCTTTTTAATGTTGCCAGATCTCAGTCAGAAAACAGTTATTTGAAAGACCAATGAAAACCTATCCACCTCTGACCAGAAACACAACACTTGCAACATTAATATCTCACATCACTGACCCACTGCGCCTGAGCTGCCACATCATTAGCTTCACCTCAAAACTTAATAAAAGCTATGCATCATCCATCATCAAGAGGTCTAGCTTCCTGATCGAGAGACACACTCTGGCAGGGAGCCATTACCAAGGCCAAGAGATTTGAAATGCATGTTATCTCATTAAAACTGATTAATTAAGGCGGATCATTAAGGTACCGCAGCGTTCAGGATGATCAGGGAAAATGAACGATTCTAGACTCTGCGTGAGTGTATCTCTTAAAATAAAGTGATTTAAAAACACAGAGTACTTCTCGGCTCTGGGTGAGAGACTATGGGTTTCAACCATGTTGCAGTGGGACAATGTGACTAAACATTTTAATGCAATTTCACTTTTGATTCTTCAGTGCTGAACATGTGTGCATAAGGATCATGAACTGCGAAAACCAAGAGTTTGAAAGATAAGAAATTATTTTATCAGTCATTTTTTATGATACATTACCTGCCAACAAGCTGGTTGGGAGGTATTAAATAAAAGATGAGTATGTGTTAAAGTAAGGTTTGATAAAAAGCAGTTTGATTGTTGTGTCCTCAGCCTGCACTGACTATCTCCTGATTGTCCTCTGGACCATTTTCAGAAGCTAATTTCTGACTGGGCTGTGAGCCAATTGGGCAATCCGACTGACTATTGTTATCTAGTGTGTGGAGTTAAAAACACCTTTTTATGTCACTGTATCACTTGAGAAAGATTCAATAAACATAATTTTTAAAACGAAAATTTTGTAATGAATATATAAATTAATTAGCTTCTATGGATTATTTGCATTTATTTATTTTGCGAGAACATATCATTTCTCTCTCACGCACACACAAACAAGCAATACAGAATTGTATTTTATGTTTATTTACAAACGTACATATGTTTCAAAATTGCATTTTAGAATTTGAATATTACTGATGCAAAGATGCACTGCTGGACCCTTGGAATGCATTATTTATCTGGCACTTAGGAGAAAACAATTGGGCACCCCATAACTGAGGTTGAATCACTTGCAACAAAATGATTTTCTCCAGTTGGCAAGATGAATTTGTTTGCATCTGATTTGTGTTGCCATAAATACCAGTTTAATCCATTTACAGATAACAGAAAAACAAAACCAATTTCCCTGCAGTGCACAACTGTGCAAAATATTTCCAAAAAGGTGCCAATCGTGACATTTTCATCCAAGTTTCTAAAAGAAAGAATTGCTGTATTAAAGCGTGCTAGTTCCTGGCAGCAGAAGCTGAACACACTCCTGGAGTGTAAGATCAAGCGCGTCTCCACTTGTTTGCTCTGCAGTTTTTACAACTGAACAGTTTTAGCTGACAAGACTGTCAAGATCCTTCACTCTTAATAACCTATTCACACCAGCACTGCTCCACACTCAGACACTAGGCAGTTTCTAGATTTTCACATTTCTCCATTTCTTCTCCTGAACGAGGGGGGAGAGATGGGGGGGTATTGTCACCATTACCCTAGACATTGACTTTTTGATGATTGTTGACATTTTGAGTCTGCTATTTACATTAAATCAAGAGTTTAAATGCCTTTAGTGCCCTGGAAAAAAAGAAATGTGTGGCATAAATTCTTAACTCTACTCCTCAAAGCTACAGCCATCAAAACTTTCACCTCCAAGCTGTTTTTAAGTTTGTTTACGGTTTCCCTCACGGTTTCCCTAAAAATCATGACAAACAACCCAAAACTGTCCAAAAGACATTTCCATTGGAGGCTCTAGAGAGTGATGCCATCACCCCACTAGTGAGTAAAAAAGCTCAGTCTTGTTGATAATTTCACCCTTTTCTTAAACAAATGACGGAAGAACGATAAGACATATCAAAATATTTCTTTCACTATTAGAATCAGAAGCCTTCAAGAAAAAGAGAACAGCACTAAACTTTCATTATTACACATTAATTTTATATGCAAATGGTAGAGATTTTTGTCTTCTTTCAGCTGGTGCTATTTTCACTTTTATTTTTACAGTTTTTACTCCTAGCTTAAAGCACAGAGCGTGCAGAAAATTCCTCCATTAGCTTCTATTCATAAATTCTGGCAGGTGCTGTTCAAAATACTCACCATAAATCCTTGAAATATAAGCACAACTTTGAAAACTGTGCAGCTTTTTCTTGAAGGCTTCTGATTCTAATAGTGAAAGAAATTTTTTTACTTATCATTCTTCCGTAATTTGTTTGAGGTGTTGTTTTCAAATAATGTGTTATCCCAAAAACTTAAACAAAGGTTATTTCTAACTCGCCATAAATCTTTTAAATGTATTTACAGCTTCACAAAATTTACATCACTCTCTTTGTTGAAGCCTTCTGATTTTAAAGTGATATATTATCATTTTTCTTGAGCTATTCTTGATGTGAGGTGTGGTTTTGCATAGAAACAGCAATCTCTCTCACATATGCTTCCAACTGTCAAAAGTTTCAGTTAAAATGGTAATCATCACACTAAATAAGTCGAGGTCAAGCGTTTCCATGGAAACAGCACTGCCTTTGGAAATCAATGCAAAATGTGTCCAATTCATTTCTAATAGGCCATTGAAATGCATTGAATCTCAATGGCTACCATTGCAAAAGACGAGTATATGTTTGGCACATGGGAGTCATAAATACTTTAATGATGGATCACACCATTCTTGTTTGTAATGTCACTTTCACAACTCAACATAAATGGCACACATCTTTGAAAAGCTCAGATTCCTATGATTCGAATGATGCAAACCATTTCAACACAGCAGGAGCAATTTGTGTTTTGTCATTCTGCCAACTATAAGTAAAGGAACCATTCATGCATTAATAAAAAATGAAGGATTTGTTTTTCTATTGTTTCTATGTCTGTTTACTCAATAACAGTAAGATTCACTGAATTCGAAGAACAAACTATTCAAAAGAATGAATGAACCAATTCATCTGAATGTTATTTATCTGACACGCAAAGAGAAAAACTGTAGTCAGAAAGTAGTCACGAAAGGCCAGTGAACCATAACTAGCATTGTTTCCAGGAAGGAGTCCATCCCTTATTTTATGTACTTTTTTTCTTGTATTAATAATACTAATCTTTCAGGAGTGTGGGAAAAAAGATCCCACCCCCAAGAGAACAGTGCCCTTGGCAACAAACATTGTCTCTAAAGGGTCCTACACACAAACACAGCCAGTTATTTTCTCAAGGGTAGAGACGAAGACAGAATTAAAGAGCAAAAGCAATTCCATTATAACAGTGAAAGAACAGCATCTGCTACGTTCTCCAGAGCCAGCGCTTTAATTTCAAAATCAACCCAAACATGTACAGTGTCACAATCCATTTACACCCGCATGAACATGTCTGCTCGAAACGCCCTCTCGACCCTGCTGCCTCAGCACTTCTTCATGTGCTCTGCCAGTGAGGGATGACAGGCGGACGGATTGAGGGCGAGGGGGGTTTAAAGCTTCTCTCCTCAAACGTCAGAAAGAACATTTATGATCCACTCGCTCGAGTAAAGCTCTCTCCAAGCACCGCAAGCGAGTAATATTAGTGCTCAAGATACACAAACTAGTTTCTGAGTGGATGGAGAATAAAATCCCACCTATCCATGAGACAACTCTGGATAGAGTTATGGCTTTGAAACATGTGAAAATGAAAGGAACACAATGAAAGGTTGTGTCTGCACGCACTTTGATTTTAATTTTTGCTTCATCCAATACTGAATCTTTCAAGTGTTTTGTCCAAATACATGTTTCGAATTAAAATCACTAAACAAACCCTTGTTTTGGTCATGAGAGGATTCCAGGAGTTGATGATACAAATGCATCAAATTTTTATTGTGAAATTATTGAGTTGACGAGGAGATTGGAACCCATCA
This sequence comes from Danionella cerebrum, assembly GCA_007224835.1. NCBI lineage: Eukaryota > Metazoa > Chordata > Actinopteri > Cypriniformes > Danionidae > Danionella > Danionella cerebrum. Next base: position 156,643 of record SRMA01027138.1, on the reverse strand, counting down.
TGTCCCAAAGCCTAGCCGGTTTCAGAATGCATGATTGTCATAGCAGTTGTGTCACAGATGCTTTCACATTGAAGAACTATCCGGAGGGGGAGAGGGGATGAGATGTCCCCCTCACCTACATCTCTTATTCACCCTGCCCCTTTCCTTTAAACACTCTCCTGTCCTGATGTACTTAATGCAAACTGATCCTTGGGAAAAATAATTTATAAAAAACTATATAAATTTACTGCTTCCATCCAGATGAGGAAACACCACACCAGGTGTTCACACCTCTGGAGATAACAAAACTGTCCAAACTCAAAGAAGCACCTTCACCCCCATGTGGTGGCTTTTGAGCAGGACAGGACAAGGTAAAAAAAGGACTATGTGGAGAAGCAATTAGTCATGCTGAATTCACACAGCACGATAAGTTGGCGACAGAGGATTTCACACTGCGTGACATTAGACAGAATCGCAAAGAAATTTGTTCATAAGAAATGTTTCAAAAACAGAGCAGGGTAGCGTTTTCACTAGGACAGCGTATGCCATGCTGAAGTACCAGACCGCAATAATTTTCAAATTGTGAGCATAAAAGTTAGAAGTTAATCTCATAAGCTACTGTTTGTATCTCGCAGACAGCTTCAGATATTTAGCATGTCATGTCTCACAGAGTGAGTCGCATGCAATTCAAAATCGGGGCTAAAATCGTGGAGTCTGATATCGCATTAATCGTCTCCAATGAACAAAAGAGGAGCATGACTTTCCTTTCAGCAACTAAACCGTGATGCCACAACATCAGATTGAGGGAGAAAGCAAGACTTCCCTCCAGGCTAGCCAACAAACTCAGGCCTCAGAAGCCCAGGCAATGGACCTTAGGCCTTGCCAGTTACATACCAGCGGGATGGTGTGTAGCTTAGCAGGGGCACCGGAACAACGAGTGGATTCTGACTCGATTCTGGATTCTCTAGTGGATTCTGACTCGACAGAGTAGGGGAAAAGGCAGCTGCTGAAGTAACCTCATACTGAGATCCCTGCGCATATCTCCATGTAAGGCCTGTCCAGTTGGGAAGCCTTATATCTTGAAGATTATTTCATATATAATATTACACGGGGAGGGTGATAGAAGGAATGGGACAAGATGGTGAGGGCTCAATGATCCGAACGATTCCCTAGTAGTTGGAAACACACCCCTGGATTGGCATGGCCGGCAAAATTGAGATCTCCAGTGACGATGTGGAGAGGGAGGAGATACGCCTCGCCCAAAATGGGCATAACCACAGGAGGGAGAACCAGTGGCACAGCCAAGGCAACAACCCCCATAGAGGACCGAGGGTCGAAGGAGTGTAGCAGAGCTGTCAGAGCTGCAGGGTGGTTGGACCAAGGAGGAGGAGCAAGGTAAGCCCACAGTAAGCGCAGATCTCTGGATCTACAGAGGTTGACACCATGAAGCATGGATACCCATCTTAGTCCAGGGCTGAGAGATCAGGCAGGGCACCTGGACACCAGAACGCTGCATGAACCTGAAAAGCCATGAACAAATTTGCGGTAATTCTGTCATGTGGATGCTTTACGGAAGTGAGAGGAAGCCCGCTGACGCTAGATAACATTAATGTTTACTTTAACGGTTAATAGGACAGCAGGTGCAAACAAATAACATAATGAATACATGGAGAGACAACATGATATAGCAGCCAGTCAATAGATGGCACTAGAGCAACGTCCCACCAGTCAATCAACTAAGTGCGAAGAAGACTTTATGGAGAATAAATTTGAAAAGAAAAAATATTTATGTATTTAGACAAAAGCTTATGTATCAGCATTTAAATACAAGACATTGCATTGATTTTATTTTATTTTTTTATTTGGTGGGGGTGGGGGAAAGTTCCAGTTACCTGTGGAGTGCCATGGTCACTTCAGGATCCTATTCTGTTATGACATGCATATACCCAGAGGCACCATCAATGGATTTAAAAGTGTGTCTTGCACAAGTTACAGCCTTATTTTTTATTCAGATAAAACTCAGCTGTTAATGAGTGGCATGATTGTCAGCAATTAAAGCTTGGAGGGCCAATTACATTTTCCGATTGAATGCACCTAAGACTGAAGCCTTCATCGCGGCTTCTAAAAGCATTTTGTGTATGGGGTGCACATGCTATGCTGTTTGAAATACATCTGTGAACTGTTTTAAGATCCCTTTTTTACATGATTCAGGGAGTATCTGGCATCTTATGCAGGGCGGTGAGAAAGTATTGAGAAATAATGTGTGTTCAATATTAGATACAGTACAACAGAACAAAATATTACTTTATTATTCATATGTAGGTTTATTTACATGTTTTACATGTATTCCCAATTTATGCTGGTTGCTTTGAATGACAATTCCTCTGTATGAAATGTTTTGATTTATTCAACCCGAAGCAATGTATTTTTTAGTTTAATTTAATATTTAATATAGTGCATAATCAATCATTATCGTCTTTTTTATTGTGCATGGAGTGAAGGAGCTGAGGGAGAATGAGAAAGTGCTTTCTGGGTGTCTGATGTTACTGATGTTTGTCTTGTTCTACTTCATTAGAGAGAATAAATCCAGTTTGCTACTTCATCCCAGTCGTGCCTTTGTGCCGATTCAACAAATGTTTGAGAGATACCACATGATCTGCAACACAAGAACCAGGGTTCTAAAGTTTTGAGCACAACTCAGAGTGAGAGGCAACCCATCGTTCCCCGAGATGGGGTGGGTGGGGTTGGTGAACCAATATTTCATTAAATAGCTTACAACATTCAATACTAGATAGCATGTACTCAATGTTAAACTATACTTATAGAGTTACCTACCTTTGCCACAAGATATGACACTTCCTGAAAGCTTTCTTTTCCAAAGGTATTTTGTCACTGTTTGCTGTACTCAGTAGCTTTTGGTCTTGTAACACAATGGAGTAAAATTCTGAACAAGACGCTCAAAGCTGAGAGTGAACAGTAGTTCCAGAAGCTTGTTTGCACAATCACTGTGGCTCTCTGGTACTAAAGCCCTGTCCCACTCTGCTTCTGATTGGTTGGACTGCAAGTGTATTCCAATCCTTAGCCTGGTAAATGAATGAGGGTTGATTTATTTGGTATCGACTCAGTGCAGCTTCCAACATATGGGACGAAATACAACCTGTAACGATTTAAAACAGAATGGCTTTGGTAGCAGAGGTGGTAGCTCGAAGCCTGGCAATCGCAGAGGAGACTAGACGCAGGAGATCTCATACCACTGGCCAGGAAACCATGCGTCCTCACTGGACTGAGTGGGGTGAAGGTACTTAAGAGCCCTCCCCAGCGCACTTTCTGGGAGCCCGCGCACAGTTTGTTTACCTCCATCGCCACATTGAGTAACTTTGAATTATTTATTACTATTTTAAACAAAAGCGACCTTGAACTATGCTATTGTGTCAAACAAGAATTAGTCTCGGAAGTAGCAATTAGGGCGTTCCACCTATGTTCCCAATCATCCATTAAGCACACCACTAATCCAGCCGGTCCAACCTTCAACCAGGTGACGCTGTCTAAGATTCTGCCCACCATCTTCCCAAAACCCCCCACTGGGAGGTGTAACGCAGATACTATCTTGCCTTGTGTGTTCCTCCCCGTCACTTGTTGCTCAGGCAGGCCCTGGTGGTGAAACACTTGAAACAACCGTAATTTCAAACAATGCACACAATATAGTGATCCAACCTATTATAAAGCCTGTCATGCACCAAATGATTCTCCTCCTTCTATCTTCAGGCTTCTAGATGGCGCTGGATCACTTGTATCTGACTTAAATACAGAAATTTTAAAACTGGTTGTTCGTGATGCGTCTTACACTGGGGTTGAACCATTGCATCCAAAACTCACATCATGTTCATTCTGCTTTTAATAGATATAATTTGTTGGGCGCCATCATAATTTCTATGAGTGAAAAATGGAACATTGGCCGTGTGAGCGTGTATGAAACAGTAAAAAGTGTGCATCACATGCTCAATGCGTGAGAACCCTGCGAGCAGAGTAAAAGTATCCAGGAATATCCAGAAGTCAGTAATGTACTATCATCCAGAAAGTACAGCTAAAAGGTCAAGCATGCAAGTTTATCGAAAACTAACCATTTAAAAGCAACAAAAGTTAAAGCTGCAATCATCGCCTCTCTGTGGCTAGTTTGTACGACCAATCCATATTTAATAAATGTATTCAAGGGAGAATTGTCAAATTGGGAGAAAATGTATTGATTTCCTGTCAGTTTTGGAAACTCACTCCAATAGACTTTTTTATAGGTCTTGGTTCATTACATAAGTGTTCCAAAATTGAAATATGTCCATCAAACACAGTATCAAACAGCAGAAAATGAGATATTCTAAGTTACCACTAGGTGGCTGCTTTTCCGATACGTTCAGAAATGGAATCTTAACGCGCATCGTAAATTTTAATCTGATTGGACATTGCATGACTGAGTTATTAACAACTTCCTGTTTCTAGCAAACATTTGTGTGTGCGAAATTTGGTGACTTTCAGGGATATTTATGCCTTAAAAATGCACCAAAAGCTACGAAACAACAATACTCTGAGCAGTTGAAATAGGGTTCTGCGCACCTTCAGTGCTTGAGCCCTAATTATATGTCTAATGAGCTTGACAATCACCTAATGAGATTTTTAGCACTTGCTGGTTATTCAGATGAATAGATTTAATTTTAACCAAATAATCAATGAACATTTGGCTTAAGCGCGTTGCATCATTGGATCTCATTGTTTTGGACAACAGTCCACATCAGTTGTCCTTTGAAAGGGCAGACTGTGTCATGAATACAGCCGCTGTGAATATATTTTATTCTGTCTAGCTTCTGAATAGAGTTCTAAACCAACCTAATTATACAGGGATTCTTCAAGGGCAGTTACCATACCTGTTTCAGACAACTCATCGACTGGCACTGGGATCAGAGGCTAGTGTCACATTCTGACAGCTCACAAGCTTTTCATTGGTCGGACACAACACTTTTTAAGACAGTGCTATGCTACTTTGTCGGAATTGTTCATGGGCGCATAATAATGCATATAATGAATATCATTATAATAATAATACTGAGAATCACCAGAGAATGCTTGAGAAGGCTTGTCGGTTTGAATGCAGAGGGATATGCCAGTCACAAGGGATGCCATCTTGCATTCCGTATGGTCATGAATTTATCTGTGGCTAGTTTTGTCAGTAAAATGAACAATGTTTACTGTATGTTAATTATTAATTCATGAGTAAATCAGTTGGTTGGTCAGCTGAAAAACAGTGTTCGCCTCATGCAATGTCATGGAAATTCAACTCTAATATTTACCCAGAAAAATAGCTATAGAGGGCTACAGTTGAGCAGGGTGACTTGGGTTCTAATACTGGTCACGATTGGGATCCTCCCAACTTTCTCTCCTGTTTTATTTCCTTTCTCCTTCTGATGTTCCGTAAAAAAATGGTTATCTTCTTTAGCTTTATAGCAGTTTTTTGGAAATCACATTCAGGCTCTCATACAATGGGACACATATAGATCTTTTTTTACATCTATTTTATTTGTCTGTGCATTATTTATTATGCCCACAGAAAAATAATCTGTTCATAAAGTTAATGGTAGGTTTAGAAACAGGTTTGTTCCCATATTTGTTAAATAGGAATTCATCCAATCAGCACTAAGTAGGATGTCATGCTCTTGTTGTGCAGAGAGAAATGGACAACAACGCCACATATTTGCATATATGGTACAACTGGTGACCAAAGAGATTACACCCAGTACAAAACCCAGTACAATGCATTAGTGTCACCATTTCATTTTTATATATTCACACAATGTGCCATAAACACAAAAGACAAGAATCTTTTTATAAAGTGAGTTTTTACACTAAATAAAAATCAACCCAGAGAATGATGAAGGATAAGCTTTCCTGTGGCTTAGTTGGTAGAGCATAGTGCTAACAAAACAAAGGTTATGGGTTCAAATCTCAGGGCATCTTTTGTTTGCCAGGGCTCCATGCAGTGGAACTTTAGTCTTAATTACATGGGCGCTAATGCAACTATACACACCAGGTGGAAAGAATGCTTCGTCAGTTTTCAAGAAATGCAGCAAGCTGTTCTTTTGTTTTCAAGCTGTGCTGTGATTGGCTCGTTTTGGTCACATGTCGTCAGCCGGGAACAGCAGCAGTAGGCGGTGCTCGAGAACAAAATGAGGAGCTATACTCCCGAAGGAGCAGAAGCAGAATTAAAGCCGGGTCCCTTCTGACTGTCTGAAGCAGCCGGATTGTTTTGATTGGGGGGAGCTCGGTGCTTTAGTGCTTAGCCGGCACATTTGGATTCCTGTTGTTTACTTGAATTGTAGCAATCTATTTGCTTCTTTATTTGGATTTAGATTTATAGAATGGTGACCCTTAGGGATGCCGTAATACTCGGGTTTTATATCGAACCGTTTCGTACAGCGTTTGTGTATTGCGTTTTTTTGTTTTCTCATTTGACAAACTGTGTTATTTTTTGTTTACGGATGTGAAAACACAGACATTAGGGAAAGAAACACATATCTGTCAGCAAATATCCAATCAATGAACTGCTCCTTTGTGTAGATATCCAATCAGCAAGCTCTAAATTTAGAGGAGGGTGGGAATTTTTCACTCTGCCAGTGGAGGAATTGCCAGCCGCTATTAGGAGACAGCGTAAACTTTTTTTCTGGCTTTGCTGAGTAATATGACAAAGATGGAAAAAGAACAAAGGCCACTATGTGCCAGCAATGTTTTATCTGATGTTATTATTGAATATTTATTTAATGTGCTCACAGTTAATTTCACAACATGAGAGATCAGCAACAGAGGATTTCACAATCCATGACTAAACAGAATCACAGAGAACTTTGTGTTCTCAAGCTGCGTCTTACAACCAAGCCCTCGCGAGAAAGATCTGAGAACAACTGTCACGCGTGCCACACTGAAGCACAAGATCAGGGTCAAAAATGTGAGCGTGCAAGTTTTTAAGTGATTTATTGGGTCTAAATAAACTGAAAAGAAACCCCCTTTTTGAACCGAAACCACGTTTTGTATCTCATCAGCCATTGTATCTCCTTCGCAACAATATTTCAGTCAGAAAACATTTCATACTGCACGATTGTGACTTTCACAAAGCGAGTTGTTTGTACTTTGTACTCTGCGATTGTCACACGTGTGCACGAGCTCCGATTTGCATGGGGTTCTGGACATAAACTCAAATCGGGGCTAAAATCGTGCGTCTGAAACCGCTTTTAAAGAGAAGTGGTTTGGCTTTATATTGACAGATTGCTCATGAACGCGCCTCACATAGTGTGAATAGCTGCTGCTCCACCGTGTGGCATGGAATGAATTGCAGTTCAGCGAAGCGGCATCTAATGTTCAGGAGAGGGTCTGTGCATTCATTTTTAAACGCAAGAGAAAAACATAGGGAACTGGTGACACCGCTGCTAAAGTGCAGTGCAGCAAATGCATAGGTGTGTAACTTTTACTGGTTTCCTGTTTAGTGTCTGGGGATCTCTTTAGCTCAAACTAGACAAAAGTTTTCAACTCCTGCAAAGTGTAGAAGAATGCTTTGACTCAAGATCAGAGCTTTGCAAGGTTTATGCATTCCAACATGAACTATAAACATCGTTCTTTTCAACATTAAAATCTAATTTACCCTCATATGATCATTTCCAAAAAGCAGAGATTGTAATTTAAATATGTGTTTACATGTTTAAGGCTGCCTAAATTGTGTTTCAAGCGAGACGCTCATACATTAACACCGACAGAGACGAAATACATGATAAATTATGGCAACATGCTGTAACATGATTAATCGATCGGCTTTAATTAATTCTGCTTTGGAAGTTGACTTCTGAATTAATGAATCATAAAGTGATGGGGTACACAAAATTCTTCATTAGCTACTCTTTATTCAATTCTAACAAGAAATATATTTATATAACAAAACTAAATATCAAACCTGACTTAAGTATGCAAATGTATTTGGTTCGTAAGCATCTGTGTGTGAACAGAATTCCCAAATCAGTCTGGAAGTTAATCTACATATAATTTAGTTCACACATCTGAGCTCTGATTAGTTTTATTGATTATGCAAATCACATTAAATGGTGTTCAATTTATACTAATGGACGTTAAGCATCACAAGACTGATCACTTTCTAGTCTCTAGACAGGATGCATCTTCTAAGAGGTTTCTGAGGTTTAGCTTCTGCCATCTTTCATTTAGATTATTGAGAACATTGTTAAAACCACCCCAGTAGTGTAGACAGAGATGAATCAGTGTGTGAGATCTTTCCGCTCCTTCCTCTCTTCCTAGCTTCACCCAAGCGGAAACTTCCAGCTTTCCCTCTTGATACGTAACAGGAAGTGACTGAAAATGTAATTCCTTTTGAAGCTGAGACCAGAAGTGAGCAGACACCCATTGACAATCATGTTAAAATAGCCAACTGTACAGCTGAAAATAAAAGCTATTTTCTTTCCAATCACTTGTAAAAGGATGCATAATCAAAGGCATGGTTTCCTCATTGAATAGATGTTTTGGAGCAATATTTTGCAGCATCTTCTCTTGGTTGAAATTGCTTTCTCTGCTTTTTCCTGCCCGCTTTTTCTCTTTCGGGGTCACAAGGGTCTGCTGGATCTCCAGCTCACATTGGGCACTCCATGAACAGCTCGCCAGTCCATCGCAGGGGAACTAAATAAACGTTTTATTTGCCAAAAACAAAGTGCATAAATTTAAGAAACACATTTACTGAATAAATCCCAATGCAATGCAATGCGTCGGAACTGGGGCGAAATTAATGGACTAACCAATGGAGCGACTTCATTGCAGAGGTGGGTAGCAACGAATTACATTTACTTTGTTACATTTAATTTTTCAGGTAACTAGTTCTTTTTGAGTAAATCTTGTAGCGGATGGCGAGAGAGACACGTACACACTGGAGTTCACTAGCTGTGTCTGATAAACGTTATTACGACAAATTATGACTTTCATAGCCACGATTACTTAACGTATCTCTTATAAGGCTAAATTCAATAGTTACTGATAGTTATTTAAGATTTATCAGTAGTTTGCATATATTCAATCATTACTGATAGTACTACGGTGACATTAGATACTGAATAGTTAACTGTAACTTCCTAGTTATTAGATAGTTACGGATTAGTTCTGTATAACTAACTCTTAGTTATGCTTTAATGAACGGCAAATATTTTAAAGTGTTCCCAAATTGTTGAGTGTGTCCACGTTAAGCTTGTTGGAAGCAAAAATAGTTTAAAGTCTTCTCTTCTGCAGGAGGAAGAAATCATTGAGTAATCTGTCAGGAGGTACATCTACAGAGGTAGAGAGTCATTCAGCTAAAAGGTAAACAAAGGTAAAAAGCCCGGGCTCTTGTGGGACTCATGACTTATCAATACCATCAGTCAAGTGCAGTGAGAGTCGCTGTGCATTATCTTCTCTGCCATGGCCCTCCAGCTCTCCAGATGTGATCGCTTCCAAGCTTAACTTGACTCCAGAAGTAAACAACCTCCATGTTTAATGGCAATCGTTTAAAGAATCCATGTCCAGTTCAGATACACCTACAGAAAACATACTGCCCTTTCACTGAACGACCCCGTTTGATGCATCAGATCCATATAGTAATAGTTATTGATATCTGGAATATTTCTTAATTAATGCCAATTGAAATCATGCAATTATTATCACTTTCAACCTGGCTGACATCTCACAGGATATGATGAGTGAGGTATGATTAATGGGAAAGAACGGGAAATGGTTCCTGGAAGCTGAGGGGTACAGCACATCAGACCAACTTGTAATTTTTGAGGTCCTAGGGCAGTGGAAAATAGAGGACTGATGTCTGAGTAATTGCACAAAACGTTCATTTGTACAATCACTGTGATTTGAAAGCAGCCACTCTCACCATTAACAGGAACGTTCTGCACTGCATTTTGCCGTGCAAAACTAAAATATGAAACAGATAGCCAAAACCTTGCAGTGATTACATTTTCTGAGCTTGTTTATGGATTAAATGATTGAAAGGTGTGCTTACATTTCATATTTTATGATTTTGAAAAAGATTGAAACCACTGAAGGTGTTACAAAATGTGTATAAACTTCCTCTTTTTTATTAAATATTGTGGTATCTACATTCATAGGACCCTGGGGGTCTCTGTCTCTATGGGGTATTAAGGGGGCGGGGTACTGACTCGCTTCAGGGGCCGGCCACTCCCCCAGTGCCCAATACATCACTTGCAAGGACACACTACATTTAGGAATGTAGGGCTAGCCTCTTCGTCCAGGTCTGTTGGGTGGGGCTGCAGATCTGTGGCCCCTCCCTAATTCTAGGACAGAGATGACTGCCCTCTTATATTAGACACGTAGGGACTGGGGAGTCCATCAACCCACGGTGATGCTCCAGAACATCATACACCATCTTACCTCTTCAACATATACACAAACACTACACTCCAACTGGGAGCAGATGATGGGGAAGGGTAGATGTCTGCCTCAGACTTTCGACCGGGGGAACCACTGGGCGGTGGCTGGCCACCCTTTGTGTATGGATGGGTGGATGAGTGGATGGATGACTGAGTGGCGTTGGTGTTGGGGGGGGGGGGTGTCAGGACCTGTCATTCTATGACTTTAGTTTTTTCATGTTATGATTTTGTTTCTCCACTAGATGTCCTCAGTAATTACCTGATTGTTTTCACATGTGCCCTGTTATGTATTGTGTATTTAAGGTGACTATTTTTCCCTGTTTATTTGCTCAGTTATTGTTGATGCTAGCCTGAGTCCTTCCTTGTTTTCCTAATATCTTGTTTTGTCAGAGTTCTTTGTTCCCTTGCCTTGTTCCTGATTTTTTTTAATGGACTGATTTCCTTGCTCAAGTTACTAGAGATATTTTGCCTGTTGGCCTTTTTGTCCCTCTGCTAAACTGAGATATTTTGCCTGTTGGCCTTTTTGTTCCTCCGTTAATCTAAGCCCTAATTTTATCTCTGCATTTTTTTGTTCCTACTCTGGATTTTTGTTTTATTTGTAAATAAATATGTTTCATTCACTTACATGCTTTTTTTTACGCATGAAACTATTAATAATACATTCAGGAGTTTTTCAAATAAGGAACTGAAAACTGTGATTCACAGGGGCGTATTGAACGGTTAAAACCGAGTATTGTGGCATCCCTAGTAAGATTACAAAGTTACTAAACTCTCAGAGAGAAAGAGAGAGAGAGAGAGAGAGAGAGAGAGAGAGAGAGAGAGAGAGAGATGTGACGGTCCCATAATAATTGATAGCTAAACCGGGACACAGTAACTCAGAAATTAACAGCAGCTGTCAACAAATGTTGTAATCTAATTCATTATAAAAAATTATAATGAAATACAATAAAAAAAGAGAGCGCATCTTAAATAGTCTGCCCTTAGACTCTGACTGGAGCAGCGAAAACGTCACTGATGTTTAAATGTCACTGAACGTCAAAAACTTCTCCATGGGTCAGCAGGGACGGGGATTAGTGATCCATCCTCATCTTCTGTGGGCAGTCTGTCTGAGGAGTTCCTGAGACATATGTTGAATTGAACCATAGAAAGGAAACACTGGCATTTTCTACATACTTTACATTTTCATTGGATTTGATATATTTTGCACGCTTGATTTGAAGGTGATGAGTCAAATGGTCTGTGCCGCAGTGACACATTTGCAAATCAGGCTTTTCTGCTCATTGTCAGATTGTGTGAATCGGCCAAGCTATAGTTATTTGCATAAGAAGAAATATGAAATAATTGACTTGGCTTTTAGAGACAAGGGAAAGCCGAAATCAAATCAACACATGGTTATTGAGGCGATAGAAGCACCCCATGACCAGACAAGTGCAAGGTAGAGGAATGATGAGGGTCTTAATAATGTGCCTGGAGCCCTCTATGGCTTGCGGTTTGAATCATTATAGACAATACAGGTCATTATAGAGATGTGAGCCAGCAGCCACAGAACAGTCTGTGAAGAAGATAAGCGCTAAAGCTTTCGGGAGAATGTGAGGCTGCGACCTGGATTTCTTGACCTAAAATTAATTCTGTCCTTATCTTTGACTTTGCTGCTCTTCTTGCTGTCCCTTGCTGTCTCTTTTACTTTAAACTTCAGCTGTCAATAAAGCTGAATATAAAAAGAAAATTGGAACACGACCCTTTCAGACTGGTTTTACAAAGCAAATGTCTTTGAGGCGGTTTTGTTCAAGACTCCGATGAACGTCCCTTGAAGCTGCTAAAACAATTAACATTACCTGCGTGCTAAAGTGTGTGACGGCTACCTTTAGAAGATGACAGGCATTGGCCACTGAAGTGTAAATGCTTGAAGAACAAATTAACATATTCTATTACTGTACGGATCGTGTACATAACTAAAAGACAGCCGCAGCTTATGAAACTTGTGTCTATTCCATGCCCTTTTAAAACGTTCACATTTGAATACATGACTGTATACATTTGAATTGTTTATGTATTGAAATGACTAATACATTTAATAGATTGAGAATAAAAAGAAATCTATTTCTATACAGCGCATCAAGAACGTATTCCCAGTGCTGCACAATTTCCTCACAATTTATGTGTTACAGACTTAATTTCGAAAGAGAGAAAATCAATTTGATGACGCCATTGGTCAAAGGTCGTCTTGTCAGAGTGTCTAAAAAAATGAGCTACTTAAAACTCACATTTACACAATTTTCACAAATTTGCGACAAAGTGAAAATTGTGGACAGGTGCATCCTTTTTCCATTGTAACAGGTGCAGGGCTTTAATCAGCATTGCCAGGTGCTCCTCGTTAAGACCAGGAAAGTCACAGAGGGAGAACCTCCACCGCCAACACCAACTGGCCTGCAGAGTCCCTGGGCCAGGCTGGACAACATCTTCCCTGGATAACGCCGAGCATGGGATCTGGCCTACCAGTCCTTGGCAACCCGGAAGAGTCAGGTCACCAAATATCTTATACAGAGTGGAGAAGAAGCTAGCATCCTTGTTTTTATCCCAGTTCAGGTTTTTAGTCGCTGATTTTAATAAATGCCCCTGTGGCTTAACTCTCCTGTTACACTTTTTTCCTCTGGGGTCAATTTTATTCCCAGCAATTTAAAACTCCAAGAATAAGATTTTTTTCGCTAAAAGGTTAGTGCCAGGTAATTGATGTCTTTGTTGAAACTGGTATACATTTTTGTAAAACATATGAAATAACAACAATTTATTTTAAAAGACTTAAAAATTTATTTTAAAAAGACATGGATATGTTTGGGGTCATTTTGACACCAAGAAAAAAATATTTCAAACAAAAAAAAAAATGTCAAAATGAGCAACGTCGACTCCAAATCATTTTCCTTTTAGGTTTATAATCTCAATTGATGGTGTAAAAGCTGAAATGGTGATTTTATGTCTCAAAAATGACTGCCGGCATATCTGTTTAGCCCTAGAACAATTCTGATGACATTAGTAGCCAAGAGTCAACCCTGTCATTCAAGTGGGGGGCGGGATCTTGATAGTCTTACATTTTTGGAAGGTAATGTGTCTTCTGGGGGTTGAGAGACTGGTCAACAAGAAGGTGAACACTAGGAGTCTCATTTTCATCTGAGGAGGATGCCTCATAACCAGGGTCCTCCTCAAGATTTTCATCTGTCACAGACACAGTCTCCTCTGTCCTTTTCACTGTCAAAGACCTGTGACAAAATCTCACAGACAGAAAATCTTTTCTTAGAGGCCATTTTCAACTGTGAGTGAAGCCGTGGAGCATTTTTATTATGTTAAACATATTAAATTAAAGTACAAATTAAAGCATGTTGTAGCACCACGCCAGCAGAGGGAGCCCTCATCTGAATACAAACACCCCCTCTGCTTCTTCTGCTGGTACTTCCTGTTTGGCGGCCATTAAAGCATGGCCTGGGCCAGTTCTCCTTCCTTACTGAGCGTTTATCTTGACTTATTTGATTATCACGTGTATGACTGGTCGCCTGTTTCTGTGCATTTCGCCTCTTGGATTATCCCTTTGTTTTTTTGCTGGTTGAACAAATTACTGTGATTCTTGACTTTTAAGCCTGTGACCACGACTCTGATTTCTGCCTCATGTTTTTGGATTGTTCTGTGAATGAATTCTAACGCACTTTCAGCCTCAATATCATTACAAATATCAACCAAAATTGTGTAAAAAATATATATATTTCTTATATTTTAAACAGATAAAACACTCTTGGGATTATTGGAAAACCTTCTTTTACTTTCGGCTGTTCCCAGTCAAGTTCTTCATGTCCTCTTTCGACACATCCATATATCTCATCTTTGGCCTTACTCTTGACATCTCCAAAATCCTTCTACCAATATAATACAACCATCCCTCCTCTGCACATGTCCAAACCATATAAGACAAAATGTGTACAGGCCATTGAAACTATATCATGTAATTTTTATGTTCACAATGTTCCCCCCATGAAATAAGAAAAAGTCTTTCAATCTGATGCAAAAACAACATATGTACATATACAAATGGTAAACACTGTATGAGGTCAGATTGACCCAAAGGATAATAGGAGTGTTCACTTATTTGTTTGTGATTGGAAAAGCCACTTATATTTGCAGTAGATAAGCCTCCATGGGTGGCGGAATATTTCAGAGCACAAACCAAGTGCGAAGACAAAGCAAGGGTTTAGAGACCTCTGTGATGGGATGCACATATCTTTAAGCACAAACCTTGGGAAGGGGCTGAAATTGTTCTGCATGCTTAAATGCTCCCTGTACACTGACCAAAATCAGAAGCTCCCTGGCCAGAGAGGTTATAAGTTGTCAGAGCTCAATGTGAAAAGAGGAAAGTCTTCCAGAAGGAAAACCGTCCCTGCACCTCACCATCAGGCCATGCCCTAGTTAAAAGCATTTGGAGCTTGCTTGAACAAATTTCTATCCAAATACTACTCATGTTTAGAAGAAACTGGGAAGCTGGGGAAACTAGGAAGATGGTGGTAACATCATGCTGTGGGGACTCTTCAGTGGTAGGAACTCTGAGACTGGTTAAATCTTAGAAGTCGTGTGCAGCACCAGCTAAGGCAACGCCAGCAATCGCACCAGTTGTTTTAAATTGAGTAGAAATGACGTCCACCCACCTATTGTTTAATTTTGATGACAAATATAACATGTAGGTTTCAAAAAGGTTATTAGTGTTGAAATTTTTGAACCATAAAAATAGTTATGCAACATAATATGCATTAGATAAAATAATCTTTAAAAAAATGTTAATAAAGCAATATAGGCATACAGATGAAAATCTCCTTAGCCTCAGACTGGGGTGATTCTGCATTCAGCAGGTCAATAAGCACACAGCCAGGACATCAACAAGGTGACTTCAGGACAACTCTGTTCATCTCTGGTGGCCCTGAGAACAATTTAGGCAAATAGGCAAACCTGGCCAAAAACAAGTATAAAGCTTGTGAACCACATTCAAAGAGACTTAAGGCTGTAATCTTAACCAAAGGTTCAAAAACAATGTAATGAAAAGTTTATAAGTAAATGCTATCATATTTTTTTTTATTTTATCAGAAATCTCAAATGTTATTATTGTGGTGCTTGGTGTGTAAATAAAAAAAACCCCGGAAACATCCTCGAAAACCTGCAACATTTTCAACAGTCCGGCAAGTGAACTAGTGCCTTGTTAAAACAAATTTTCTAAACACTAAAACTTCAACACAGACGATGGGAGATCAGCAGAAAGCTGAGGTCACGAGAGCCGTTTACCCTGCAAAGCGAGCTGCCAGAGCTTGTACCATGTCAGGAGTCAGTACAGCCGAATAAACCTGGACCCATTGTGACGCAACCAACAAGCCAGTTGAGGTTTCAGAAGTGGTACATCTTCAAAGTCTACAGCCTGTTTGGAAATGTTTATGACTGATCGCAAAAAGGTTTTAAAAGCATTTAATCTCAAACGTTCTCTTTGAAACACCAGTAAATGTCTGAAGAAACACTGTGGACAATCAGAAGTGGACACCTATTGCTTTAATTGTCAGAGATGCAACAATATGTTTGATATTAAACATTATGCAAAATATCGTAAAAATGTATATATTTGAAAGCAACTAAGCAGACCAGACACCTGTCAACCCTTAAATAAATCACACAACCATTTCCACAATGGGAAAGATCAAAAAGCTGTCCCCAAGGGACAAAACTGTAGACTTTCACAAGGCTGAAATGGGCTACAGAACAGTAGGCAAACAGTTTGGTGAGAAGGCAACAACTGTTGGTGCACAATGGAAGAAATTCCTCAGACTAGCTCAACTATATGATCATGAGAAATGATCTGCTCCGTGACCTGAAGTGAGCTGGGAGCGCAGCCTCAACTATAACCATCAATTACACACTTCACCATCGTGGATCAAAGTCCTGCAGTGTTCACAAGGTCCTTCTACTCAAGCCAGCACATGTCCAGGCCTGTCTATGGATGATCCAGAGAAGGCGTGGGAAAAGGTCTTGTGCCACCCAAAATAGAACACAGCAAAATGAAAAATCTTGATTTTCTTATTTTAAGAATGATCTAGTTTAGACCTTTAGGGTATAGATTATGGGGCTTATTTTGAGAAAATCTGACCTACATTTTCTTGAGAAGAAAAATATCTTTTTCTGATAATTTGTTTGCTTGAATTAAGAAACTCCTTATAAAACAAGCTTTGATTTTTCCACTAAACTTAAAACTAGAATCTTAAAACAAGAAATTTTGACTCTGAAACAATTTCTTATTTCAAAAATATTACAGATATCTTTTTTTAATAATTCAATGTTAATTTCTGATAAAAACACCCCTCTCAGAACAAAAAAAGAATGCTTAGATAAAGTTAAAATCATCTTTGATCGAGCAAAATATCTGACAATGGGGGAAGTAAGTTTTACTTGATAAGATTTCTTGAAACAAGAATAAAATACTTGAAAAACAAGGATGTTATTCCTGTTAATGATTAATCACAAGCATTCTTGTTTCAAATTTCAGTTTTCATTAAATTAGTTTTTCATTAAAACCTGTAAAAATTAAGCAGGTTTTTCTAATATTATTAATATTTTTAAGACTAGCTATAAGCACAAATGTTCTTATAATACTGTTTTTCTAAAACCTTCAAGACCTACGGGAACGCCGGGGATCCCATTTGCATATCAATTTTTAAATGGCTGTAAAATTGGAACCACATAAGATAGAGCAATAATTCTTTTCACATCATAAACAGAAGAAGTTAGACTTACATAACATGCTTCACAGAGCTGTTTTTTTCCATGAGTGGGTGTGTAGAAAACCAGTAAAAAGTCGCAAAAGATCCTTAAAAAGTTTGCACAAAAAAAATAAAAAACATCTATAATGAATCTATAACAACATTATAATCTACACCAAGGGTGTCGACTGCACTTCAGATGAAGGATGTTTCCTCATCACATTGTAAAAGTGATAAATTCCCGCAATATTATCCACAAACCACAACGTGACGTCATCTTCCTGGGACTTTTACAGCTCAATCGATATCAATATCTCCCCTAAATATCCCACAACATCCCTGTTTCCATCTGTGAGGGGCATCAGGCCCAAAAACCCACACAGGGGTGCAGAAGGTGGAAAGTGAACTTTCTTCATGTGTGAGGCATGTGAAGCGCCTCTGTGTTGTTGTGGACAGGAACTGTAGTTTAGAATTTTATTTATATATAATAAATATAATTATAATATATATATGAAAATAATATAATTTATGTAATTTATTGCACTGTATATTAATTGTCTAATACAAAGATAACTATGATCAAAAGTATATTAGAAACATTTATGTTTAATTTGCAATTTGATTGTACAGTCGTAAATATTTTATTTTGATGTTCATGGTATGTTTTATGCAAAATGTGCAAGTTTTTAGTTTTTTGTCTTATTTTATAAATACAAAAATCTAGCAATGAATTCACTCAGAATAAATTTACTGTGGTTCAAAAGCATTTTGTGCAAATTTTTTACCTTTTTAGGGATATTTTAAATTTTTAGGGATAAAATGTCTTCATTTAGAAAATGAATTGTCTGTATTTATTAAAAAAAATATGGGAAGGAAAAATATTTTTCTTTTTTTGTGTGTGTTTTTTGGAGTTTTGACACTTTCTTCAGTTAATATTTAACTGACTCTAGTAATATTATTAAAATCTAGGATATAAGGGTTGTACTGATGTATGGAAAATTCAAAAACTCAAAAAAAAGGCACCACAGCACGTAAAAATGAAAAATATGCTCCAGCGGACTTAGTTCTATGGAGGGTCTGATAAAGGGTTAAAAAAGATTATTCACTGCTCATAAAAAAAGAAAGTGAGCTTAATTGTGAGCTATAATATATATAAGACCATATTTCTTGTTTCTTCATACAATACAAATCCTGATTTTAAGAAATAGTGGATAAAGTTTCTGTTTCAAATATGTGCAAGAAAGACGTGGAAAAAGAGCAGCTAACTTTCTTTAACCACTATTTTTTTTTATAAAATAGTAATGATTCAACGGCAGATTAAGGACAAATATTCTTTCATGAATGCTGTTTTCCCTAAAATATTGTCAAGTATTTCATATTTATCATTTTCCTGGTTCACTTGTGGCTAGTTACAAGTTTAAATATTCTAAACAGCTTGAAAACACTTGTTTTAGAGTGGCTAGACATCTTTGATACTTTTAAGAAATCTTGACTAACAAATTTATGAACCAGAATTTCAGATCTTTTTTTCTAGGAAGAGTTTCAATCGATTGTGTTTCTCTTATTCCAAGAGAGCATTTTTTTGTAAGGCCCTCTCCATATTTGGAAGAAGGATGACTGCAATCCCAAGTTTGATGGATGTCTCCAGCATGACCATGACCTCAAACACACAAAATGACTATAGATTGACCAAAGTCCTGTAGTGGCTTATTTAATCTGCAGACCAGTAATGAAATCATTGGACGGAGCTGAAGATATGATGAACCTATCTTCTTAATTGTTCCTCCTCCAAATATTCTATTTTCCACTTTTGCAACAAAGCATTGTTTCAATTACAAATAAGTAATATAATGCTGAAAATTTTAGACTTTTTTTACTGTCTGACAGTTCCTATAATGAAAATGAGATATATCTAGCGTCTTTTGTAAGGGGAACATGCTTCAGTGTATCTCAATCCCTCTACTGCAAGTCTGAATTCTGATCCAAAATGTGGTGTAGATGATAATAGAAACATGTTCAGTGCAGGCTGTGGACGTACTCATCATTGAACTGCATACAAACTGAATCCTGATTTTAAGAAATAGTGGATAAAGTTTCTGTTTTAAATATGTGCAAGAAAGACGTGGAAAAAGAGCAGCCAACTTTCTTTAACCACTAATTTTTTAATAATTGTTTGCCCTGCTTATGATTAAAATGATGGAGGAATGTTTCAGTTGTTGATACATCATTAGCATTATACATTAATCAAATCTTTTTACACAATTTCTATGTAAAAGATTTTTTGTACTTTTTTTCTATGTATTTCATCCTCTACCTATCCTTATGTCAATATAAGCGATACATGTTCTCCCGCCATTCAAAAGCTATTAAAGAAAGATTCCAGGCTGAAAATGAAGCAAATAAAGCTAATTGCATTTCTCAATGCTTTCATTTGAATGAAGTGTACAGAGCTGCCATCATTACATCATCACTGGTTAGTAATGATCGGTTTCACTCTGAGCCACAAAACAAACCGAGTTTAAAGAAAGCTCAAGCATGTAATTCAACCTCCAAGATCAGAACAAATTAAAAGTAATCCAGTCAATGAGCACTGTAACAAATAAAATCCCATTACGTTTGAAAATAAAAAATGACAACAGCAATACGTTTTTGTAAGTGCAGTGTGACCAAGGCTTAAGAGCCATTCCACTAATCAACTCTGCCTCTAAACTCTGACAATCAAGTCATTTCAATTAATCAACATTGTGAAGCCTTTTTTTTTGGTCACAGTTCGATGCACGTAGGATATCTTCTAGATGCAATAATGAGAGCTTGCATATGCTCTGATGCAAGTCAACAAGCCGTGACACTTTCTGAGCTTCTGCTAATTTTAATATATGATGCAGCATGAGGAATCTGCCAGCATTGATTATTATTTGCATTTTTAAAATGCCAGATTTATTTTTTCTCTATTTATCCATCCCTCTAACTCAAACACTGTAGCTCCACCACTAGTCCAAAGTTGCATGTATGCTATTGCTAATAACTTTATTGGTCTAGAGACAAAGTTCTTGATTCTGCTTAATTATTGGCTCATGTCATGTCCAATCGACTATATGACATCATTGTATGAAATGCTAATTAGCCACCATTTTTAATTATATTCAAAACCTACTTTTGTGAGCTCCTCCTGAACCGATTGTCAAACAATAAACAAAAAGATAAAAAGCGTTTGCAAGGTGGACATAAACAATTATGATGTATCTCTCATCAAAATCTCAGTAATGCTTTAGTGGATGTTATAATAACCATAATCTAATCTAATATTGCCCCCAACAATAATACATTTTGTTGTTGAAAAAAAAAAAAGCTTTTTGATATTTATTTATTTGTGTATTTTTTTGCAGTGTGTATTGTGATTAATATATAGTCACCAATCATTAAGAAATCATTGGTAGCAGGGGTACGTAGCTGGAAACGGTATTTGAAACACTTCAAAACTGTCAAAAATGTATAGTTCTAAGTATTAAAATATGTATTAAGTATTTGTTCTTTAACTATTTTAAGCTAAACTCTTGATGACGGCGCTTGCTAATTACCACCGCAATAAATGTGCTTTACCTCATGTAAGAAAAATGATTAAATTTTATTAAATAATCCTAAAAAATAATAAAAAGGCGGGCAACATAAATTGAAAATGTTTTGACACATTCCACATTTAGCTTAGTATATTATTTCTCTAATGCTGCATAGTTCTAATGTTAAGTTGGCAATAAAGTACAGGAGTAACAGATGTAAAAGGTCTTTCCTCAGCTTATTAAATCTGTGAATTGGTTAACTGTTAGCACCTTCAGCATTGGCATCATTTTTAAAAGTATGTTGAAACGTTTTCATTTATAATAAAGGGACTAAAAAATAATGGGCCTTCATAGAATGTAGATGTATGATGCAAGCAATGCCTTTACAAGCTTAAAAACAATTCTGGAGAGAAGTTCATCTGCTCGGTGGCAATAGATCAAATATTAACATGTTTGAGTTCTATTGGAAGAATGTCTGTGTGAAAGTATAGATGTTTTATATTTAAAAAGCTGTATCAGCGAGTCATGGAGGCTCTGGGCCAATGCTCATCTCTCTCTGGTTTCTCCCTGTCCACTCTCTGCTCGTATCGGTGAGTGACAAGCTCCTGACTGACCCCAGTAGTGTCTTCCCTCCATTAAAAAGCCTCACCTAGTTTACCTCCTGTCAGAATTGATTAACCCTCAGCTCGCCTGTCTTTTCTGGTTATGTGGCTCAGGGCAGAATGATTCAAGCTCGTCATGACAGCACTGACACAACCGTATCTACTGTTATGTATGTAAACCTGTCTATTTCAATCTAGCCTAACATTCTGGCTGAGGATTTATATCAAAAGAGATTCTTGACTGTAGCACGATGTGAAAAAAGTAGTACAATGGAAGATTTTCTGACTGAAATTCAAAAGAAAAACAAATCGGTGGTTGTGAGACTTCGAGCTGCTTTAAATAAAAGTGCTGCCTCACAGATTTTTTACAGTTTGACTCTTTCCCCTGTTTTTAAAAGACGCTGATGAAACATTTTACACTGCACAGACTACCACAGTCTGACTCCGGACAAGCATATTCACAAATGAGCTGGTCCATTTGTGCTAACATCCTTCATGCTGACCACATACTAATTTCACAGCGGATTGTCAAAAATATCACTTCAGAGGCTTCAAAATGCCAAGTCATCCAGGAATCCAGAATACAAGGGATTTTGAAGAGCTTTTCAGAGCATTACTTCTCTTCAGCCAGACGGTTTGATGTGTAAATCTGCATTTTCACTTCTTTTCAACAGAAAGAGAACTTTCGTCACTTGAGAAGTTGCATAAATAATGAAAGCTGTTTAGAGCACATTGTTCACGTGTACGCTAATGACTCACATTGCTGACAGGAGCGGCTCATCATTGATTTGATTGATACTATGATGTGTTGTTCCTGAATGATTTATTCTTTTTAAACGAATATTTGGAGGGACTCCGGAGGAACGAATCATGCCGGAGAGGGATTTGTTCAGTGGCGCAGGCACAACATCCTTATGGCTTTTCGAGTGTAGCCCAAATATCGTTAATGACAAAAGAACGGAAGAGAATTTGAAAAAAATTTGAATCTTTTCGGTTTCCACTACTGTTAACAGTACGGAGCGGTCATGTGACAAATGAAAGGCTCGAGAAAATAACTAACTTTAATAAAACTGATTATATCGATTCTCATTCCTTCATGCGGTGCACTCGTTAACGTCAGAGATATGTAATGTTAGGAACGGAAGAGACTCGTGAACTATATTTTTGCATATATAGTAGATTTTTAGGGAAGTGACACACAACATTTTACTGGTATTTTACTAAAATGAACAAAATGACTCTAAAAGATTAATTCGTTTTTCTGATGAGATTGAAAGATTTGAATTAGTAAAATGATCCGAACTTCCCATCATCAATCGATACAGAATCATTTTTCTTTTATTCAGGTTGCTTTACGATTGGCTGAATCTTAAGGTATCAATATTTTCAGCGATTTCTGAAACTTTCATACTTGATTATGCATAAATACCGTCCTCGGGATTCAAGTGAAGTGTATTTGGAGTTTTGGGAGATTAGCATCTAATTGCAACACAATACAATATATTGTAACGCAATATTTCTTTCTTTTTTTTTTATCTGGCAAAGTGATATATGTGTAATGTTGCCAGGACAGTCAAGGTTAGTTTATTGGTGTGCAGCTTAAAACCCATTTAGCTGTTGCAGACTTACCTGGTGTGTTGCAATCCAAAACTCTGCTTATACTTCTGTAAGTGGATGTCATTTTAGCACAAACCATGTCTAATGATGATGGCTCAGGAACTACACTGATGTTGGATTTCAGTGACACATTTGAAAATGTTTGGCATTTCAAACACATATATTTAGAGAATGTACAATATGTTTGGGTAAAAATGCTACAAAAATGCTACACAAGAAACTGAAATGACTAACTTGATAGGGCTAACATTACTGATTACTGGAGATAATTACACTAAACATTTTACAAATCGATAAGATGATTGGAGGTTTATGGGTGGCAACATTGGCTGGAAAACTGTGAAAACAAAGTTTGATTGAATTTCAAAGATACTGTACAGAGCGGAACATCAAACGTCCCTGTGTTTTTCTTGCACTGTCCCTGAAATGTAAAATCTATCCGCTTTGCGAACATCTTAAGACTCGTTTGGACTGAGTAAACAGGGATGGCAGTCAAACTGTGGATCAATTCAAGTAGCAGATGCGGCGAAGTCAGAAATCTGCTAAAATAGTTATGCTGAAAATCAGGAGATAGTGCTCTGCTGACAACACAATGGAACAAAGTCAGCATTTTTGTAACTACTATTTTTTGTTAGTTTAATTATAGTACACGCTCAAATGTTTTTTTTTTTTTCAGTTTAATAAATTAATCCAAAGAAATCTCTGCACACACTGGTACGTGTCCAAAACCGGCTGTTTTGAATTAAGTAGGAAAGCCGCAACTCATCTATCGTTTAACTTTGAATTCAAATATAATGTGTCGGTTTCATAAAGGTTTTTTGTTTTGATTTGTGGGGTTTTAAATGAACATCAGAAGAGTTATGATGCATAATTTGCAAGATGATTCAAATTAAAATGTGAGACAATGTGCGATTATGTTTCAGTTTCATTTTACACATCCCAAATCCCCAAAGTGCCATCTAGTGGTGAAAAGAAGGGATAACCTTTGGAAGTACAACACCTGTAATATGGCTTGTACTTTTTAAAGTTCTGGCATAAAACAAAGCACAATGGAACCAAAAAAGTGCTTGGAACAGTGTATAAGGTTAAGAAGATGTTCATCTTGTACTTTGATGCAATTTGCACATTTTTTTACCCTGTCTAAAAACTGTTTATTGAACTTTCAAAATTTTTACATAATTGCTGTTAAAATTACAAAATTTAATACTCAGAATCTACATTTTTTACGATTTCAGGTCTGTTGTTGAATTTCTGTGTAATATAAATCAAGTATTGTCATGAAAAAAAAAGCCAGAAACTTCTATGGGTTAAATTAAATATTGGTATGCCAGTCAGAATAATAGCATGCATTTCTAAATATCCCTCATGTGTAAATCCCAGTAAAACTTGTCTACTAAACTATCAACTAAATGATGACAGGATTTTAGATCAAATTGTTTGAAGTCTCATTTCCAAACATTTCACCTTGTTTTTGAGGAGAGAATCTAAAGGAGATAAAAATGACCATAAGCCAAACCCAGTCTGTTTCATCTGTTGTGGAATAATTTTCACATATTTAGAGACTTAAAAATAATTCATATTTGGAAAATAAATTAAATCAAACTTTCTAATTCATGGATCCTCCCCTCTCTCAAATAAACCTGAAAAGGACAAAATATCCTTAAAGCATGGGAGGTTTTAAAACAGCTGGTCGAAGAGTAGACAATGACAGCAATGGCCTTATTTTGTCATCTTTATGAATAATTAAATATGAAACGTAATTACATTTGAATATGCTAATTAAACTGCCCTGAGAAAGGACTATTTAGATATCTAGGGGACAGAATCCATTTCAAACAGTAGGGATAATGGATGGTTGTGACAAACAGCATAACAAAGTAAAACTTCCCCCTGGTCACGTTAATCACGATTCCTGAAAAGTGAATACTAATGTCCGACATTAATCTTTCCTTGAAGAGAGTGCTTAGAGTAAACTTCTCCTCGCTGCTCTGTGTTTCGCAGAAACAAGCTTATTTCCCTTCTTAGGACTGCATTTGGAGCTATAATTGTAACTCTGTTTTATGCCAAGCTCACAGGCTGCGATGAAAATGGTTCCCCGGAGTCTTCTGGAGCTTACAGACCTTCAGCTTTCAGCACTTAACCTGCCATGGTTCTTATCTGCCACTGCTTTCATTACCAAAGCCTTGCCAAGAGAGCTGGCCAATGGTTTTTGCATCTTAAAAATGCACAGTTCCAGGCCATTTCAGACCTTTATTTTTACACACCTCGTCTCCCAAAAGTTTGAACACTATGCTGCGTGAGAAGATTTGCTTTAAATGTATATTTTTAATCTCACGTTTGATGCAAATTGGTTATGGTAAAACTAAGTTTGCGACTGAAACATTCTTTAGTCTTTAAGGGTAATTTCCGATAAAGAAAGTGACATCATCCATACGTTAAAAAAGGGGGACAGAAAACATCTGGAACCCCTTTTTATTTTGCAGCCAATTACTAAATTATTTTTAAATAATGACGCTTTTGCAAATAAAATGACTATTCTTTTTTTGAAGGTTTAACTAGCTAATGACATCAAATATTACTTTATACTAGTGCCATTAAAATGTTTTTCACATGGATCACATGTGTGAGGGGAATACCTGGCAAATATGAAGGGAATGATTCAATTTGCATTTGCCCATTTGCGGTGTGCACCAGGCATAACCAGCAAAAATAAATAAATAAATAAATAAATAAACAGTCTATCACTCTATCCATATGTTTGTGAAGACTACTACAGTAAATATTGTGTCTGCCTCAAACATCTGTAACAGCTGCCACTGAAACCAGACCCATTTTTACAGAGCTCTAATATTGTTAAGCAACTAAAAACTCTACTCTTTCGAGAGCACCTACTAACTAAATAATTAAAAATAAAATTAGAAAAAATTCTGAAGCAGTGAATTTTTTTCTGTATCAGCTCTAACGTCTTCTGTGTGCATGTCTTGTGATAAATCCGATCTTGTAACAAACTACTTATATTTACTCCCGAACTGTAAGTCGCTTTGGATAAAAGCATCTGTTAAATACATAAATTTAAATGTTATTGTTTATTATCAAAGATGGGAGTAGTTGACAACAAATCTCATTATTAAATAGTCACTTATTCATTTGGTTGTTTTAAAATGTGGTCGTGGGAACAGCCATGACGTGTAGGAAAACCCTCAGAACAGACTTGTTTGAACAAAAAGGTTTAGTTTATCAATATTACCCACAAGGACGAGGCCTCTATACCCTACAGCACTCCAAGTGGATCAGATGCACAGCGAATAGTAAATAAAATTAAATCCAAATTATAAAACTATAGACTGTTTTTAATGCTAAGAATTCCCAATGGAGGAAAAATAACATACTTGTTCTGCAATTACCATATTTTTCGCCGTATAAGATGCACCGGCATATAAGACGCACCCAATTTTAAATGAGGAAGATCTAGAAAAAAGATTCTGAACCAAATACTGTAGTAAAATATATTTTATCAACTGTGTAAAAGTTTAAAACAGCAGTTTAAGAACAATTATATGCCAAACATGTAACATGAACAGTCAGTAAACAGTAAAAGAAACAAAAAAGGCTGTAATGTTTCATATCTGCTCCTTAGGATCCGCGCTATGGTTGGATAGACGAATAAGAGATCAGCGCGCACCGCCGGGTGTACAAATATGGCCGGAGTGTGATGGGAATTTTCCTATATAATACTACCATCTAGTGGTCATTTAGAGAAATGTAATTTGAGAAACTTTTAAGTTATATCACACGTCATACTTTAGTCCCGCCCTTCTTCCAGGGCTTGGCTTACTTTGAGAGGCTCTTCCAATGCGGATAACACGTGTGTAGGAAATGCGTTGAGACTGTTAAATCTTTACAATAAATAGCTGCATTTGCTGTGTTCTCTCTCAAACGGTCTCCAGTGTTTATTATCAATTGTGAAGGTATATTTTTTACCAGAACAGAAGCTAGCCCCTCCGCTCCGCGGCGCATTTCTTATACAGCAAAAAATATGGTATTTGACACGTCTCTGGTTCGATTCGTTTTTGTGTAGCTATGTAGTTTGTGTAGCTGTCACTTTGCCAGAAATATCGATGCTATTGTTGAATGATTGAAATGTGTGAGTAGGGTTGAAATATATGGCAGAAAATTCAATGATAATCCATTTTTTGGGGAACACAGTTGTATCCAGACCACTTTACATTATTTCACTCTTTGCAATATTGCGGACATTTGTTACTCAAATAAGTTCATTTTTTCCTCATTGAAGCACCCCACTCGCCTCTCGCCCAATGTGCACTGGAGACCACCACGACCTCAAAAAGGGATTAAGCGGGTTCGAAAAAGCACCCTATTTTGACAGAAAAACACATAAGCACTTAATCTGTAAACCCTGAGTTTGGAGGGATTGCTGTAGTTATTTGAAGCCAAATAAATATTGTAGTTATTATAAGGGTCTCAATCAGGTTTTTTGCCTTTTTGAGTCTCTGATTTTGCCATTTTACTCATTTGCATAAAGCCTATGTGACACTGCTTTTATTTCTGACTTCAGATCATGTGGTCAGATGTAGACATCCCTAGTAGTTATCATTGTAACAAACAGATAAAAATGTAACCCAACAAATCCATCATTTATAGCCTAATATTTTCAATTGGGAGTTTTGCCGGAGCCTTTCCTGATCCTATAAAAAATACATATCAACAAAACCCAGCACCAAACCACATTTCTAACAATGCTGTGTTGATCATTTACACAATAACCATTTATATCAAGTCTGGGTGATACATTTGTGATTAGATCTGTGCTTTTTTCTGCGAGCAAACCATTCACTGATCAATACAGACTAAGTGTAAAACGACCTCTGCAATATTTTAAGACTAATTGCAATCCGATCGTACAAACCGCAAGAGGCTTGGGGAACATTCCAGACACAATTGAAGAACGGAAAACTCATGTATTTGTTCAGCCACATAAATAAATGTCACCGCTCCAGGCAATATTCAAAATGAAATGACCAAAGTGCCAGACACCATACATCAAGCATCTCCATAGATACAGACCACCACACACAAGAATCTACACAATCTAATCTACGTTGAATCCTAAAGCAGAGCAAAGGTGCACATTACTGGGATTAGCACTTAAAGAGATGGCACATTCAATAATGAAATACTCTTTCTTTTTATTTTCTTCATTCTCGGAGCACCACTGAAGGTACTTAACCATAGACTGTTAAAAGGGACACCAAGTTACCGCCTCCTGCCATTGGGACATTTGTAAAAATTGGCAGAATTGGGTGCTGACAGAAAATCTTGAAGTAGGATGTACATGCGCAGAAGCGACGGGAAGGGGAGCTAGTCGTCATGTCTGAGAAGAAAGAGGCAAGCATTCGATCAGGGGCCTGTACCATGAAGCTGGATTAACTGGCTAGCAAGCTAAATTTGCACCAATCCTGGGTTTTGGTTACCATGAAAGGATCTAGGATTAAATCAATCTTTGTCATTTACGCCACACCGCTAACCAGATCTGGAGCAGGTTATGTTCTGGATTAGAGATTGCATTCTTACATTCGTCCAATCAGCGGTTACAAAAGGAATTTTTAAGTGACGTAACACACCAACGTTCACACCAATCCACATTAAACTTTAACAAAATCCCGATCTAATAGTTCACTCTATCAACTCTTCACCACATGCAGAATAAATGCTTTACTTGTATAAAAACAACATATTGCTGTAGATAATACAGTTTAATAATGTAACATTCAGTTAAATAGCAGAAGGGTACTGCATTTAGAAGTTACAGTACTGGACTTGAATTTTTCTTTACAGAATTAGTCCTGTAAAAACACAGGCCTAAAACAACCCAGAAGCCAGTATTTACAACAAAAAGTTTTACAGTGTACATATGGTATGTAGAAATCAGCATTTACTTTATTTTGAAATACGACCATAAACACATTGAAATATGTTTAAAAGTGAAATGTAACACGCCAAAAATCATCCGCATATCACGGGTGATACTCTTTTTTTTTTTTTTTTTCAAAAATCAAGGTATGGTGAACAGGTGTATTCGGGTTGAAAACAACGCAGAAGAGTCAGCAGGTTGTGAACCGTAGATCTGACAAAATAGATGTCTCTGGGAGCTGATTTTATGGGGCATGTAAGTGATTAGCGGTGAGTTGTGATTGGTCAGAAGATTCATTGCTGTGAGTGGCTGAAGGTGGATTCAGAACAAGACTGAATTCCTGACACCAGCAGAACCTAAGATTCGATTTTGCATTAATACAGAGCTAGACAACAGCAGGAATTGAACCACTTTAAAGGGTTAAGAGCACTGCCGGTTTCAAGTCACATCTGCCCGAGATAATTTTTAAACAATAAGGAGAAAATGGCGGTGCACTGCAGCGCAGAAAAGGTTGAGGTCTAGATGTGGCTTGGCTTTCGATAACAAATATCAAGTTTTGTAACCTAATATCAGCCAATAAAACATTACCTGCCCTATAGCAGAATTGTAAACGCATTGTAAACTGCGTTGATTTGGACTGTCCAGGTCCAACATTCTCCAGATCTCTTAACCATCTTGAGCAAAATGCTAGCTGCAAATCCAAAGTTTTTGGCATGTTGGTTGTTGGTGGCTAACCCATCGCTCGAAGCCAGAGTTTAGAGCTGACTCCATCACAGGGAAAGCCAAGAACCACCTCAGCACCTTTGCACCACAGAAAGAAACACTTGCCTGAAAATTGACCGGGACAAGTTAAGAGTTAATTAATAATTAATATGTTGCATCTTCTCATAGGATAATAGCGGTTGGGCTCATGAATAATTAAAATACAGATGAGTCATAGACATCTTATAGGACAAAGACGCATCACTTCCAGAGAAGAAATGTGTTTTCAAACAGGAAGTCAGACGCATGTAAATCACTGAATATATCATATTGTTTACATCCTGCGTATCTTGGCCCTTTACACAATCTACATTCAGCATATAGCTGATATCTCACCATCTGTTTAATAGTCTAAAGCAGCGGGTCTCAAACTACCAGTCTGTTATGCGCAATAGGGAAACACAGGCGGACCCAGATGCAAGAGTAACTAAAAGTCTTTAATAAATACTAAAGGAGAGAAGGCAAAAACACAGCCACCGGCACTGAAGCCTGAACAGTTCAAAAAAACAAATTGTCCAAAAGGGGAAAGCCGCGGAGAGCCTCCGGTCCCGAGCAACCACCGTCCACTACCAGCTTGTCACAACGACAGAGAGAGAGACACACGAGATCCTGCCGACACGACTTGGAGCAGAACAGGACAGGACTGAGGAAGAGATACAGGTAAGAAATCGTAGCATAGATGTCAATGATGTATAATCGTCTGACAGAGAAGGGTTAGAGGAAGGAACGTTAAGAAGGCTCGCTAATCAGCGCGCGACAGGAGACCGGTGCGCGTAATTGAGCCAGACAGGTGCTCTAAATGAGAGATGAGAAAGAGAATGAGAGTTAATTAGATAGAACACAGAAGCTACTAACACTGCCCCCCCCCTAAGGAGTACCTCTAGGTACTACAAGAGAGCGCGAGCGAAAGTACTGATCAATGAGAGACTTGTCAAGAATATCACGTGCGGGTACCCAAGAGCGCTCCTCGGGGCCGAAACCCTCCCAATCAACCAGAAATTGATATCCCCGACCCCTGCGACGAGCCTCCAATAGACTCTTAACTCGATAAACCGGCTCCCCTTCCACGATCAGGGGAGTCTGGGAAGTACACGAAGCGTCGGAGACAGGTGGGATGAGTGGTTTAATGCAAGACACATGGAATACCGGGTGAACGCGCGCCATAGAGCTAGGAAGCCGTAAGCGCACCGCGACCGGACTTATGATCTTAGAGATGGAGAACGGACCAATAAATCGAGGTGCCAGTTTGCGACAAGGATGCTGGTTCGGAAGATTACGTGTGGCCAGCCATACCCTCTGGCCGCAAATATAACGGGGTGTATGGCGACGAAAACGATTACCATAGCGACACATGCGTTCCTGAGACTCAAGAAGCGCGGCTTTGGTGAGCCTCCAGGAACGGCGAGCGCGAGACATGAAACCTCGAATGCTTGGTGCGGCCGCCTCGCTCTCCTGAGAAGAAAAGAGAGGTGGCTGGTAACCGACGGAGGCGGCAAAAGGAGAGATACCAGTAGCGGACGACGGAAGGGAGTTATGTGAATATTCCGCCCAAGATAAATAATCAACCCAGGAGGACGGAAACTTGGAAGTAAGGCAACGCAAAATGCGAGCAAGATCCTGGTTAGCCCTCTCTGACTGACCGTTACTCTGCGGGTGAAACCCAGACGAAAGAGAGGCCGAAGCTCCGAGCGCCTTGCAAAACTCTCTCCAGACTTGGGAGGTAAATTGGGTACCACGATCAGAGACGATGTTAGAGGGGATGCCATGGAGTCTAATGACATGATCCAAGAGGAGCTTAGCGGTCTCGGAGGAGGATGGCAATTTAGACAGCGGAATAAAATGCGCAGCCTTAGAGAAGCGATCTACCACAGTCAAAACAGCTGTATTACCACGAGAAGGGGGCAGACCTACGACGAAGTCGAGAGAAATATGAGACCACGGACGGGAGGGCACCTCCAGCGGGTGAAGAAGCCCGTGTGGAGGGGCACTCTCCGTCTTATTGCGTGCGCAAATGGTGCATGAGCGAACGAAAGCGCGCACGTCTACGCGGAGTGATGGCCACCAGAAGCGCTGGCGGACAACTGCCTCGGTGGCACGAGCACCCGGGTGTGCAAACAATTTCGACGAGTGGCACCAACGTAAAACCCTCTGCCTCAGATCCTCGACAACAAATAATCTCCCCTGAGGACAGCCCTGCGGCGAGTCTACGGACTGAGCGGCGCTCAAAACCTCACGTTCGATACCCCAGGAGATCCTTCCAATTACACGACCAGGAGGAAGCACGAAGTCAGACGAAGCGGACACAGGCAGGACCAATCTCAAAAGGAACGCACGAACCCTCAAGCCAATGGCGCCATTCCTCTAGCGCTAACCGAATGGCGAGCAATTCACGATCACCTACGTCATAATTGCGCTCGGAAGGAGAAAGGCGGTGAGAGTAGAATGCGCACGGATGCACCTTCCCATCCTCCTTAGCGCGCTGAGAGAGCACGGCTCCAATCCCAGTGGCAGAGGCATCAACCTCCACAATAAATTGCAAGGAAGGATTTGGAGAAACTAGGATGGGAGCCGTCGTGAAGAGCTCCTTAAGCTGTTCAAAAGCCCTCTGAGCCTCAGCCGACCAGGAATACCGGCGTTTTACGGAAGTCAGAGAGGTTAACGGAAGCGCAATGAGTCCAAAGTTCCGAATGAAACGACGGTAAAAAATTGGCGAACCCCAAGAAGCGCCTAAGCGCAGCGCGGTTCTCGGGAATGGGCCACTCAGAAACAGCACGAACCTTATCAGGGTCGACCGCCACGCCCCCAGAACCAATGATGTGCCCGAGAAAGGGAACCGAAACCGAGGGGAACAGACATTTCTCCGCCTTGACGAACAGGCGGTTTTCGAGAAGGCGCACTAATACAGAGCGAACGTGCTGAACATGCGTGACAAGATCTGGAGAAAATATTAAAATATCATCAAGATAAACGAAAACAAAAACATTGAGCATATCTCGGAGCACATCGTTGATCAGGGCTTGAAACGTAGCCGGAGCATTGCATAAACCGAACGGCAAAACCCGATATTCAAAGTGTCCGAGGGGGGTGTTAAAGGCGGTCTTCCACTCATCCCCCTCACGGATACGGACCAAGTGATAAGCGTTACGCAGGTCGAGTTTCGTAAATATCTGGGCCCCGTGCAGGACATCGAACGCCGAGTTCATGAGCGGAAGCGGATAGCGATTCTTGACAGTGATCTCATTCAAGCCACGGTAATCTACGCACGGACGGAGGGAGCCGTCCTTCTTTTTTTACAAAGAAGAACCCGGCTCCCGCCGGCGATGAGGACTGGACAATAGTACCTGCCTGGAGCGCGAGCGAGAGGTACTCCTCTAAAGCCCTCATCTCAGGTTGAGAAAGGGGATACAGGCGCCCCTTAGGGGGAGAGCAGCCAGGAAGGAGGTCAATCCGACAATCATAAGGGCGGTGCGGGGGTAAGGAAGCCGCACTGTCCCTACAGAAGACCGCGGCCAAATCGTGGTACTCCTCAGGCACGCCAGATAAATCAATATTTTCAACGGACGACACGGGAGCAGGGGTGCACGAAGACACAGCGGAGATGAGACAAGAGGAATAACAGCGCAGACTCCAAGAAGTAATAATATTAGATTCCCAGTTAACATGGGGGTTATGCAATCTGAACCAAGGATGGCCTAAAATAACCGGACAAAGGGGAGAATTAATAATAAAAAAACTAATAAATTCGTGGTGGTTGCCAGAGACCGTGAGACTCACCAACCTAGTAGCTTGGCGGCAGCGAGACAGAACCCTCCCATCCAGAGCAAAAACAGTACGGAGATCAGGAGACTCCGTAAGAGGAATCCCGTGGGCCCTGGCAAACTCTCTGTCCAAGAAGTTCCCCTCGGCACCGGTGTCCAGCAGGGCGGCGCAGGGGAGCACACGTCCCTCAAAGCGAAGTGTCACCTGAAGAGAAGAGCAGGAGGAAGGCGGGGTTGCAGAGGAAGAAGAAGCGCTTGCCAGACAACCCCGGATTACTGGCAAGCGTTGGATTTTACTGGACACCCTCCAGCAAAGTGACCGGAACCACCGCAGTAAAGGCACAGCCGAAGGGAATTGCGCCTCTGTCGCTCCTCGGGAGACAGCCGAATTCCACCCAGCTGCATTGGCTCTTGAGAAGAGGAAGGACAGATGGTAGATGGGTTGTGGACCCGGGAGGAAGACCGTTGGGTAGGAGTCTCCAGCGTAGTGGCACGGTAGCGTAGAGCGCGGCGCTTCTCTAAGCGCAGCGCCAACTCCACCAGATCGTCGAAGGAGTGAGGAAGCTCCTGAGAATACATGTCCTCCTTGATTTCACGCCGAAGACCCTCCAAAAAGCGCGCACAGAGGGCCTCCTCGTTCCATCCAGACGACGCAGCAAGAGTGCGGAACTCTACGGCAAACTCCACAACGGAACTGGATCCCTGGCAGAAAGATACCAAGGCTCTGGACGCCTCATGACCATGCAAGGAACGGTCGAACACCTTGATCATCTCAGCGTGGAAGGAGAGGAAGGATCTGCAGCATGGCGCCTCTGCTTCCCACAACGCCGTAGCCCAGGCCCTGGCTTTTCCGTTGAGTAGGGATAAAACAAATGCTACCCTGGACCTCTCGTCAGCATAAGTCAGGGGTTGCAAGGAAAAAATAATTTCGCATTGTGCCAAAAATCCACGGCACTGAGCCGGCTCCCCACTGTAACATGGCGGATTGTTAACACGCGGCTCCGCGTGCCTCTGCGGACTGGGATCGCCACGTTGGAACAGCGACAGCTGCGCGGAGAGATCCGCTACCTGGGTAAGGAGGCTCTCCACGGTGCGCCTCGAGGCGGCAAGCTCCTCTTCGTGACGGCCTAGGAGTGCCCCTTGTCTCTCCAACGCGCTCTGGAGATGATTCTCTCTTGCTGGGTCCATGTTTGGTCAGACGATTCTGTTGTGCGCAATAGGTAAGCACAGGCAGACCCAGATGCAAGGTTAACTAAAAGTCTTTAATTAAACTAAAGGAGAGAAGGCAAAAACACAGCCACCGGCACTGAAGCCTGAACAGTTCAAAAAACAAATTGTCCAAAAAGGGGAAAGCCGCGGAGAGCCTCCGGTCCCGAGCAACCACCGTCCACTACCAGCTTCACAACGACAGGGAGAGAGACACACGAGATCCTGCCGACACAACTTGGAGCAGAACAGGACAGGACTGAGGAAGAGATATAGGTATAGATGTCACTGATGTATAATCGTCTGACAGAGAAGGGCTAGAGGAAGGAACGTTAAGAAGGCTTGTTAATCAGCGCGCGACAGGAGACCGGTGCGCGTAATTGAGCCAGACAGGTGCTCTAAATGAGAGATGAGAAAGAGAATGAGAGTTAATTAGATAGATCACAGAAGCTACTAACAGTATATGACTTAAACCCTCACAAGTATGGCGAAGAGGTGAAAGGAGGACTAGATTTTAGCCCGAACCCAACAAAGCCCATCGGTACCCAAGGAATCAGTTCGGGTTTGGCCTAAATTTCAATAATTGTAATTGAGTCGTGTTCGGAGAAATGATGCAAAGGAGCATTTCTTTTCTATAAATATGTTTATGTTATGGTCTGAATATTGGATTGTGATGAAGCCACAGATTTATTTTTAAAACATGAAGCTAATAATGCTAGCACGTAGCCACCTGAATGTGATGTGGGCTAACTCATAAAACTCAGATTGTAGCATCCCATTTACCAACGGCTGAGGCAGCCTTCGGAGGCTGGGTATAGGCTGCGTCCTCTGAATGATGCAGAACCTGGATTAGGATATTTTTTTCAAATACTACGTACTAGAGTTGGCCGATTAATCTGTGAAATTGTAAAAAAAGATAAAAATTAATTAAAATTATACTAATCTCTTTGAGTTTAAAATAAATTTTCCAATTTGACTTTTGTTCGATCCGGTGAGCTTCAGATGAGTGAATATTTTACACAAAAGGGTTGAGTTTGCGTCATCATGTATTGAAACATAATTTCAATTTAAGAAATGCATCAAGAAAATAAATACACTACTGCTTCACAATGTACTTGACTAAAGCGATTGTGAAAATCTAAATCTTGGCAGAAATTTTTTTTTTTTTTTTTTTTTTTGCAGTGGTGTTGCCTTTACTTGGATAAGGCCAGTATCTGTCCCAATCTTCACTAAACTGATAAACCCTACGAAGTCTGGGGCCTTTTTGCTGCTTTAGAATTGTATCTAATCATTTAAATCTGACGTTTTTTTATGGCAATGTTTCATTTTTTTTTTTAGCACAAACCCCACTTTTTTTTACGAACACAGTGGTACCCCAAGATACGAATGCTTCGAGTTATGAAATGTTCAAGATATGAAAGGTCTTGCGGGAAATTTTTTGCTTCGAAATACAAAAAAAGGCAAGATACAAACAACCACAAACAGTTCTGTTCTATTATCCGCTTGTTAAGTCTGACGTCGCGCTGTGCTTCCGGGTCCTGGCACTCCATTCTCCCATTGCAGACAGTGCTAAAAGGGTCTGATATGCCTTAAAACACTTTAAATCAGTTTTAAATCGAGCGAAACATTATTTATAGATTACCAATAAAAAACGTTTATAATGTGGAAAGTACTCTCAAGGTAAGGTTTGTGTACGTATTACGTATTTTGCTTGTGTTTTATTCTCTTTTATTATCATTTATTACATTAACAATTTGTAGATTTAAGGATTGAAGAAACGTTTCTTGATTTTCCATTTTTTCTAACAACTTATACTGTTTCTGAGAGTTGTTGCTCGGATTAGGCGTTTTACATGTAAAACTAGCTTCAAGATATGAAATGTTCGAGATATGAACGTAATCCTGGAAAGGATTAATTTAATATCTCGGGGTACCACTGTACATCAAAGCTAATATCTTTTTTTAAACAGGTACTCTACATTTTAAATTATAATTAAACAATAGTTGGGTCACGTCATTCCTACATAATTCAAAACAGCCACTGCAATTGGCACACGCACCGTTTAAATAAAATAAAACAATGTTAATCGTCCAGAAGGGTCACGCCATGCAAAAGAAAAGCACCAGAGCATGATCTAAAACACCTCTCCACCCACGCATCCTCTCACTCACTCAAACACACTGATTCATCAGAATATAAAACTGAGCCATCTGAAAGACCCGGCTGCTTACCCGTCCTCTTAAAATGACAAATATCGTTTTGGTTCCTTTATCACATTCGCCACGGCCCACCGAGCCACTCCATTGATAACGTGACTGAGCAAACAAGCATGAATGATCTTGTTTCTGGCTAATAAATTTGAGGCTGACAGATCCTCCCAGTGATGTGGACGTGGTTCATTCCAAAAAACACAGACATTTTGCTTGTTGTAGACCACTGCTCTTGAAAAGCACAATCGAGATGTTGATCTGAAACCGTGCTGAAGCAGATAATGAAACGCTGGATCTGTCAGACACTTTTAATTAGAAGTTTGTTGCGAGCATGTTTTCGATGGTTTATAATTAGACTATTCAGCTGCCATTGTTAACATTTTCTGAAAATGGAGTAAAAACAAAGAACATGTCAGAGCTAATTAAAAATTTCACTTTGCAGCGTTAAAGTTCAACAGTATGGGAGCTGATATTTAGGGCTAAACAGAGAGGTGTTGAGAAATGTGATTGATTTGTCAACCTAATATAAAGGTGCTCTCCGTATAGTTGCTTTTAAAAACTCCTGTTTTATGTATAGTTTCATTCTACACGCATTTCAAATTCTTATTTATTTGAGTTTTAATGATTATATCTGACATTCTAATGAAACCCCCCAAATACTGTATTCTTGTCGTTGAAGACAACACAAGTAATTTATATATATATCTATATATAGATTTGTTTAAAGCCTTAAAATAACTTCAATTTTTGAAGCAGAAGCATATTGTCACACTGAAAATTGTAGACTAATATAATGTGAATATAAAAATCCCTGACTAACAAATATTGTTTTTCATTAATTAACCTGTTCCATAATTATTGGCACCCCTAACAAATCCTAGAAAATAAATGTAATTGAAGTATTTCTGTCATTTCTACAGTAGTTTACAAAGTCGATCAGAGTATCTAGGAACATTTAATTAGTAATTCATCATTTCCTGTTTCTCTGGGGAATAAATATGACGTGACACAGAGGCCATTTCTCTTCTCCACTCTTCAACATGAGAAAGACAAAGGAACACAGTGTTCAAGTAAAGCAGATGTGTGTCGACCTTCACCAGTCCAGCAATGGGTACAAGAAAATAGCCCCCGCCTGCACCCGCCCATATCTACTGTGAGAGGAATCAGGAAGAAGTTTAAAAAAAACTCGAACAGTAGTAAACAAGCCTGGAGGAGGACGCTCCACGCACCATGAGGAGGAGGGGGGAGAGAAATAAAACATTCTCTAAAGCTCACGGTTAAAGAACCTCAACAAATGAAGCATATCTGGGTCACAAAGTCTCCAAAACAACGATCAGGCGCCATCTACAGGCCAACAAGCTCTTTGGGAGGCAAGGAAAAACCTTTTCTCAGTCGCAATCATAAACGCAAATGTTTTGAGTTTGCTAAGCTACTGGGGCTTCAATCGGGACAGTGTTCTTTGGTCAGATGAGATCAAGACTGAGCTTTTTGGAAACAAACACTCTACGTTTGTATGGCGGAACACAAAGGGTGAGTATCCCACGCCCACTGTGAAGTATGGAGGAGGATTGGTGATGCTGTGTGTTTCTCTTGTTAGGGGCCATGGCATCATGGATGCTTTGAAATACCAGAAAATTTTAAGGGCAAAATCTGGAAGAAAGCTGAAGATTGGTCTTTCAGCAAGATAATGACCCAAAACATGTGGCTAAATCTACTCAGAAATGGTTCACCACACACAGAATCAAGCTCCTCCCACAGGAGTCACTGGAGGATTTAGAGATCTTTTGAAAAATTACAGGAGAAGATTAGTTGCTGTTATGTTGGCAAAAGGGGGTTGTACATTTTAAACACCAGGGGTGTTAATTGTGACACCTTTGATTTAATGTAAAAGAATAATTTCTTAATGAGGGTTTTTTATTTTCCACTGAATAAATGCACTTGAATTAAAGGTTTGAGTTTCCATTGTGGTCCGATGTTATTTAGAACAAAATTGAATTTTTTTTGTTCTATATAAAGCACACATTTTAACTAGGGGTGCCAATAATTATGCAGGGCACTGTGTATATATTCACTGATATTTCTATATCAGTAATGCTTTAAAGTCTTCCACATTATTATGTAAATAATATTTCAGTTTAACTCATTGATGACATTGTGTCTAGGGGCTGTTTTGATCACTGAAAACAATCTCGGACACCTATGATCTTTAGATTACCGGTGAGCCCAATTAAAGGATAAACTAGTAAAGATGGGTTCTCCATACTGTTAAGCAGACCACCATTTTTAAAAACAACATGGAGAAAATAAAGGATGTCTCTGCTGCTGAAAAGTGTGAAAGTTCAATGCTATTGTCAAGGTATGAAAACATTAGATATTTCACAAAAACAAGATCCATGGATCAGATCAAGACACAAGCTGCTGATATGCCGTTACATAGCAGTAGATATACATTTGAAGCTACTGGTTCCTCAAGAGTCCCACGGACCTCCAGCTGTAGACTCCTCCAGAGTCTTGAGGTTAGCATCGCTAACCAATGCTCACAAGCAGAAACGGTGCAATCGGGCAGAATAATCTTCTAATCTTCGTTTTTTTTTGACAAATTTAATCTTTTGTAATATATTTATATTTATTGAGATTTTTCTGATTAGGTGGAAACGTCCTGTGGCAATGTTGGGCTCTGAACAAATCTACAATATTCCACAGCTGATGGGATTTTTTTTTCTCTGGGAGTTGGATGGGACAGGAATGAAAATCCACTCCCATGTTGTGCTCTACTGCAAACACGGCAAAAGACAATTTTCAAATCAACCTATAAAGTGTTTTGAATATGTGAGCCAGGGTCTTCGTCTTGGTCTTAGCACTTCCACGGTTCCTGTGTTGTTGCACTCTGGTCACAGCCGCTTCTGTGAAATGTTTCATTGCTTCTTAGTTAGAACCAAGTGGCAACCTCTCACTTTTCCCTCAGGATGTTTAACAGGGAGTGACTGCACCTGCAGTTCATCAACTGACCACTTGAGGCAGGTGTCAGAAGAAGGTATAAATATTCTATTACTTTTATCAAAAACAATGAGAACATGTTTGTAGGTCAGATGAATGTCAGGTTTGTGTGGTGCTTACCCTCTGTTTAAACTCAACTCGAACCCATAATGGTATTCAGTGGCGAATAAACAGAGTATTATGCATCTTTAGATTTGTTCAGACAGCAACAATCAATCATGTTTAGCATGTCAAATTATGAGCCGTTCTATTGAGTTTCTTTGGCCATTTGTCCTCTAGTGTTGTGCCAAATGTGTGTCTGAAATATTAAACATGATTACGCATGATATCCATTACATTAGCAGACGTCGTTTGAATTAAAGGGACGGTGGGGTGCTATTGTGGAAAACAAAAATGAAGTAACTCAATAAAACAAGAATTACTTTGTGTGTGTTGTTTTTTACATTTAGGATATTTCTGAGAGAAAGTACATGAAGCCATACTTAAACGTCACAATATGACACAAGAAACCTGTTAGAAAACATTGATGTTAATGTGTGGTACATCAAGCTCATAGACCAATCGGAACAGGATGCTGTTGGCATAACCGAAAAAAGAGGATCCATGCGCGAAAACCTTCCAAAGTGACTGTTCTACAACAATTCTGTCAAGACAAATGGGCCAAATTTCCTGCAAAGCACAGGGAAATACTCATTAAGGTTATTGCGAATGCCAGATTGCAGTTAAACAAACCAACTGTTAGGCCCACAGGGACTGGTGGATTTAAATATTCATGCATGACAATGCATGTTGTGTTTACTTGTGTTATCTTTGATTAACATTTACATTTGTTTGATGATCCGAAATATTAAAGTGACAAACATGCAAAAAAAAAAAAGTTTGCAAACACTTCCGAAAAGACACTTTTGGGTCTGATTTTAAAAGATACAAAAACAAAAGAATAGAAGGTTATTGCAGGAAAAAGGACGGTTTTCCTTTACCTCCATCATGTTTCTAAAGAAGTGCTTGTTTTGCGGGTCGCATGCTGATTTCAGTCAGGTTTGTTAGCCACTTCTATGGTCAGGTTGGCTGGCGGACGGAGGGGTTACTTAAGGACTCCGGCAAAAAGAGATGCCTGCATGGAATATAATGACAGACATGAAAGGCACCAGGAGATGTATTGAAAACATGAAAAAGGTGAGTCACTCCAGACTGAGCATCAAACTCGAAGGGCGGCTGACATGAATGCCCTAATTGGAGACTCGCAAAATATATGACATACTTTCATGGCACCAGGAAACGAGATGATTTAAAAGAGATCCGCAGAAAAGAACACTTTAAAAGATACACCCTTCAGTTGAGACTAAATAAAACTACCCTGAGACATCTCACATGGTTTTTTTGTTTCTGACATACAGTGTGTGAAACAAATCGAAAGCTTTTCCGTCAAGCCTCGCTGCACTTGAGTTTTGAGCAAAATTGTGAAAGATGACATTTCAGGATACTTTGATCAAACTCATAAATCAGCAGAGTAAATCATTTAATTTATTCAGCCCTCCTGGTCCTATCATCATCGTTTTCACATTTCTACATTCTGAAAACACAGATCTGACAATACCGTCTAACCAACATGTGCGATGACCTTTGACAATCTCAAAATTTCCGCTGGATGTGTAACAGGAAGTGACTGAAGCTGCAATACATTGACTGTCCACTGGAGTCAGTAATGAGCAGATTGTCATTAACAGTAAATTTCAATTTAACAGCAAAAAAAAAACACATTTAAATCTGGGACAACCAGGTTTTTATTAGAGATGTTCCGATACCATTTTTCCCCTCGCGATACCGATCCCGATACTTGGGCTCAGGGTATCGCCGATCTGATACCTGGGTGTGTATCTGTATATACTCGTTATTTAGGATAATGGTATTGGATCGGTACGTGGACTCAAATACTCGCCGATATCGATGCCAGATTTTTTTGTGGTATCGGCAGCATTTTCGATACTTGTATTGGAATAACTCTAGTTTTTATGAATCATTTATTTCACCAGCAACTATGGAATCTTTGCCATCCCCATGCACTGACTTTCAACCAATTACAAAATACATAATAGTGATTTTAATCATGCACTGGATTTTATTACAATGTATTTTTAAAATGAATAAATTAACAATCACCACCAGACATTCTTATCCAAAACAACAAATTTTTGGAAATCATTAACCATATGATTTGACCTCCATGAACAGAAAAAAGTAAGTAAAATGAAATCAATGACCCCTTGAAGGGTTTGAAGACATCCAGAGCTATTTTAACAGTGTTTCATTTTGATTCCATTGATTCCTGGATCCTGTTCGTTAGTTGGATTGTACTTTAACGTCTCTGTATCTAATATAAGCAATATTTAAATACCCAAGATCTCAAGGCTGATAACCATTTGGTTAAATTACATTCAGATAAATAATTTCCACAGTAAGCCAACTATTGGCCGTATGGTTTAGGTTAAATGCCCAGAGACCTAAAAATGCATTCAGAAAGACTTGGTGAGTGTTTAATCTCCGGAGCCTTCAAGGCGAAGGTCTCCTCGCTTTATGATGGAAACCAATGGAGCATTAAAAATGGCTATGAGCATCATTGACAAAATGATTGGGCTGAGTTTGTTTATCAAGCCCTTTAATTAAATCCTTGGGTGAACTGTAGCTTGCAGATAGATGGAAGTCCATGAGAGAATTGATGGACTTGATGGCAACCTCCGATAATTATTCTGAGCAATGTTCATCAAGGCTATCTAGGGAGAGAAGTGGGTTCATCTGGTCTTTTGTAATTGACACAAGCTCTCCACCTCTTCGTTTTAAGAAAGTTTCTGGTTAGATCATCAGTTATCCCTCACTGAAAAGTCTTCTTTTGAAAAGTATACCAAAAAAAATGAATGTTTAGAGAATAATATGTTTATATAATGCTTAGTGTTACAGTTAAAAAAATAAATACAGGTATATTAAATTAACATTAAAGATTTCCACTGAGGTTTGCTATTTGCCACGCCTGTCAAAATTTTTAGTGGGTTCCTATTTTTGCGGTATGCGGCACTCGTTCCACTATTTGCAATTGAATTTCTGTAATTGCAGCGTGACTCTGTGTTGCAGCACATTCCTCCATTTGCAGCATGTCCCTCTATTTGCACCACAATCCAATATTTTCAGCCTAGTTGTCTATTTGCAGGAAGTTGTAAATTTGTAGCCAGTTCCTCTATTTTCAGGATTGTCCTCTATTTACAGGATGTTTCTCTGTCA
Organism: Danionella cerebrum; assembly: GCA_007224835.1. Classification (NCBI taxonomy): domain Eukaryota; kingdom Metazoa; phylum Chordata; class Actinopteri; order Cypriniformes; family Danionidae; genus Danionella; species Danionella cerebrum. The sequence continues at coordinate 113,520 of SRMA01027138.1, read as the reverse complement.
TCAGCCAGTTCCTCTATTTGCAGCTCATTCCTTAATTTTCCGCTTGTTCTTCTATTTGCAGGACATTTCGCAAATTACAGAATCTTTTATTGCACCGCATTCCAACATTTTCAGACCATTTGTCTGTTTGCAGGACTTTTCTCCATTTTCAGGATGTGCTTCTGTTTGAAATAGTTTCCAATAATTTCAGACCATTTGTCTATTTGTATGAAATTTTTACACTCGTTCCGCTATTTGCAGGATGAAGGCCACTACTTGAAGGGCGCTTCTCTATCATCAGCCTGTTCCTCTGTTTGCAGGAAGTTGTATATTTGCAGTTGGTTCTATTTTCTGGATGTTCTTCTATTTGCAACACGTTTCTCTATTTGTAGTGTGTTCCTTTATTTTGCAAATCACCTGCAACCATGTATGTTTAATGTTTGTAGAAACATGTCAAAATGATAAGTGTTTTTATTTTATTCTTTATTCTTTTAAAATATGAAAAAAATGTGCATTTTTCATAAAAACTGTCTGGCGCTTTTGTTGTAATGATCACTGATCTATATTTATTTCAATGTTCCCCAGATGCTTTATCATCCTAAACCATTGCAAGAATACTCTCCTTTGATTTTTTTTTAAGGTTAGTGGGCTACTATGACTTGTGTTTACGATGTGTGCAGAACATAATAATAAAAGCATTAGTAATAAAAAATAATAAAAATATTACACTTTCCATACACCATATGGTTTGTTCATATCTCCAAACACCGCCTCTCAAGCACATGCACAGCTCTCAAATGAAGAGTCATGTTGTTTGTATATAAAAGAAACTCATCTTGATCGAGCTGTGAGGCTCAAGTGCTGCATGAGATCAGAATTAGACATGCAATTCTGTCTTAACATGAAAGAGGCTCTAGCTGGGGAAAGTGCATATTGCCTTCAGCACGACACAACATCGAAATTAGGCTTTAAAATCCAGAAATACAGCAAACAGGAAGATGCACACAAAGCAACTGAGCTCATCATAGCATCCAGGTTGAACAAAGGGAACATCAGGCAAAGAGCATCTGCTACAAGATCCCAAATATCATTTTTAAAAACCGATGCCTTCTGTTTGGTATGCAAAAATGGATTTTCCCCCAACCTTTTTGGGGTTTCAGAACAGATGGTTCTGCTTGCTCGAACCGCTCCACAATTAAACAAAGAAGCATGGATTATTTTCTTGTCTCTCATACAAGCAAATTCAATTAGCATTTGAGCTGTGTTTGAATTGAGAATCCGTTCAACATCATGAATAGACTGTATTATGATTTAGCACAGCAGCATCCAATCCGAATCTGAGTTTGAACGGATGGTGACCTGATTATAAAAATGTGATTAATTTTATTAAAACACAGAAAGCTAAAACCAAACATTGCATTATTTCAGCCTCTGAAGATCCCTTTAATGTAATTAAGCATCTTGCAGCACAGGTTTGTTTCAAATAAACAGTTATCAGTTATTTTTTGTCACTCATTTCGGAAAATGTTACAACAATTTAGATTTATTCATTATCCACAGAATTAAATATTTAGACAGATCACAAAAAATCTGCCTGATTCCAAACGGCTTATCTGCAGAAGAAAGGATGTTGTTAAATTTCCCATTAGATTGTAGATTTTGGAAAACCCAGTGGACCAACCACAGTAGATTTTCGGAGAAGCCCAAACAACACAACTCATTTTGGGATAATAAGTAGCATTTTACCACTTGATTCATCTGTATTTAGCATTAGCTTAGCATAGATCATGAATCATAAATTAAACCATGCTTTCCTTATTTGAAGGTTGACTCTTCCCAGCAGACATCCGCAGTGTTTTAACTGCTTCTGAACCAACAGGATGTTAGAAGCACGTCTCTCTGACATTGAATGTTTGCTGGGTTTCACATTTGAATAAATCAAGCAGAATGGAGCAGAATGTAACTCTTTTTCTTTCGCAGATTTTACTACAGCAGCAAATCGGTAATGAAAATAAAAGAGTCAAGAGTTCAAATAGAAAAAAATATATATAGTATTATTATAAACATCAAAGCAATGATTTATGCTAAGCTATGCTCAGTGGTGTAAAGTAACTAATTACAAATACTCAAATTATGGTAAGTGATTAGTTTTTTCTCAGAAGTTGTAATTTAGTTTGTGGAATTAAAATTGTATATTTTTACTTGAGTACATTTCTAGTTCTGTATCTGTTCTTTTACTCCACTACTTTTACTCAACCTGCCTCAACCATCAAATGTATTATTATTTTTTATTATTATTATTATTTTCTTTTTCTACAGGGATTGGCCTCAAATTGCGTATAAAGAAAACATCCTCTCAAAACGAGATCTGGCAAATGTAACCAATACAACATCATCACATCAATACAATCATTAGAAATAGAAATGAATTACTTTTATTGATTCCATCCCCAGGAAAATCGTTAAATGTTTCATTAAGAATCAATTATTCTTTCTCTTATT
>SRMA01027138.1:81095-111019 GCA_007224835.1 Danionella cerebrum | reverse complement strand
CTCATTTAACCTCTTAAGCCCTGAGGCCTATTTTCCGAAAATCCTATACTTTTACTTTTAAGGCATTTCTCAGCTTTTACAAGGCCTAAACTGCAAATCTTGGTATCAAAATGAAGATAGGTTCTTGGGGAGTGGTGCGGATGAGTTAATTTGACAGTCAAGAACACTGGGTAAGAGTAATTGATGTTGAAATGGCCAAAAAATGAACTCCGCCTAAAAAAAAAACACATGTTTCCTCCAATACCTCCTTATTTTACTTATAACGAAGCAAATAAACACAATCAATTGTAACCGCTACATGTCAAGAACATCTGTAGCAAGTTTGGTGTTCATACTACAAGAAACTAATATTCTGTAAAGGTTTTGATTGAACAAAGTTTAGGCGTAATCCATGTTGGCACAGTTTGGCACAATTTGGCACAATAATTGAAATATGGAAAAAAAATCTTGTCCAAAGCTTCAGCTACGTTCATAGTCTTCTTTTCTTGCTTATGGGACATGATTTCAGCAAAAAACTCCTAAAGAAACGCTGTAAAAGGGGGGTAGAAGCTCATTTACGCCATCTTGCTGCGCTTTTGGGAACGTTTCACTCACAAACGCTTTGACGTCGAGCTTCTGCGTGTCCCTACCCCCCCGACCATCTGTCCAATCCAGGAGATCTATATATCGACGGAAAGCTCTGATTCTATGGAAACCAATCAGCTCAACCATTTTGAGACTGACGGGATCGCCGACGAATCACACGACGCGCAGCGTGGAGAGACCACCTCTTACGCACCGGGAGTCATTCCATATTTGGTGACGTAATGACGCCACAAAGCTAAAGAAATAATCCAAAATGGAGTTTCCGCGAAGCTATCGACCGGACATAACAACAAACGGACTTTTATCGCTATGGAATAACTTTTTGTTGAAAAAACGGCAAAGGTAAGACAAGATTTACATGCTTGCTTGGTTTCGCTGGCGTTTTTTCGTGGAACTTTCGCTCCCTGCTCTGAAATACTTCATGCAATGTTAATGAGTTGCATATCACTGGATTCAGCTGGTTGTTAGCTTTCACTTAATGTAATGGTTCGGGTGTTTCCGCTTATATTGTGGATACATATCGCACATAAACAAAAACGTGGTCATGAATTATACTCCGGACATGTTGTTGTTTATTTGCATGGCGTTCGAGCTGTGGTTAACGGATATGAAATTGAATTAGATACGTTTTTAGAGGAGTTTCCGCTGAACACAACAGTATTTAATATGTGTGGGTTATTCTCAGGGTTCGTGAGCTATGAGTGAAAATGTAACGCACAAGGGGGCAAGTCCCCGGTACCGGGGCCTCTCGGGCTGAAGAGGTTAAATGGAGACAAAACATGTACAGAAGCACTGAAAATGTACTTGGAATGGTATAATTCCACATGGAACTTGTAGAACTCATCATTCAGGATTGCTATATCTCAATTGCTGTCAAGGTTTTTGAGGTTTTATTTATTAAACATAAATAAAACCTCAAAAAATGAACAGCTAGAAGACAAATTCTAGCCCAAAATCAGCCCTAGCGAAGCTATAGATCCATTACGGTCCAAACTGGGGAACAGTGAAGAGCTAGACGGCAGAGAGGAAACAACAGTCAGGAGATAATGAAGCGTAATGAGGTGAAATGCAGTGTGAAGGAAACGAACAAACTAAAGGTTTGGACACGTAAATTGAATTCCATTGTTCCTTTAAAAATCAATTGAGTGGTTTACTGGATTTTTGCTGAATTGACCACACAGTTTTTTCAGGATAATCGTGAAAACTGTTTTATGATCACTCTAAAGTACAGCCAAGAAGAACGGAATATTTCAGAGCTTTTAAATCCTTAATGGATTTGAGTAAAAACTGATTTTTCTTTTTGTAGATGTGAGGAGTGCTGTACTTCTACCTACAGAGAAAGTAGTTTCTGGCCCAACATTGGGTCGAGATTTGGTCCAGCATTGTTCCACAATGATTCATGGCAAAATTCTGCACTTTCAAAAATTAAAGTGGTAATCATTATTTTCAATCAATATTGGATGGATTAGTTTGATTGGTTCCTCAAAGTGAAAGTTTAGGTGCAGTAGTTTCCATTATTTTGCAAGAACAACTCGTTTATTCTCTTTTACCATTTCAATCACCAGGAAAATCATTGAATGTTTCATTATGTAGCAGTTATTCTACCTTTTTTCTGTCTTTCTACTCTCTATATCACTCTGTCTCTCTCTCGTCCTCTCTATTTTCCTCTTGATGATACTCCCCCTCTTTCTTTCAATACATCTTTCTTTCTTTCTTTCCCTTTGCCCTCTATTTTTCTCTCTCCTTCTCTTTCTTTAGTTTCGCTCTCTCATTCTCTTCTACTTCTATCCTTTCTTCCCCCACTCTTTCTCCTTTCGTTCTACCCATCTCTCTTCTATTTCACTCTTTCTCCTTTCTTTTTTCTTTTATTCTCTCCTCTCTTTTCTTCCAGCTCGCTCTCTCTCTTCATGCTATCTGTTTCTTTTTTCATGCTCTCTTTTTTCTCACCATCTCACACACTCTCTCCCTCATACTCCTAACTATTTATTTCTTCTCTTTCTCTCTCTATTTATATTTTGCTAAGAAAGACCCTTAGGAAAATGGCTCTGATGTGAACTACACTTTTTATTTGTAGGTTCGAAATCAAATGCTGCTAACATACTGAATGTGGCTCTCCAGAGGGGTATCAGGGCAGCAGAGAAGATGGTTGGGTACCCCATTCCCTCCTAAAAGACCTGCACAGTCCTTGCTGCCTCACAGAAAGCTCATAGTATCAAAAAGGGACACTTCACACCCAGATCACTCACTGTTTCAACCGCTGGCCTCAGGCAGTGGATTGTGATCCATCAAAGCAAGGACATGAGTATCGTCTATTCCAAACCGAATGCTGCAGAAACTTCTTAGACACTGGTGGAACTGGATGTCTGTGGTGTGTGATTGAAGTTCACGGTTTACTGTTTTTATTCATTGTTTTCTCTTATCATAAATGAAACACAACCAAACTAGAATTTAATTTCATTGTACACCCCAAACTCAAAGGCAGAGATTTCTCTTTTTCTTTTATACTGAGAATTTTGTATTTGCAGATTTCTTGTGCGACTCTTTAGAAAGGCTTAAAACCCAACTCCCATGAAAAAAATCGTGGGTTTAGCAGTAGTACATTTAGTAAATTTAGCAGAGTCAACCCAACACTCAAAGAGTTCATTTTAACACCGCTCAGAAAATATAAAGTCACATACTATGGGGTGTAAAAAGTACACTGGTTGGAGTGTTGAATTTAGAGTGCTAAATTAGTGCTTCAAAGTACTAAAAATAACACTTATTTTAAAGGTGTCTTTAAAACGTCATCGTCTCTCCTTGAGGCAGGAGTTGTTGTGGGTGGAGTCATAATTGTGGCGCACTTTTATTTTGTACTTTCAAGGTGTAAAACCATATAATTTTACAGCCATAACCTACCCTGGCTAAGTGTACTTTTTTACACTGTGTATTGTTAATCTTACACTTTGGGAGTAAATTACATTTTACACCACTTTTAATATAATGGTGATTTCACTTTGTATGGATTGTTATTGTAGACATTTTATACCCCTCACCTCCTGCCACCAAGGACCCTAAAAAATTAGTGACTATGTCCAGCCTCATGGTATAGTGGAGGGTATAGTATAGTCATCAATTCCCAGTCTCCCCCTCTCTCTACTCGATCCTGTCATTTGTATGGCCTTATATGTTGTAAAATATACATATATGCAGCAGCTGTGTGATGCTTTCATGTCAATGAAATGTCACCTGTACCTTGTTTGAATCTATGCCACGAAGGAGGATTAGAGCAGTTCTGAAGGCAAATGGGGGTCCAACACGGTACTAGTAAGATGTCCCTAAGAAAGATGGCAGAGGCCCTATCTCTTCTATAAAATACCACATTTGGCCAATTTATTTTCATGCCGGTTTTACCCATTTTGGAGCATTGAAACTTATAATAAACCAATTCTAGAAATGCTACAGCTGAACCCCATAATTCCCAATCTCTCCACTCATAATTACTTCATTAGTCTACCATCAGTGGCTCTACCCTCTATTATTAAACTATGAGAAATAAGTGAATAGATTAAACAAAAGACTCTTTCCATGATCCTTTGGTTCAAAGTGACCGTCAGACTTTTAACCGCATTCATTTTGGGTGAAAAGTTCCTTTAAGGCCTGATCTTGCCGTGGGTGTTTTTGGCGTATGCATGAAATCAATCTTCTCTCATTATCTCTGGGGTGAGCTAATCAGCTTGTCTCTGTGTCTGTTCTTGGAAGAAGGTGTCACCTGCCTCTGCAAATGAACGAGCATCCTCCAGTAAAACTCTTTTCCATGTGGAACCAAATTTTAACGGGATTTTCTCGCATTTGATTGCAGTCTCATTTCATCCACAATCACAGCAATGACACTGAACCAAAATAGCACTTATTTCTTTTCCACATATTCACATTTTACCCTCCTGAAATTATTGCAAGCAGGTAATGTGCATCACTGCTGAATATATTTCAGTTCTTTTCTCACTTTATAGTGTGAAAAAATATCTTTTCCTTATACGAGCTAGCATAGTGCATTGAAATCAGGGATGGAATAAGAAAATCATCAAGTGTGCCAAATCTCAATTCCATTTTAATAACCGTTGAGAACTTTTGACTACATGCACCTACATCAGTGCATTTACATTTCATTGTAGGATAATGGAAGTTTTAATTTGATTTCTTTCTCACCTATAGTTATAGCACCAAAAATAAAAGATACAGTTGTGCTCACAAATTTTCTGATTTCTTTTTAGCAACAATGAATATGTCTTTTTTCTCCACTCATTGTTAATGGTAAACATCTGTGTTTACTCTTTTTTTTAATCAAAATAATAGAAACTTTCCAAATGTCCCTGATCAGTTTGAGCGGCTGGTGAGAGTAACCATACTCACCTAGACCTGTTTGCATGGAATCAATGTTTGTGCAGAAAAGGTTTCTGAGCGATGGTGAAAGCAAAAGAGCCGACAAAGGATGTACGAGAATTAGTAGAACGGTACAAAACAGGAAAGAGATATAAAAAGATCTCCAAGGAACTGAGAATGACTATCAGCAGTGTTCAAACTCTGATGAAGTGGAAAGTGAGGTATTCTGGTCAAACCAATAAACATTTCTGCTACAACTGTCAGAAAAATGTGAGGGATGCAAAGAAAAACACATCAAAAAAATTCTTCTGAAACACAGGGATCACTGATAAAATGTGGCGCAGCTGTTTCAAAGAGAACAATAAGGAGATGCTTGAAGAAAAATGGGCTGCATGGTCGAAAGCTGTTACTACACAAATGACACAGAGTAGCTGGACAAAAATTAAACATTTTGTCCACAACTATAAACCCTACATTATCGTGAACAAGGCCTATGATGAACAGAGCACCTTCCCACTGTGAAGCACAGAGGTGGGTTACTGATGTTCTGGGGATTTGTGAGCTCCAAAGGCACAGAAAACCTGGTCAGAATTGATAGAAGATGAAAGCAGCATGTTCTCAAAGGATCCTGGAGGAAAATGGGCTTCATCAGCTGGAATATGTGCATGGGAAATTACTGAACATTCCAACACCACAACGATCCAAAACACAAGTCCAAGTCCAGGGATATAGACTGGATCTCAGTCTGCTAATCTCAATATCATTGAACCATTCTGGAAAGAACTCAAACATGCCGTTCATACAAGAATTTACAAGATTGGAGGCTTTTTGCCAAGAACAATGTGCTGCTTTACCAACAGAGAAGACAAAGAACCTCATCAACAACTACCGTATTTTTCGGCTCATAAGACGCACCCAATTTTAAAAGAGGAAGATCTAGAAACCGGACTTCGCGGCGCTCTGCATTCGGTCTATAAGACGCATTAACTTTACCCCCTCAGTTTTGGGGAAGAAAAAGTGCGTCTTATGAGCCGAAAAATACGGTACCTCAAGAGACTTCAAGCTGCCGTCGATGTTAAAGGGGGAAATACAAAATATTAATTAAACCTTTTCTCAGGATCATCTGGAAATTTTCAGTTGTCATTATGATTTAAAAAGGAGTAAACAAAGTTTATTGAAAATAAATGGCTTCACCCAACCACTAACCATCGGTGGGGAAAAGGATTTTGTGTTATAAGTATTTTCTGAAAAATTTTACATGAAAAAAAAAAAAGTCTGGGTATGCAAACTCATGAGCACAACTGTACCTAGGGTTAGCATATTTCAGACTCTACACACTGTTGGTAAAGTGAAAGATTTTTAAGAACATTTTTATGTAAATCCAACTACTCCAATTTACAGAGCAAACTCACTGTATCATACAGCCGGATTTAAGACCAGGTGGTTAAGATGAATTGAACAGACAAATGTCCTCAAGTGTCTGATTACAGAGGCTCTGTTTGATGAGGGTGCTCCAGCTAAATGAGCATTTGCTCTAGCCACCTACCGCCGGAAAAATGCTAATAGGCAATGTCTTTAATGAGGGAGCTAGAGACAGGGAAATAATGATGGACAGGTTGGGTAAGGGGCGGCCACTGATATATTAACAATCATAAGTATGAAGCGCTGAGCTTAAAAAAACTGTAAGGAAATTTGGCTTTTAGCCACAATGGCAATCTCAAAATTACTAGTGAAGATAAGCACAAAGCAACAAGAAAAAACACAGACAGACCCACAGATTGATGCTGAATCCCTTAACAGGATCAGAAATTGATTAGTTCATGGGGAGAATGCAAAAAGAAGGAAGATGAAACGTAAGAAGATGAAAAGGACATGACATAGATAACGAAGAAGAAAAAGATGACAAAAAAGAGGAAAAAGACAAAGATGTACAGGAAATAAGTGGAAAGCAAAAGAATAAAAGGGAAAGAAGGAGGGGTGAAAGAAAGGGTAGTGGAAGAAGAAAGAGTGGGAAGAATTAAAAGGTTCAGAGAATGAGGAATAAGGGTGGAGACCGGGGAAATATAACAAGTAGAGGAGGTGGAAGAAAAGGATATGTAAGAGATAGCAGAAGAGAGAATTAATGAAATAGAAGAGAAAGTGGAAAAAGAAGAAAATGTGGGAGTGGAAGAGGAAAAAGAATCAGAAGAGAGAGAAGGAAAAGAAAGATGAAATATGAAGGATAGAGGAAGAGAGAGGAAAATTAAGAAGAGGAAGTATAAGAGAGAGCAGGAAGTGGCATGCAAAAGAAGAGGAAAAACGAGAGAGCCATAAAGGAAAAAGAAAGCAGAAGAAGAGAAAATAGAGGAAGTGGTAGAATAGAAGAAACACTAACATTTATTTAATATCAACAAACACTGAATAACCATTAATCTTTATTAAACAGACTTATATTACGTGCAAGAAAATGAGACCAAAACAACCCCTTCACGCAGGCAGAGCATAGTAAAGCTTCTCTTTCCTATGCAATCATGTGAATGTTTTTATATTTACATCAGCACTATCTTAGATGTAGATGAGGCTGGATTACCCTGGTGAAACCGCAGATTCGTTTACCATTACATCTGTAAATATTTAACAGAAGTAAACAACATCATAATGATGGACCCATGGATGACTCAAGCTGTGGACCAAACCTGCAACAGGCAGCCCACAGCAGACATCATGGGAATCAATGGCCATGTGGCGGGGGTCAATAATTAATGAGGAAGGAGAAACATACGGTTATCGCTAGAGAAAGCAGCAACACTTCATTGTGTCCGTGTGGCATTTCGAGATCTTGTAGTTCCACACATACGCTCTGACTGTGTAATTCATCACTGGTGTCAGATAACAGGGACGCATCCACAGGAACACTGAGAACAAGAGCATCCCCACAGTGAAATTTGTGTTTGATTGAAATATGTATTGTTGTTGTAAATGAAAAATAAAACTACAAGAAAATGCCATATGTCACACTATTTGACAAACTCAATTAATAATACTAGGTTTTATTGATCTTGCATCTTTCCAGAGCTCAAGGACACCTTTCAATGTTTAGAGAAACATTACATGGACAAGACAACAAAGTCAAAAAGTCAAGAGAACGACACTGAAAACGAAGCTGAAGACGGACAGGACAAAGATTAGGAAAAAGACACAAAATGTGGAAGCAGAAAAAAGAAAGTTGAAGAAAATGACAAAACAGGAAGAAGACACTGGGGAAGTGGAAGCAGAAGGAAAAGAACAGAAAAGGTAAGCCAAAGACAACCAAGACAAATTACAAAATAGTACACAGAGGAAGTGAAAGCAGAAGATGCTGACAAAAAACAGAAAGAAGAGAGAGGAAATGGAAGCAGAGAAAGGGAAGCTGAGGACAAGAGAAAGGGAAGCTGAGGACAAACAAGACAAAGAACAAGAAGAGGACAAGTGGGAAGTGGTAGCAGAAGAAGAGGAAGTTGAATAAGACAAAGAACAGGAAACAGACAGAGGAAGTGGAAACAGACAATGGGAAGCAGAAGACGAAGAAGACAAACAGGAAGAAGACACAGGGGAAGTGGAAACAGATGATGAATACAAAAAACACAATGAAGACAGAGGAAATGGCAGGAGAGAAAGGGAAGCTGAAGACAAACAAGGCAAAGGACAGGAAGAGGACACAGGAAGTGGAAGCAGAAGAAGAGGAAGTTGAAGAAGACAAATCACAGGAAACAGACAGAGGAAGAGGAAGCGGACAAAGGGAAGCTGAAGACGAACAAGACAAAGTGGAAGACACAGGTGGACTGGAAACAGTGAAAGCAAACGGGACGAACAAGGCAAAGAATAGGAAGAAGACACATAAGCAGAGAAGGGGGAAGTGGAAGCAGAAGACAAAGAACAGAAAAAAGTAAGCTAAAGACAACCAAGACAAATTACAAGAAGTGAAAGCAGAAGATTCTGAAAATAGAAAGTAGATAGAGGAAATGGAAGCCATTAAAGGGAAGCTGAAGACGATAATGATAAAAGTGTGCAAGGTGCTTCTACTCCATGTAGCAAGGGGTGTGTGTTAAAGCAAATGACAAAATTTGTCTTTGAGTCTAAGCATTAGTCCAAAATCTTACCATTGATTGATATTATTTAATTTTTCAGTGGACGTTTTATCTTTAGTAATTTTACACAGACAGCCCTGTGGCCTTCCAGTTAGAAGGTTGTCGGTTCAAGGCTCGCCGGTGACCTTCCTGGAAGGAGTTTGGATGTTCTGCCTGTGCTTGTGTGGGTTTCCTCCAGGTACTCCGGTTTCCCCCACAATCCCAAAAACATGTGTCAGGTTAATTGAATAATCTAAATTCCCCTAAGGTGTGAATGTTACACTGCTATGGACTGGGGACCTGTCCAGGGTGTAGGCCCGCCTCTCGCCCAATGTGAGCGGTCACCAGCAGACCCCTGACCCCGAAAGGGAATAAGCAGGCAGGAAAATTAATGAATGAGTGTGACTTTTATAGAATAAATATTTTTTTGAATAAATATAATCCCTTAAGCTTGTTTTAATTGAAGTGTATCGTATCTAAAATAATTGCACATTTCCTCATTTAAAGACAAATGAGAATTTTAAAACCATTTATTTGATCCAAGCCACCATCATCATAAAAATATCATTGAAACAAGTCTGTCAAGACAAAAGTTGAATAAACATGATTTTAATCAAATTAATTACGAACTGATTTAAGAATGGTAAAGCCACACAACTCAACTGGATTAATTGTAATCAATCAGACAAAAATGAAAGGCCGATTTGAAAGTGTGCCATGGAGCAGGAATTGAACGGAGAGGACTTAACTGACGGGGTTTACCAGAGACTTCAAGTTAAGTGAATGATGGAACAATGGTGCCAACAGTGATGAAATGCTCGACCTCCTAAATGCTCATTTTAATGCCGAACTCCTGCGTATGTACGTGAAATTTCAGCCCACATCTAATCGATGTTACTTTCGTTGCCGAAATGAAACGCGTATGGCACCAGATTGCGCGAATGTGCGGTAATAGGATGAACCTTTGGTAATCCGGAGTCCTGCAGACACATCTCTCACGTCATTCTCAGATCTGTGTCAGTCACTTTATCAAAACCACAATCGTTTGTCATCAATAAACCTCATGAATGCGTTTGCGAACGCATCAACGCGTATTGAGTTCAATCCAGACCTTGTTACGCACCACAACCCAGCGCCAAACCAGCACAAGTGCACTCGCCCCAAAGAGAGATAAAGCCATCGCTTGTTCACTCACCTCCTCATCCAGCGATTTAACAACCATCGGGATAGCAATCCAACAGAACAGAGTCGCTTTGCGCGTAAACCAGTAACTTTCGCTACGCAGCGGTGGGAGAAGCGCTCGAAGTCTTAGCGCGTGAGTTGTAAAGCCATGCAAATCCTTCTCAGACGCGAGCAGAGTCTCACAAACTCCTCGCCGGTGCACGCATCCAGGGTTTAGAAGCTCTGCTGCCCTCTGTCTTCAGCGCGCTCCAGGAGAAAGCCAAGGTTTCCGCGCACGCAGAGGGAGAATATCACGAAGTTGGATGTGATTCAGCCCCGGTGGTCTCCTCGGTTGCGATAGAAGCCATCTAGAGGCTGAATGTGCACCTGGCGTGGCGTGGGAGAAGCTAATCTAATTAGAGCGTGGAGTGGGAGAGCGCGTGGCCACCCACTGCCACTGGAGAGAGGAGGAGGTACCGCAGGTGATTGGTCTATGGCTTGAAGATCTCGAATGAAACCGAATATCATTAAATGAACTATGGGAAACAACACCACTTCCGCCCGTATACCTCACTTTCACACTATGTAGCTACTTTTTAATTAATTCTGAATTATTTTTGCAGAAGTAAAATGCAGAAATATATCACAAGAAATGAAATCTAGCTTTTCTAGCTCCAGCCAGTTGTGAGCGGATGAAATTCACCAAGTAAAATCACAGGAAGGGAATAAAACTCAATAGAAGAAGTGATTATTTTCGTTTTATTTTAATAAAATGAGTGTAAGAGGCTGGTTAACTATTTACTATTTAAATAACGGAAAGCTTCCAGACACATGTTGCCTTCCATCATTAGCTGACATAAAGGAGTATTTTCCAATCCCTAAATTAAATATCTATTGAAATGTGTTAAGTTAGTGTGACCAAGCGAAACAAGTCTCCGCATCAGGCAGGCATTGGTAATGCATTCAATAAAGTTTGTTACATTCAATAAAGCTGCAAGAAATTCGCAAGTTCTGTTTTGTTATTTAATTATTTACAAAGTGCTTTAGGTAAACCCAGTAAAACACTTTGCTAATCCTAAAGCAGTAAAAAACTTATTAAAAAGGTTACTTTTCACATCGCTTTTCCTTTGAGGCTTCAGCTTTCCTGTGTCTCAGTATAGAGCACTCCGCTAGCAACACAAAGGTTGTGGGTTCATATCCCAGGGAAGGCACGAACTGATAAAAAAGGTGTTCATTCATTCAAATTAAGCAGCTTTGGATAAAAGCGTTTTAATGAATTTAAATGAAAATCGTGAAGTAAGAAATTTCCTCATTTCCACCTGAAATGTAGTCACATGAAGGTAAACATTCAATGTGGAATCAACGTTGAAATGTCGTCTGGATGAACAAAACACCCTTTTGGGTCGACCAAAATTCAAGGTTGAATGCAGGTCTTTTCATCCCACTTTTGGACATAGAGTATTGCCAGTGTGAGAGTAACACCAGCAGTCCCTGCAAGCTTACTTTGAAGGAAGCATTTGATTCTCAGTTCCTTTTAGAGCACAGAAAATTCAGCCATTTATGTTTCTGACAAATTCAGAAAATACATATGCTCTTGGTGGCTTTGCCATCCCTTTTGCTACCGGCTTGTTTTGTAACAGTGATGCTCGATCTTTGCACGTGCACTTTGAGTTATAGTGTTTTACCAATTGTTTTCTTGGTGATTACGGCCCTGGCTTCTTTGAGCTCATAGACAGATCGGACCATTCTCATGATCTGTGAAACACCATTCACCAGTCTCTACTGGAATGCTCCTGTAACCGGAATAAAGCACTTTCTTCTGATTCTGAATTGGATTCACACCTGCTTTTAAGATTGTTTTTTAAGTTTCAAATTACCAACAAAATGTTTCAGTCACACCAGCAGAGGTTAAGAAAACAGATATCAACCGAAAGAATGCAAATGTTAATGGATATTTCTATTGGACGCAACTAAAATAGTTTAAAGTTGATGAGCTATTGACTTATATCTGGGGGAATGTTTAGAGGCAAACCAGTGAGAAGCTTTGAATGGGGCTGGACAGGGTATAAATATAGCCCCTGGGTTAACCGCAGGTGTGTATTAAGGCAGGGAATGCCATCAGTCCATCTGTTCCCTGAGTGGGATTACATTAAATCCTATTCAGCACCAGTATTAAGAAAACCATCCATCAGGAGGACTTCAAATGGTCTACCAAGGAGAAAGGGAATTTATAATCTGTGTGAGGACACGGGGAACTTTAGACAAGCACTCTTTAGCCCACTCATGTTAATGGGATGTGAGGACAGTCCAAACAGTATAATGTCTGGAGAGATGGAGATGGCCCATGACACGGCTAAGACTGACCCGGTGTTTGCGAAAGATTACTTCTTAAAGACCCAATATTCTAAACATTTAACAAGATCACATCAAATATCTGCGTTAAAGATCTTTAGAACGTTTTTCACTTTTATCAGGATAAATCAACTTTACATTAAAAGCACTGTTTAGTTGAATAAATAAACATTTTTTTCTGCCTGTTAATCCTTTCATTAGGTACAGGAAGTGGGTGGCGTCACACTTGGCTACCATCTCCCTAACTGGGCAGAGTTTTGAATATGCAGGACTTCCTATTCCACTGATATTATAAGAGAAAAACGGTTTAAGATAAGGTGACAAATGCATACGTTGTAAAATGTAGAAAGATAAGTGAGTACTGACATCGTAAAAAGTACCATAACTTTGCAAGGGGTTGCCATGGCAGCTGCCATTTTAATGGTGTAGTTTCTCTACATTCCCTATGCAATGGTTTCTCTTTTTCAGTCACATACTGTAATTATTCAAATGTGAAGTAAGTTCATGTGAGCTGTTTTTGTGAAAGTTTGCAATATGAGAGTGGCTGAGGAAGTGGGAGAGAGAGAGAGAGAGTAACAGTGTAGTATGCCTGTGTGTGTTTGTAAAAACACACTTAGTTCAAATCACCCAACAAAAGTCGTTATCGGTTAATCAAGTTTACCATTTAAAAATGGCATAAACAAGATATTATCCCATAGCAGTCCCTGCATGCACCAGTGCGTGTGGCCATTACATCGTCTGTTTTGGATTAAGTAGGAAGTCCCTGTAGACACTGGTGCATGTGGCCATTTCAGCATGTGTTCGGAATTAAGTATGAATTACACAATCCATCTATTTTTTAATCTTGACTTCAAATGTAATCTGTAGGTTTCAAAAAGGTTAGTTTCGCAAGGTAATTTATATTTAAATTAGATAAAATGTGCAAACTGAAATGTTTCAGTTTTGTTTTAGACCCCAAGTCTGTGCCATATGTGCCATCTAGTGGTATCTCTTTGACATAGAAGACCTGTCATAAGGTTGTTTTTTGTTGTTGTTTTTTTGTCCTTTCAAAAAAATTCCTGCACGAAACAAAGCACAATGGAACAAAAAGTGCTTGGAACAGTGTTTAAGGTTTAAGAGAGAATGTGACGCAATTGTTACATTGTTTTGACCATGTCTTTGCTTTTTGGGGTGGATTTATTCATTTTAATTTTGCCTCAACGCGTTAGATTTTTTTTTTGTAAAACATAAAAACTGTCCATTTTTTGCAGTAACAAAAAGACAAAACTAATTGTACTATTTTGTAGAATCTCAGGATTTTTGTGGAATTATTGTGTAATGTAATGCAAAACAAATTGTTAAAAAAATTATATTAAGCAATGGTAAAACAAAAAAAAAAACTATTTTAAAGATAATTTATTAGAGCGTATTGTAAAGAAGTGAAAAATGGCCAAAAAGGCACAAAATCAAGTAGAATGTTTTTTAGATTGAAGATTTTTGGTTTTCTACGATGACCTGGAGACCTGTCTGGGGGGTATCCCTGCCTCTCGCCCAATGTGAGTTGACCCCGAAAGGGAAAATCCAATCCAAATGCAATTTTGATTCTAGTCCCAATGGGAGCAATGGGTACAAAGAGAGCTTTTGGAATTTAATACAAATGAATAGGACCCTTTCCCCCACTCATTTTCAATGTTGATTTTAAGTCAGTAGTGGCTTTTGACCCCCCTCTAAAGCCTAGGGTTCCATTACTTTTGGACAGTCATTGGAATGTTCTTGCAGACTAAGTTTGCACTTGATCTCGCACACCTCGACAAGTCTGGTCAGTTTGAAGTTTCAATAAGAGTTCTCAGTTTGAATTACAGCTTTTCAAAATTGGACTCCCTAAAAAGTAAAAAAAAATGTTCCTAGTTAGAATCTCATTCAACAAACTGAGAGCCTGGTGCAGAGATGACTCCATCAGGACAAAGCAACTTCGACAAGCTTTACTGGGCCAACAGGCATTTTAAGTATAGTAAAAAATGAGCCACAAACTCAAAGGCACACAGCAGCTGCTTAATGCCGACACGCTGAAACATATTGAGCCTGTGTAATCTGAATAAACCGCAGTTCGAAATGGTTTCAAAATGCCAAGACCTTATATTAGCTGTGATGTTTCAGGAGGCTCTCTGGGGATGCTGCTGTGTAGAAAATAGCCGGCCGGTAATGCTTGAGAATTGATATTGTGATGAGCACAACAAAAGCTTTCAGACACAGAGGATAAGTCATCTTTCAGCGCGGTAGTCTATAACATCACACGGTGTCTCAAACAAAGCATGGTGTTTTTTTTAGGTGAAATCCATAACCATTATTCATAGCAGAGTGTAATTGTGATGTGTTTCTCATCTTGCGTGTTGATGCAGTGTATGAATCCATATGTTTTTCGGCTACTGGCTTCTTTGGTATTTATATAGCAAACACTCACATTGAGGGTTATTGCGAGCTTTTCGGTTTAAGAGGACACCTGGTATCAGAAGTTTATGGTCGAGAGCCCGCATTCAGATTTCGTTTGATGGGAAATACATCACGTAATGAACAGATGCAGATTGTAAACCTCCCTTTCTGCATATAAAACACACAATAGCAAGCAGATGTTTGCAATAAGAACGTGTCATGCAGAAGCAAAACTCACAGTGCTTATATGATTTTAGCTGATTCTACGCAGGAAAATTAGCACTATTCAGAGAGCATGTGGTCCCATAGAGCGAGTGAGTTTAATGAGGCATTATCAAGAATATATTGTTGTTTTTTATCATTAGAGATGATACAGAAACAAAAGGCAAACACAATTTAAAAACAGACTTTTCATTCCTAGATTTAAAAAAAAAGTGCATGATTAAATAACTTCCACAGAGTCAGATTAACTCTATATAGAGTTTTACATAGATATTCATAGATTGTGACGGAGTGCAGGGCTGATCAGCGTCGCCAGCTACGCCGCATCATAAGGAGCTGCCTCACCTGACTTTTGATGCCCTTGCCAGGCTTGCAGCATCGCCGGACCCGCCGCTGGAAACCCGCTCCCCGAGAGAACTATGGGACGCCAGGGTCGATGCATTGGACTGTTCCCAGTAGTATTGTGATAACAAATGTTCTGCTGTTCAGATTATGTGGAACTCTCGGTTATCAGCAATTATCAAAGATGGCCAGTGCTCAAAGCTCACCAGGCTGGCTGGCTGGACTAAGAATGTGGTGGACAAAGTTGTTGGGACTTACTCAGTGGTCCTTGTCTGCAATATGATGGCAATGCAACAGATTTTGGGTAAAATGGAAACCAGTGATAGACATCAAATATCTGTGAAATTGACAGGTTCAGCTTTCCCTCATCAGTTAGAGAAAAAACAACTCTCCAGTGAGAACAAGATAACGAGATGCTCCCATTCCTTATCATAGCCTTTTTCATGCTTTTACCTACTGGTGTAAAAGAACAGGTCACAGACTGGCGCCGGAGGAAATACTGCTGGAAAGATGGCTGTTTACAGGCAGAATTATCAACATCCATCTACCGCTGGATTTTGCCTTAAGTCTGATATGTGCTTGTTGCTAAGGCTTTTTTTACCCCCTGATCTCACACTGCACTTTGGTGGACTCTCCCATTTTGCACACATTGTCTAAAATGCTACCCCTCAACAATGACCTGCCTCCCCCATGTCTGAGTCCAATTTAACTGCATGTCACACTGTATATGACAAATAAAGGCTTTATCGATTTTTTTATTTTTTTTCAAAAAGGGCTTGAAGCGGAGGCTTACATGAGTATGCAAAACGTTCTGCAGACCATGTCACACACCTCTAGAGACCGATCACACAGGGAAAGGGACTGAAAATGCCAAGATAAAATGCTAATAATAACATTTTTGCAGTATATGTCATTCACATTAAACAATGCAAAGTAAAAAAGAACACAAATCCAAAAAGTAATACAAATCTGGTAGCTTTAGAATGAAGTAAAATGAATGTAAATCAGGTGATAGAGTTATTTACACAAGATGCAGAGAAACAGTCGACTTGCAGATGCAGCAGGTTGTTCATGGCCCCTGCACATCCCCTCTAATCTCGAGGAAACCTAATTCCTGACCTGCGTCTCTGGAGGTGTAATTAAGAATGATTCATCTTTTACTTGGCAGTTTTTCTAGGATAACTTTACAGACTTAGAATCCAAAAGTTTGGAGTCCTGGAGAAACGCTAGTTCCTCAAAAGATGTGATTTCCAGAGTTTGTGGAAGCTGAAAGTCATTAGTGTGATGCTGAAGATGCTGCAGAGAGGTGATTACAGCAGATTACTTCCACCTGCCTGTCGCTCTGCTCTGCAGCACCTGAGAGACCATGCACATGCCCGCCACTGTGAACTTGCTCTGCAGACGCTAATTACTGGTGAACAAGAAGGATGTGGCAAGGTCTTCAGTGAGAGAATGCTTCGCTCCTGGCTGGCTTCAGGGTTGTTAAAGACTACCTGCTAACTCTAATCCATCAGATGGGATTGTTATGCTGTGGATACGGATGTGATGCTGGAGGTGTTGTAATAGGTATTGTAGCATTTATGCTTGATAAAGTACCACGATGTGTTTTCTCCTTGGGGTGCTCTCTTAGAAATCTGCCACTCGGGAGCAGCCCAGAGTAGTGTCTGAGGTGGCTCAGGCATCAATTATGGATGCTTACTGGAACACCTTCATAGGGAGGCATTTTCAAGAGGCCTGGGGAAGATACAGGACATGCTGAAGGGACTAGGTCCTTTGGCTAGTCTGGGACTGCGTCTGTATTCCTCTGAATGAGCTGGAGGAAGTGACTTCAGTTTGGTAGTAATATATTGATGCCATTGTTTAATCTTTTTTTTTTATTGCCAGTGAGCTGATGTAGTACAATCTATCTTAAGACTTCTTACTTCATCACAAAAGTAAAAATGTGCTTGTCACTTTCACTTGATATGCAAGATTCCAAATTGCCGCCCTAACAAAAGTCGATTGGTTTGTGCTTGAAGCTGGATCCTTACGTAAAGGATGGAGGTTGCCGTGGTCACTTGCAGTTTGGCCACCTCCACTGCAAAAGGCTACGGATTCCACCTTAGACTTCTCATCTTATTGTTTTTGTTTGCGATATGGGCATTAGTTTCTTGATCCACACGACTTGAAAAGAGCTGAAAATAGCCCCAGCTTTCATATTCTTCAAATAGTTTGTCACATGAGTGCAGTATTTTAAAAACCAGGATGCTTTTATAATAGATGTCATGTTCGCTGAGAATGTGATCCTAGATGATCAAACAATGGAAATAGAAATCAAATTACTAATGGTTATAAATGGTGAGAGAAGATTATTTTCTGTGATTCTGTAGCTGTGCCTCCATCCGTGTTCTAGAAGCCATCGGAGGATGCT
This sequence comes from Danionella cerebrum, assembly GCA_007224835.1. Lineage (NCBI taxonomy): Eukaryota > Metazoa > Chordata > Actinopteri > Cypriniformes > Danionidae > Danionella > Danionella cerebrum. The sequence continues at coordinate 93,094 of SRMA01027138.1, read as the reverse complement.
TTTTTCCCTTACTCTGGAGGCTGTGGCTTAGGAGGATCCTCCAAAGGCTGCATTAACCCTTGGTAAACAGGACGGTCAGCCTCTTATTCTTCTTCTGCTGTTTTTTGGCAGTTTGCTTTTGGTGCATTAGCGCCACCAGCTGGAATTTCTTAATTCTTAAATCTTTCTTAATTCAAGACCAACTAGCAAATCCTTTAATGGGTGTGGGTGATGTCATAAATAGTAACTAATCCATCCTTTTTTGTCACATAAACTGTTACATGCAGCGAAATTAACCCCTCTGGCCACAAACATAGATAAAGTGGGTAGACAGGCCATTGTTGACAGCCGATGTTTTCCTGCTGCCATGATAGGCGCTGTACTCATGGACCGGTCAGGCAGTTGGGAGAAGCATGGGAGGCTTTGTGTCCTTAAAGAAGAAATGCTGAGCGTCTCGTTATCTCGTTCTCTCCGGGGTGTATTTTGACTCCTTGATGGCCTTCTAGGCCAAACAATTGTAGTTATTTTAGTAATTTTAGTGCAAAATCTCTAAATTTAGAGAGGTTTTTTTGGTAATGGAGAGTAAATAGCATGTTTTTATTATAGTATTGAAATGCTAAATCTTTTATTGGAAAGCAGTGATCGATCCAAAAGTTGCTCAAGCACAGAAAAAGAAAATACTCAGCAATCAAAGGGATGTAGGTTTAGCGATGCTGAGTCAGCAGAGCATTTGCCATCCAACCAATTTCTGAGTAAACATTTCCACTTAAATTAAACAGCTGCTTTGATTTGACAGCATCCTGCTTCGCCTCAGTCTACAGCTTTTATACGCTCTCAACTCGATACAGAAACAAAAACGTGAAAGTGCATTCCTTGCGCCAGTTGAGGATTCAATTACAAGCTACAGAATAGCCAAACATTAGTTAGGTCACATGACTTCTGCTGGCTGTTTCCAGCTCATTTAGCCACTCTGCAGTTGTACAAGCTTCTCTTCGATGCTAATGAGACAACACCTTCCCTGAAAGTTATCGATACTTATGACTCGGTTTGAAACAGGGAGAGAACACAGTTTAGACAATAGCTGTTGCTTTGTGCCTTGGATTAAGCTTTTTCATATTTGTGAAGTCTCTGAGCAACTTTAATTACTTGCAGTCTTCAACAAAAGCATGTTCTTAATGGAGGAGTCGACATCCGCTTTGCTCAGATCTCAAATAAGAATCATTTATAAAAAGATTATGAATTACTTTGTGTGATTTTTAGCTTGGTCTGTCATACACTGCTGCTCAGTGCTCATTATTTCATTCTCTGTCTGCTTTTGTAAAGTATTTTACTTTGAGTTTTAATTAGACTTGTTTTTTTGTCAGTTGTCTCATTTTTCTGCTGCTGTTCTCTTTCTGTTTTAATCCACTCACCTATTATTCATGTATGGTTCCTTCTTGTGCTGTTTGCTGAGGGAGAGGTTCTAGATATGGCAACCCAAAGAATTCATAAAGACCTGTTCACATCGACCCGAAAGATATGCACGAATCTCCTGATGGCTTTTAAGCAGGGTGTTTTTTTTTTTTTTGTCTGCGTCAAGGAAATATTGATGCAATGACTCTCCCTGTCTGAAAATGGCTGTTGTACTCCGATAGTCGATCACGGCACCAAACAGGGAAACGGCAAAGAAGAAGACCAAGAAGAAGACGACAGCAATTAATGAGAGTTAGGTCAGGAGACTGAGATCCTCTCTAGAACCTTCTCTTTGTGACGAGTGGGTGTGGCCTTGTGTTTTTGAGAATGTCAAGTAATGCCCCATGAGCAGCTTCTGGGCTGATGAAGCACATTTTCCTCCAGGATCCTTTGAGAACATGCTGCCTTCAGCATTCACCCCAAAACATCAGTGACCCGCCTTCGTGCTTCACACTGGGGATGGTGTTCCATTCATCATAGGCCTTGTTGACTCCTCTCCAAATGTAGAATTTATGGTCAACGGATGATCACTGGATGAAATTCAGGAGCCAGAAACTCAGAAACCTTTTCTAGACAAGCATCGATCGCAAGCAAACAGGTCGAGGTGAGGATTGTTCCCTTCACCAGCCGCTAAAACCCATCTGTGTCAGTTTTTGTGCAGGGTTTTGATCAGAGTCCTTTGGAACCTTTCTGTTGTCATTTACACCGTTATTTGACAATAAATGGCTAACAAAGAGTGGTAAAGATGCATTTGTGTTAAAAAAAATGAACCAAACTGTATAACTTTACTGTAACTTGTAAAGTAAGCTCCGTTAACAGAATGCCTTTAAAACTCTATGCATGCCTTTCATTAATATTAAGGCAAACACATTTGTAAGAAGGTCACATCGTTTCTAAGTATATTTATATTTATATTCCATGCTAAAACGAGCCTAATAGCCGGCTAGATGACCAGAGCAGGAGCAGTTCCCAACCTTCTCTGTGTGTTAATGTCTGCTTCGGGGAGATAATGAGGAATTATTGCTCCTATGGCCCCGAAAAGCCATGTTTGCTTTATTTTTAATGACCTGTCAGTCCCGGCCAGCTGTAAGCTTAACAAATGTCATTGATCTGCAAAAGCATTTAAGCAGGAGACAATTTGGCTGGATCATGAAGATATTAACGACAAAACATATTTCCTTTTAACGGCATCACCCACTCACAATGAAACCCACGAGGACGCCGAGCACATGGCCTAAGCCTATTAGAAAAGCACAAAGGTGATTTAAAAAAACACCTTAAACTTATCACTGTGTTAAAAAGTTCTATTAATCCGAGAGCTCATTTCCTTCAAAGAAATATAAAAGTGCTTCAGTTGGATCTCATTACAAACTCCCTCAAGCCTTGAATTTGTCTTATGAGGCAGGTCGAACCCGAAGGAAATGGGATCTGGGTTTATTCACTTAACAAGCTCTTTGTCTCGATGCATTCACTACAGAACTGTTCCAGGAGGGGGCTTTTGAACACTGCTCCAGATCAATGCTGGAATCCTGTGAACTTTTCGGTGGGGAAAAGAAAATTGGAAAGCAATTAACCACTTTTGTAAGGATTTCTACGTCCCGAGAGGTAAGCCTCATTGAACCGGTTCACTCAATACAGGTCTTGTGGAGACACCAGTTAACAAAATGTTTCTTCCACCTACTACTGGTCCGCACGTGCTAAAGAGATCAGGCTAGAGCAGGGGTGTCAAACTCAGTTCCTGGAGGGTCGGAGCCCTGCAGAGTTTACCTTTAACCCTGCTCAGAGAGACCCACACCTGAATCTGGAACCTAGCGAGCTGCATCAGGTCTGTTTATATGAGGTTAGAGCTAAACTCTGCAGGGCTGTGGCCTTTTAGGAACTGTTTGACACCCCTGGGGTAGAACCTATAGAACAAAATTGCTGTCAGAATAAAATATATAATATAGATAGCCGGATATCTATTTACATTTAAATATTGTGATGAGGTTGATCAGCGCTTGCCAGGTGCTACTCATCGGCTTGCCCTTGTTCGCCAGCTGCAAAACACGATGCAGCCAATGAACAGGGAGTCACCTGATCAGTGCGGGAGAAGCAGACTGGACACCGCAAGAACCACAAGGGATTGGCAAAGGGATGCACAAACCGGATCTAGAGTGTTGCTGTTGGGCCTGTTGACTCACTCTGGCTCGGCTGGATTCCTGTCCGCCGGAGGAGTGTGCCGGCGCTGGACCGCCCATTTTCCCACAAGGCACATGGATCCAGTGAGCCTGAAGCATGCCGGATCCACCAGAATGGCGGCACCCCACATCTCTGGTCTGGAAACACATGTGCCACTGGATCGAACGGGGTGAAGACACCCCGGAGTACCTCTGCGCACTATCCGGTGCCGCGCGCTTGAAGAACCTGCTGAACCTATTTTATTAAACGCCCTGAGTGGCTTTGAACCAGACCAGTTTGCCCTTGTCTCTCTTCCCACCCGCTACAGTATTTAGCAGACGCTTTTATCCAAAGCAACTTACAGTTCGGGAGTAAACATAAGCAGTTTGTTACAAGGTCAGATAATCATAGGACATACACATAGAAGACGTTTGAGCTGATATAAAATAAATTCAGTACTTCAGAGGATTTTCAAAATACATTTGTATTGCTGAGAAATTCACTCTGATAAAACTGAGATTCTGTTTGCACATTTATTTAGATTCTTAATGATAACAATAGAGCCCAAATAGAAAAAAAATACATTTTGAGAGGTGCATTACCAAAAAATCTACTAGCATTTCCTTCAGGGCGTGCTAATTTCAAGTTTTGCACACTGAAGTCTGAAAATTTTGTTACGTATTTATGCAAAAATAATTCAGAAAATGTTTAGGTCCACAAGCCTTGCGCACTGGATATTTTAAAGTTAATTTTGCAAAAACACACAAACAAATAACAAAAGAAAAGGGCGTCTTAAAGCAGTGATGATGAAATACCGAGTTCATCTGATCCCAAGAATGCACAGAGAGGAAGGAGAGTTTATCCTCCTTTTCAAAAGCTATGGTGATACCCTGAAATATTTTCTGGTAATTTCAGGATATCGGTCCTTCTGTGGAAACGCATGATAATGATTGCCTGCAATTGTTTATCCAACAAAACTCTGATGAATACCTACCTACAAACCCATTTTAAATAGTTTCCAGGAAAGGCAAAAAAACGCATCAAATTCATTCTGAAGCACTGTGTTTGTTTAATAGAGACAATGTGCGCTAAAGTTTATTTTTAATCATGCGATTGTTTCGGAGGAAAATGTCCTCAGTGTGCAAAGAACTTTAATATTAAATGTGAGAATGGACATTATAAGAGTTATGACATGTCATATGCAAAGAAATTTAGATTAAAATGTGAGAAATGTGCAATTGTCTTTCAGTTTGATTTCGCATACTCCAGATAGGTGCCATCAGTGCCATCTAGTGGTGAATAGACAGGATAACTCTTGAAAGTACAAGACCTGTGATATGGCCTGTGTTTTTCAAAGGCTGGCACAAAAATGGACTAAAAGGTGCTTGGAAGGGTGTACAAGGTTTAGACGGTTCACCTGGTTTTCACATAGTTTTTACCTCGTCTTTGCTTCTTTTAGGGATTCATTCATTTTTTTGTCACTTTTGATTTTTGTTATTAAACATAAAAACTGTTAGTTCTCAGTGTTTGCAGTATCCAAAATTTAATGATTACATTTTAAAATGACCAAAAGTAATACTCAGTGTTGTATTTTTCAGGGGATGCTAATTTTGTCTAATAATATATGTGGTCTAGTTTGGTTCTAGAAACAGCACACTCGGTATATATCTCTGTTATAATGATGACACGCAGTCGGAACAGTTGTTTTTTTTTCTACTCAGCTTGTCCATTGTTCTTTTAGCCACGTCATTAAAGACTTTATAAGGAATCTTCTTTCTGTCAGAGACACAACTAAAACCTGACAAAGCTACAGCGATGAAAGTCAGCCTAAAAAAAATATAATGCGAGCTCGAGAACAGACAAACTCAAAACCAGTCAGATGGTGTTCCATGTCATTAAAATCAATGGCGTGATGGCCGAAGGTTTATAGTGGTATTAAAACAAAATGAAAAATGCATAAATAAATGATGAATTCAAGTCTCCGAGGACATGCGAGGGTATTCTGGCTGGTTTCAATATTGGAAATATTATTGTTGTGCAGAGCATGCAGACACTTGCTCATCCTTCAAAGAGACACTACCAATCTCTCTGTACCCTTTACAGGGTGAATATATTTATTTACCCGTCCCATGAGTCCCTGAGTCAGTTCCTGTCTCCCGTGATGACTCACAAACAGAGAAACATTCAGAGATTGACGCTTGTATACACTGATCAGGCTCTTGACACGTTTCCATTATGCTTTTCTAAAGAGACCTAGATTCCTCACCAAATCCAGCTTGCACTCCTTCAAAACAGCAGCTCTCTTCTGCAACAAAACAGGTCAAAGCATTTAGAAAAACACCTTTTGCGCCGATTTTAAGTAGCAGCACACACAGTTTGATTGTGACCAGAGTAAAAGGTTTAAGTCCTCCCTAAGTGGAGTTTCATGTGGGACTCTTGCAGACGCCAAACCAAGCGAGACGTGTGGACCGGTTATCAAGAATAGGAGTGAGTATAGCAGTGATATCAAACCTTGTTTAGTTCATATTTAGTTGAATCACTAAAGAGTTTGGTGCATCAAGCCACTGCGCGAAGGGGTGCGTGTGCCAATCACCCAGCTATTGTTTAATTTTGATTTCAAATATAATGTGTAGGTTTTTAAAAAATTTTGGCTTTAAACAAACAAACATTCAGAGAGTTTTGACACATATGTTTCAAGGTAATTTGAAATAAAATGTGAGAAAATCGTCTTTCAGTTTCATTTTACAAACTCCCAAATCGGTGCATCAGTGCCATCTAGTGGTGAAAAGAAGGGAAAATCCTTGGAAGTACAAGACCTGTGAAATGGCACAAAAAAAGCATATAAAATACAGTATTATTTCAAGAACTTCAAATTTAAGGCTCCTTCCTTTTGTTTCCTTTGTGGATGCTAAAGTCTACTGAGAAAAAAAAATTGTGTTAAATTGTTAAATAAAGATTTCTACTTTAATGGTACAGTTACAGAAGAGAGTGTGTTCAAATTCATGGTCATTTGGGAACGTTTCTGTACTGTAGTTGTTATGATTTAAAAATCAGTTGTTTGACAATAAATGCTACCACACAACCACTAACTACGAGAGGAAAATGTCATATTATCAGAAAAATGGCATTTAATTATTTATACAGAGATTTACCTCCCAATGTTCAGCACTAGTTTCCTAGGTCACCGAATTCTCCCCCGGGAACACCTAGACCCATCTTTGAAGACAATATGCCCAACATCCAGTATTGCATTTTTCATTTCCCATGAGTCTTTGGATATTTAAGTATTATTTCAATCCAGTAACACTGGAACAATTGTCTTTCGCAGACACTCTTTCATTCCTCAACTTCTATCTACTCAGCAAATGCATTCTCAGAAAGGGAATGTTTTATTTCAGAGAAGTTTTCAGAGGTTCACCCAGCGTTTGCCTGCTCTTGAACCTTTTAAAAGACATTATAGAAGCACAAGAGCAGTCGGGGGTAATGATGACCCCTAAGATACTGTTTTCTTCAAGTTCTTCATTATTTAGAAGACGCTAAAGAAATCCTCCCTTATATGAATGCAACTTAATTTATGTACAGTGTGTGCCATTCACTTTAATCAGGCTGGAGCTGCTGCAAACCCACATCTTTCATAAGCGAGGGATTTCTAGTGGACACATTCAGAGTGCACCCACTTTAACAAGTACGAGTTTAATTAGAAGCTCAATTAACACATTTCCAAAGTTTTATTGAAATATGCCCCACAGCAAAAACTACTATATCTAGTATTTTGATGAGCGCCGTAATTTTTAAGAGTGACCCCAAGTTCACCATAGGCGTGGATTGAACAAGTTGGTGACAAATTGCAGCATCTATCTTTTTCCGTTTTTCATGAAGAACCTCTTTTAGAGCTGGATGCTGGATGGAGAGCAATGCTCCACTTGTCGCTTGAGAATTCCCTGCAGGTGTTCGATCAGGTTCAGATCAGGAGACGTTTGATCACCTTCACCCGGTTCTTCTTCAAAAATGCAGCAGTAGCTTTAGTCGTGTGTTTGGGATAATTGTCATTTTGGAAAAGTGCACGGAGTGATTGCAGCATCTTCTCCTTAAGTGTAGTGCAGAACATTGTTGAGTTCATGATTCCATCAGCTCCCCAACAACTCCTGCAGCCCCACATAAGGTCACTCCCACCACCATGTTTCACTGTCGGCACCAGGCCTTTTTTCTTTGAGATCCGTACCATTTTAAAGCGATTCGTTTCAGAAACAGTTATCTTTCTCTCAGTCTTCTTCAGCATGGGCAGATTCTAGGTGTGCTTTTGTGCAGTGGCTTTAGAAGAGGTTTCCTTCATGGACCATACCCATGCAATTTTTTCTGCAGTGTGATGACAGCATGAAATGGGAGGGGCTTTTCTTTGTAAGAACCCTTTTACAGTCCCCTGTCTTCTGGTCACCCCTTAAATGATTCGTTAGCTTTACCTGTTCATTAGAATGTTGCAGCAGAAGCACAGCATTTCACTTCCACACCAGCAGCATTGGTTGAGCATGTGCGTCCGGTGTATTTAGTGCCGCTAAATCTGATATTTCTCTACTTCCACAATGAGTCGAGTGTCGTCCATGATGGGTTCTTGGTGGTTGAACTCTGACCCACCCACCTGTTATAATATGGTAAATTATCATCAGTGTAATATTTGTGCTTACTTTGTATTTTGCCAGTGTTTTATACATTGCTGCTGAAAGCTCGCATAAAAAATAGAACCAGGTGTGCCGCCACTGCAGACGGTGTAAAAGCTCTCATTCATTATCATGGACACCGAAAAAAATACATCTGGCTTACGTGTGAAACCGGCGTAAAACTATAATTGGGGTGCACTCATTTTTGCAATATGGTCTTGAATGAATTTTTTGGGAAAAATCACTTTTTTTGCACAATTGCAAAGACCAAATCAAAGGCTCACATTTGTGGGATTATTATGTAGTTTAGTATCTCATAGTAAATGTTGATTCTGAAAAGAAAAAGGTTTTTTGACAAATGTAGTGTGGTGTACTCACATATGCTGAGCGATGTACTGTATGTCTATGTTTAGAATCAATAAATCTCCCCCTCATCCTCTCCTCCCAATCAAAAATCAATGTTTACTTTCATTTTAAGTCAGAAGTGAACAGGCCATTATAACTGTATTGCTCCGTACTGAGCCCACACATAAAGGTTGGCGTCTTTAATAACCATTCCCTGACTGCTGTGATTAAAGCTTAATTCCCTCTTAAATTATGCAAGCGAACCTCTATCTGTGGGAGCAAATATATGTTTATGTGAAATCATTGTAACTCATTGTCAGCTCTGCTAGCAGAGATAACGATGGGATGCTGTTCTTTTCTGCAAATCCATAGGCTGTGATAATATAGGAATCTGTTTGGGCCAAATCCTTACAGACTTGGGTATTTTGTTATAGGGCCAATGACACGCTAAATTGACTTTTCTGAGATTACTTTCATGTTTTGGTGTGTTTTTTTTCATCACATACATACATTTTTACATTTGCTGATTGTGTATTTCTATATTCCTTTTCTGGGAGCTCAAAATACTCCTACCCCCGCCCAAACCAGGGGTAACCTCGACCCGGAAGCTGTCAATTTGAGAGTAATGGTTAGATTTTGCAAACGCCTGCAAAAATTAGTAAAAATCTAAATTCTATTTGTAAACATCTCTTTACTGCACCAACAAACCGAACACGGACACTGTTCTGATGGTTCTGAGTGGTGATTCAGACTTAAATGATTCTGACTCCCTGCAGAGCTTTGAACTGAAGGGGGCGTGGCAGAACCAGGCGCATGGGAAGGAAGAGCAACGCAATCAAAGATGTTTTTTATACGTATTGCATTATCGAATTTACGCAAGCACGGTGCTATCTTCTGAGGCGTTCATCATTTAATCCAAATGCTTTATGAGTTCATTATCTGGACCTGCCTACTACCATGAGCGTGATTGGCGGGTATATGACTTAAACCCTCACAAGTATGGCGAAGAGGTGAAAGGAGGACTAGATTTTAGCCCGAACCCAACAAAGCCCATCGGTACCCAAGGAATCAGTTCGGGTTTGGCCTAAATTTCAATAATTGTAATTGAGTCGTGTTCGGAGAAATGATGCAAAGGAGCATTTCTTTTCTATAAATATGTTTATGTTATGGTCTGAATATTGGATTGTGATGAAGCCACAGATTTATTTTTAAAACATGAAGCTAATAATGCTAGCACGTAGCCACCTGAATGTGATGTGGGCTAACTCATAAAACTCAGATTGTAGCATCCCATTTACCAACGGCTGAGGCAGCCTTCGGAGGCTGGGTATAGGCTGCGTCCTCTGAATGATGCAGAACCTGGATTAGGATATTTTTTTCAAATACTACGTACTAGAGTTGGCCGATTAATCTGTGAAATTGTAAAAAAAGATAAAAATTAATTAAAATTATACTAATCTCTTTGAGTTTAAAATAAATTTTCCAATTTGACTTTTGTTCGATCCGGTGAGCTTCAGATGAGTGAATATTTTACACAAAAGGATTGAGTTTGCGTCATCATGTATTGAAACATAATTTCAATTTAAGAAATGCATCAAGAAAATAAATACACTACTGCTTCACAATGTACTTGACTAAAGCGATTGTGAAAATCTAAATCTTGGCAGAAATTTTTTTTTTTTTTTTTTTTTTTGCAGTGGTGTTGCCTTTACTTGGATAAGGCCAGTATCTGTCCCAATCTTCACTAAACTGATAAACCCTACGAAGTCTGGGGCCTTTTTGCTGCTTTAGAATTGTATCTAATCATTTAAATCTGACGTTTTTTTATGGCAATGTTTCATTTTTTTTTTTAGCACAAACCCCACTTTTTTTTACGAACACAGTGGTACCCCAAGATACGAATGCTTCGAGTTATGAAATGTTCAAGATATGAAAGGTCTTGCGGGAAATTTTTTGCTTCGAAATACAAAAAAAGGCAAGATACAAACAACCACAAACAGTTCTGTTCTATTATCCGCTTGTTAAGTCTGACGTCGCGCTGTGCTTCCGGGTCCTGGCACTCCATTCTCCCATTGCAGACAGTGCTAAAAGGGTCTGATATGCCTTAAAACACTTTAAATCAGTTTTAAATCGAGCGAAACATTATTTATAGATTACCAATAAAAAACGTTTATAATGTGGAAAGTACTCTCAAGGTAAGGTTTGTGTACGTATTACGTATTTTGCTTGTGTTTTATTCTCTTTTATTATCATTTATTACATTAACAATTTGTAGATTTAAGGATTGAAGAAACGTTTCTTGATTTTCCATTTTTTCTAACAACTTATACTGTTTCTGAGAGTTGTTGCTCGGATTAGGCGTTTTACATGTAAAACTAGCTTCAAGATATGAAATGTTCGAGATATGAACGTAATCCTGGAAAGGATTAATTTAATATCTCGGGGTACCAAAGCTAATATCTTTTTTTAAACAGGTACTCTACATTTTAAATTATAATTAAACAATAGTTGGGTCACGTCATTCCTACATAATTCAAAACAGCCACTGCAATTGGCACACGCACCGTTTAAATAAAATAAAACAATGTTAATCGTCCAGAAGGGTCACGCCATGCAAAAGAAAAGCACCAGAGCATGATCTAAAACACCTCTCCACCCACGCATCCTCTTACTCACTCAAACACACTGATTCATCAGAATATAAAACTGAGCCATCTGAAAGACCCGGCTGCTTACCCGTCCTCTTAAAATGACAAATATCGTTTTGGTTCCTTTATCACATTCGCCACGGCCCACCGAGCCACTCCATTGATAACGTGACTGAGCAAACAAGCATGAATGATCTTGTTTCTGGCTAATAAATTTGAGGCTGACAGATCCTCCCAGTGATGTGGACGTGGTTCATTCCAAAAAACACAGACATTTTGCTTGTTGTAGACCACTGCTCTTGAAAAGCACAATCGAGATGTTGATCTGAAACCGTGCTGAAGCAGATAATGAAACGCTGGATCTGTCAGACACTTTTAATTAGAAGTTTGTTGCGTGCATGTTTTCGATGGTTTATAATTAGACTATTCAGCTGCCATTGTTAACATTTTCTGAAAATGGAGTAAAAACAAAGAACATGTCAGAGCTAATTAAAAATTTCACTTTGCAGCGTTAAAGTTCAACAGTATGGGAGCTGATATTTAGGGCTAAACAGAGAGGTGTTGAGAAATGTGATTGATTTGTCAACATTATATAAAGGTGCTCCTGTTTTATGTATAGTTTCATTCTACACGCATTTCAAATTCTTATTTATTTGAGTTTTAATGATTATATCTGACATTCTAATGAAACCCCCCAAATACTGTATTCTTGTCGTTGAAGACAACACAAGTAATTTATATATATATATATATATATATATAT
>SRMA01027138.1:55181-81085 GCA_007224835.1 Danionella cerebrum | reverse complement strand
TTGGATGGCCTGGACCTTTTTATCCTGGGGGCGGATCATGCCACGCCCCACGCGGAATCCCAGGTACGACGCATCTGCTTTGGCAAGGTGACATTTTCGGGGGTTGACGGTTAGTCCGGCTCTCCGGAGCTCCGTGAGCACCCTCCGCAGCCGGTCCAGATGGTCGTCCCACGCCTCCGAGTGGATGACCACATCATCCAGGTTTGCGGCGGCGTAGGTCTGGTGTGGGCGGAGCAGGATATCCATCATACGCTGGAATGTGGGCGGGGCTCCATGCAGGCCGAAGGGGAGACGTCGGTACTGCCAGTGGCCTGATGGTGTCGAGAAGGCGGTCTTGGGCCTGTCTTCTGCGGCCACTGGCACCTGCCAGTAGCCTTTGGTGAGGTCTAGGGTGGAAATATATCGGGCCCTCCCTAGACGATCCAGGAGCTCCTCCACTCGGGGCATGGGGTAGCTGTCGAATTCCGAGACTTCATTTAGTCTGCGGAAATCGTTGCAGAAGCGGAGGGTGCCGTCGGGTTTAGGGACCATCACAATGGGGCTGGACCACGGGCTCCAGGATGGCTCTATTATCCCCAACTTCAGCATTTGTTGTATTTCCTCCTCTATGGCCTGCCGACGGGCTTCCGGCACTCTGTAGGGCCGTTGCCGGACGATGACTCCTGGTTGGGTCCTAATGTGGTGTTCGACAACGTTGGTCTGCCCTGGCTGATCGGAGAACACATCCTGGAACTGACTGACCAGGTGCTGCAGCTCCTTCTTCTGGGCAGCCGATAGGTCTTCGCTGGAATCCACCACCACCGGGGAACAGGAGGCGAGTGCGGCCAGTTGTTCTCTGGTCCCCACCCACTTTTTCAGGAGGTTGATATGATATAGTTTCTCGGGCTGTCTTCTCCCTAGCTGTCGCACTTTATAGTTGACGTCGCCGACCTTTGCTGTGATGGTGTATGGCCCCTGCCACTTGGCCAGAAACTTGCAGGCTGAGGTGGGGACCAGGACCATCACTCGCTCTCCCGGTTGGAACTCTCGGGGTTGGGCTGCCCGGTTGAAGTGCCGTTGTTGGGCTTGCTGCGCCTGGACCAGGTGTGCCCGGACTAATGGCATGACCCGCTCGATGTTCTGACGCATCTGGGTCACGTGTTCGACCACAGAGCGGAGCACTACCGGCTGCTGCTCCCACGCATCTCGGGCGACATCCAGGAGTCCCCTTGGTTGACGGCCGAACAGCAATTCAAATGGCGTGAACCCTGTGGAGGCTTGGTGGACCTCCCGGATGCCGAAGAGGACATAGGGGATCATCCGATCCCAGTCGCGCCTATCTTCCGCGGCCACCTTCTTCAACATCCTCTTCAAGGTTTGGTTAAACCTCTCGACCAGGCCATCCGTCTGGCGGTGGTAGACCGAGGTGCGGAGCTGGTCGACCTTTAGCAGCCGGCAGAGGTCAGCCATCAGCCGGGACATGAAGGGGGTTCCCTGGTCAGTCAGGATTTGGCTGGGGATGCCCACCCGGCTGAACAGCAGGAACAGCTCCTGTGCGATGTTTTTCGCTGTGGCCTTGCGTAGGGGCACGGCTTCCGGGTACCGGGTGGCGTAATCCACGATGACCAGGATGTGCTCATGGCCACGGGCAGACTTCGGCAACGGCCCCACTAAGTCCATCCCAATCCTCTCAAAGGGCACCCCTATGATGGGGAGGGGAATCAGTGGACTGGGGGGAGGTGTTTGCGGTGATGTCTTCTGGCACGTGGGACATGCCTTGCAGAACGCTTTTACCTCGCCGTCAATCCCCGGCCAATGGAAGCGGTCTCGGATCCGCTGGGTCGTGTTTCCTGCTCCCAGGTGCCCGGCCATTGGGTGGGAGGGCGCGAGCTCCAACACCGTCTCCGTCTTCGACCGGGGGACGACGAGTAGCTCCTTAATCTCCCCCCGTCGTTCGGCGACGCAGTAGAGCAGACCATCCTTCATGATGAAGTGCGGGAGAGGATGGGGCCCGGGTTGGAGTTCCTGTCCCTCAGCCACGCGCACCTGAGCCCAACAGTGCTTCAGCCGGTCGTCTTCGTGTTGCTCGCGGCTGAAGGACCCCCCTCGTGTAACCCGCTGGAACACATCATAAAAGAGGTTAGCAGAGGGGGGGGCGGACTCACCATCTCTCCCGCTATCCGACGCTAGGGTGACAGCCGGGTTGGATGAAGCCTCCTCCTGCGACGGGGTTGGGCGGCTCCCTCCAGGGCTGACGGGTCGGTGGGTGGCGGCGGTGAGCAGGCCTGCGAACCCGGGGAAATTCCTGCCGAGGAGTACGGGCACAGGTAGGTTTTTTACTAAACCCACCTCGACCATCCAGGTCTTCCCTCTGGCCTGGAGCTGAACGTCGCGGGCCTTCACCTCTCGGGTTTCTCCATGAACGCACGTTAGAGGCAGTATGGCATGGGTTTCCGGTCGAGGTGGGAGGAGCTGACTCCTCAGCAGGCTCACGGAACTCCCCGAGTCCAACAACGCGTGATAATGGCGTCCGTTGACCCTCACCGTCACTCCCGGGGCTCCTTTAGGTAACCGGTGGTGAAATCCACAACCCGCCAGCCATTTCTTCTGGGGGGGTGATGGTGGATCCGTTGGCATCGGTTCGTCGTGAGGGAAGGGAGCCGCCGGTCTGCTCTCTGGTCGCGGGGTGCCCTCTGGCGGACGCGGGTCCTGTACCACCCTCCGGGGGTACGGTGGCGCACGCTCTCCGGTGTCGTCCCGGCGGGCCACCTCCGCCAGCTCAATGGCCTCTACGGCCTCCCATAATGTAGTTGGGTTTCTCGTTCGGACCGCCTGCTTTTGTGCGCGAGGCAGTGCTCTCAGCAGTTTGTCCAGCACCACGCGTTCAACGACCTGGCTGGCGGAGGGGCTTCCTTCGAGCAGCCAGAGTCGGGCGAGGCGGGATAGGTCAGCGGCTTGAGCGCGCGCTGGCCGGCGAGGGCGATATTCCCAGCCTTGAAATTGCTGTGCCGCGGAGATGGGAGATAAACCCAGGCGAGCGAGTATTTCTCTTTTAAGCTCTTCATAATCATCACGTACACTGGAGTCCAGGGAAAAGAAAGCTCGTTGCGCCTCGCCGGTCAGCAGTGGTGCCAGCGCCCGTGCCCACTCTTCTCGTGGCCACCCTTCCGATCCTGCAGTGGATTCAAATAGTTGGAGGTAAGATTCGACGTCATCGTGGGGAGTCAACTTTTGGAGAAGCCGCGTAGCCTGCGCTCTTGCATCGGGAAGCGGGATTTGTTGGGCGCTGGCACCCTGAAGATCGCTGACCTTCCGCTCCGTTTCGCTCTGCTGCTTCGCCAGGAACTCGACGATTTTCTGTTGTCGGATGGTCATCTCAGCCAGGTGTTTGACGAGGTCTTCCATTTCTTTGGAGAGCGTCGCACACCGTACACACTGTGAATCCAAAAAAAAAAACAAAAAAAATGAGAGAGAGAAAAAAAAACTGCAGGGTTAAATATCCGGGTTGTAGAAACACTTGTGTGTGATCCCCCCTGGGTGTTATACCCGCATTCTCCACCAGTTGTCGCAGGAGAGGGATCACACAACAAGGTTTTGAACAGAAAAGTGCCCCGGAGGGTGGATTTATTAAACGTGATGAGTGGAGTGCTCGTGGATAGTGCAGTCTTTAGGTGCTCGGTGCTCGTGTCCTCTTCTTCCGTGGTGCTCTTCCCAGTCCCAGGTGTGCTCTCGTGCTCGGTGCCCAGATGAAACGGAGTGGTAGGGGATAATGCCGTCGTCTGGTCTTCACGGGCCGTCTGGTGGTAGAGAGAGAGAGAGAGGAGTTAGCTGCTGCACTCTTCGGAGGTACTGCTCGCCGTAGAAGCTCCGTCTCTCTCTTTTATGCTGCCGCGCTGATGAGGCACGGCTGTTCCCGATTCGCCCTTGATGGTGGGCGCCAGGTGTTCGGGATCTATGCCAGGACCGCGCTGATTGGGATGGACTCCCGTCACAATATGTTTATATAATGCTTAGTGTTACAGTTAAAAAAATAAATACAGGTATATTAAATTAACATTAAAGATTTCCACTGAGGTTTGCTATTTGCCACGCCTGTCAAAATTTTTAGTGGGTTCCTATTTTTGCGGTATGCAGCACTTGTTCCACTATTTGCAATTGAATTTCTGTAATTGCAGCGTGACTCTGTGTTGCAGCACATTCCTCCATTTGCAGCATGTCCCTCTATTTGCACCACAATCCAATATTTTCAGCCTAGTTGTCTATTTGCAGGAAGTTGTAAATTTGTAGCCAGTTCCTCTATTTTCAGGATTGTCCTCTATTTACAGGATGTTTCTCTGTCATCAGCCAGTTCCTCTATTTGCAGCTCATTCCTTAATTTTCCGCTTGTTCTTCTATTTGCAGGACATTTCGCAAATTACAGAATCTTTTATTGCACCGCATTCCAACATTTTCAGACCATTTGTCTGTTTGCAGGACTTTTCTCCATTTTCAGGATGTGCTTCTGTTTGTAATAGTTTCCAATAATTTCAGACCATTTGTCTATTTGTATGAAATTTTTACACTCGTTCCGCTATTTGCAGGATGAAGGCCACTACTTGAAGGGCGCTTCTCTATCATCAGCCTGTTCCTCTGTTTGCAGGAAGTTGTATATTTGCAGTTGGTTCTATTTTCTGGATGTTCTTCTATTTGCAACACGTTTCTCTATTTGTAGTGTGTTCCTTTATTTTGCAAATCACCTGCAACCATGTATGTTTAATGTTTGTAGAAACATGTCAAAATGATAAGTGTTTTTATTTTATTCTTTATTCTTTTAAAATATGAAAAAAATGTGCATTTTTCATAAAAACTGTCTGGCGCTTTTGTTGTAATGATCACTGATCTATATTTATTTCAATGTTCCCCAGATGCTTTATCATCCTAAACCATTGCAAGAATACTCTCCTTTGATTTTTTTTTAAGGTTAGTGGGCTACTATGACTTGTGTTTACGATGTGTGCAGAACATAATAATAAAAGCATTAGTAATAAATAATAATAAAAATATTACACTTTCCATACACCATATGGTTTGTTCATATCTCCAAACACCGCCTCTCAAGCACATGCACAGCTCTCAAATGAAGAGTCATGTTGTTTGTATATAAAAGAAACTCATCTTGATCGAGCTGTGAGGCTCAAGTGCTGCATGAGATCAGAATTAGACATGCAATTCTGTCTTAACATGAAAGAGGCTCTAGCTGGGGAAAGTGCATATTGCCTTCAGCACGACACAACATCGAAATTAGGCTTTAAAATCCAGAAATACAGCAAACAGGAAGATGCACACAAAGCAACTGAGCTCATCATAGCATCCAGGTTGAACAAAGGGAACATCAGGCAAAGAGCATCTGCTACAAGATCCCAAATATCATTTTTAAAAACCGATGCCTTCTGTTTGGTATGCAAAAATGGATTTTCCCCCAACCTTTTTGGGGTTTCAGAACAGATGGTTCTGCTTGCTCGAACCGCTCCACAATTAAACAAAGAAGCATGGATTATTTTCTTGTCTCTCATACAAGCAAATTCAATTAGCATTTGAGCTGTGTTTGAATTGAGAATCCGTTCAACATCATGAATAGACTGTATTATGATTTAGCACAGCAGCATCCAATCCGAATCTGAGTTTGAACGGATGGTGACCTGATTATAAAAATGTGATTAATTTTATTAAAACACAGAAAGCTAAAACCAAACATTGCATTATTTCAGCCTCTGAAGATCCCTTTAATGTAATTAAGCATCTTGCAGCACAGGTTTGTTTCAAATAAACAGTTATCAGTTATTTTTTGTCACTCATTTCGGAAAATGTTACAACAATTTAGATTTATTCATTATCCACAGAATTAAATATTTAGACAGATCACAAAAAATCTGCCTGATTCCAAACGGCTTATCTGCAGAAGAAAGGATGTTGTTAAATTTCCCATTAGATTGTAGATTTTGGAAAACCCAGTGGACCAACCACAGTAGATTTTCGGAGAAGCCCAAACAACACAACTCATTTTGGGATAATAAGTAGCATTTTACCACTTGATTCATCTGTATTTAGCATTAGCTTAGCATAGATCATGAATCATAAATTAAACCATGCTTTCCTTATTTGAAGGTTGACTCTTCCCAGCAGACATCCGCAGTGTTTTAACTGCTTCTGAACCAACAGGATGTTAGAAGCACGTCTCTCTGACATTGAATGTTTGCTGGGTTTCACATTTGAATAAATCAAGCAGAATGGAGCAGAATGTAACTCTTTTTCTTTCGCAGATTTTACTACAGCAGCAAATCGGTAATGAAAATAAAAGAGTCAAGAGTTCAAATAGAAAAAAATATATATAGTATTATTATAAACATCAAAGCAATGATTTATGCTAAGCTATGCTCAGTGGTGTAAAGTAACTAATTACAAATACTCAAATTATGGTAAGTGATTAGTTTTTTCTCAGAAGTTGTAATTTAGTTTGTGGAATTAAAATTGTATATTTTTACTTGAGTACATTTCTAGTTCTGTATCTGTTCTTTTACTCCACTACTTTTACTCAACCTGCCTCAACCATCAAATGTATTATTATTTTTTATTATTATTATTATTTTCTTTTTCTACAGGGATTGGCCTCAAATTGCGTATAAAGAAAACATCCTCTCAAAACGAGATCTGGCAAATGTAACCAATACAACATCATCACATCAATACAATCATTAGAAATAGAAATGAATTACTTTTATTGATTCCATCCCCAGGAAAATCGTTAAATGTTTCATTAAGAATCAATTATTCTTTCTCTTATTCTCTTTTTCTGCCTTTCCATTGTTTTGCGCTCTCTATATCACTCTTTCTCTCTCGTTCTCTATTTCGCTCCTGCTCCTCTCTTTTCTCCCTCTCTCTTGCTCCCTTCCTTTTCTTTGCTTTTTGTATTTCTATCTTTCTTTTTTCTATATATATTAAATTCTCCTGTACTTTATCTATTTTAAATCTATCCATAGTTGGTCTGTTTCCCTCTCTCCTTTTTTTCTCTCCTCTCTTTTTCACTCTATTCTCAGAATGCTATCTGTCTCCTTTCTTTCATACCCTTCTTTTTTCCTTTATCTCTTTTCTGCTCATCCTAT
The DNA here is from genome assembly GCA_007224835.1 of Danionella cerebrum. NCBI lineage: Eukaryota > Metazoa > Chordata > Actinopteri > Cypriniformes > Danionidae > Danionella > Danionella cerebrum. Next base: position 73,967 of record SRMA01027138.1, on the reverse strand, counting down.
TTCTTTCTTCTCTCTCTCTTTCTCTCTCTCTTTACCTCTTCTCTATTTATATATTTCTAGAAACACCCTTAAGAAACTTTTACTCTACTTTCTTTACTTTTTTTGCAAGTAATGCTACTTCTACTTGAGTATTATATTTCAGTACTCTTTACACCACTGTCTATGCTAAGGCATCCATCATTGCTGCCCTCCCCAAGCTGGAGCTGTATGGCAGACAGAAGGTTGTTAAAAATACACCTTAAGGATTCTCTGGTCAGACCAAAATAGAACTTTTTGCCCTAAATTCTAAGTGGTATGTGCATCATGGTGGTGGCAGCATCATGCTGCGGAGACAGGAGAAAGATGAAATCAGGGACAACCTGGAAGAAAACAAGCTCTAGAGTGCTCAAGACCTACCACACAGCTAAAATAACAAAGTCTTGACTAAGAGCCCTGGCTTAAACCAAACTGGGCGTCTCTGGAGAGATCTAAAATGGCTGTCCCCCAAAGTTCACCAATCAAACACCAGTAAGATTAAACAAAACTTAAGATTGAAATAGAAGGTATAAAAAGCATCAAATCACAACAGTAACATAGATCCACAACTATTCCAAGGACGTACCATATTTTTGTGGACTACAAGACACACTTTAAATGGAATTTTATTAAATTTACTCAAACATGGACTGGATGAACAGCATGTACCACATGAGGTCTGTAACCTCAAAGCGATGTAATCGATATTTATTCCTAATTCTTTGTAGGGAACGAAAAGAGCCGATTCCCATCGGGGAGAGCCGAATCTTCTGCCGTACTTAGGGCTGGGGCTTTATTTGGGAAAACCATGCAGCTAATCACATTAGAGGACACACTAGGATATGAAAGATGGAAAGAGGGCTTTAAAGATAGCGAGTGTTGTGGTACAGCCCAGCGGGGAGACAGCATTAAATGCGATCCTTTGGGAGAAAGTGAAAAACAAAAAAGAAGCAGCATCTGGCTGCATTTCAATAATGTTGGAGACAGCAAAGTGGTTTATTATTTATTTTAAGACTCATCGCTTTATTTTGGTTATATGCTTTGTTTGCTGTGGTTGTGTTGAATTGAAGTTTTATCAAAATGTTAAATAATAGAAAATTTTGGGTTAATAATGAAAAATAATGTATTAAAAAGTTGCTTACCAATACAGAAAATATTCACAATGGATAAATTGGGCTAAAATAGAAGGCTCTGAGTGATACTAAACCGATTAATCGGCCGGCCGATATATCGCGCAATATTTACATGAATACATTTAAAATATCGGCCAATATCTGCGTTTAGTAGCGCTGTTTTAAAGTCAGGCACATTAGCGGGCAGCCCTGTGTTATTGTTGGGGCGGAACGTGCTGCTGCCGCATGTGAAGGACCCCAAACCAAAAGAGGATTCAAAGATAGTTCTGGGAGATAATCGTTTGGCTTAAATTGTCATCTGTCAAAGTCTCACGGCCATAGTGCAGACAGCAGTGGAGAATTATTATATATTTAGTTTGTTTAAGTACAAGGTATAGACCTGCTCTATAGCAACAACATCTGTTGTGATCTGGATATGATGTGTAAAATAATAAATAAACAATGAAGTGACTATATTGTTATACCACAATAAACCTGTCTGAGGGTTTAGCACTGTCCTTTGCATACAAAGCTGTGCAGCATGACGTGTTTTTATTAAATTATTTTAATTACTAGAGTATGGTAATTTGGTTTGTAACTTGACGCAGTCTTTTAACAACAAAACTAAAACATATTAGTGAATTTTCTTTTTTTTCAATTGGAGCATATTGTTTAATGGTTTTTGTAATCTTTGGATATGAAGGTAAACTACTGAAATGTTTCTTCTGTTTAGTAAATCCTGTCTGATGGCTGTTGTATTTTAAATAGTTAATATATCAAATATATATCAGTTTAATTTATTTTTACTTATTAAGTTGTACTTGTTTTTTGTGCAGTTTAAGTCACTGTTTCATAAATGATGGTGTTTGTTCAAAAGTGTTGTGCATGCACTTATTTGTATTTTAGCTCATTTGTATTTCAGACTATTTTACTAAAAATTGGCAAAGAAAAGAAAGAAAATCGGCAGCACTTATCGGCCATCGGCTGACCCTGACCTCTAAATATCGGCATCGGCTACAGAAAACCAATATCTGTCGATCTCTATTACTAAATAAAGGGCCATTTGGGAGCCATAAGAGCTAAATTTTAGGCTTGGCTCCCATTACTAACATCCAGGACTACAGTTCTAGTATCTGTTTCAAGTGGAACTTTTTACAAACTTCTTTTAGTTTAATTTTTTTAACTTGTCCCAAGATGACCGTTCCGTGGTGAGAATAAATACACTTTTGTTTCTTCCTTTCTTATAAACATGGTTAAAATCAGACTGAAAACGAGAACTCCTCTGTTTTATCCATTGTTTAATTACTCCCAGGGCTCGAATCAAACCAGTTCCTCTGATGTTAAGAATTTTCTAGCTAACCGTCCACCATCAAATTAAAGAATGCTTTCAGCTCTGTACAACACAGCTACGCTAACGCATATGCTTTTTTTTTGTTTTGTTTTTTTTGTGGCCCGGCATGACCTTTTATGCCTTTTTAAATGCACCGTCTGATTTAAACATTCACTGCTGCTCTGATAGATGGAGTGAAATGTAAGGTGACAGGCCAAAGTGGAAAAAGCCTGATGCAGGGGAAAGACCTGGCGCTATATTGAACTTGAGGAACACTGCAGAGCTTTAAATGATAATAGATCGAAGAGATGCAGCAAGGAGAAGAATAAAAGTAGACGTCAAGGATTGCAGAGAATGTACCGGAACCTGGTGAAGCATAATAATTATGAATGTCAACCATGCATTTTATCTTCTGTAATTAGGTCCATTCATAGCAGGCAGAAGAGTTCATCTCCCATTGGATGCAATATTAACATTGAAAGGAAAAATCACACATTTTTAAAAAAGAAAATCTTGAAATATAAATGAATTGCTGATGAAAGAGGCATGATTACTTTAGAGGACTGTCTTGTTTCTCAGTTGACTTTACACATTTAATCAAAGGGAAAGGTAAAGTTATCAATCTTATTCCTTTAATCTCTCCCTTCAATCAGTCCATGCATCCATATATTAAACAAAGATACACATCTACTTTAATGCATTCGAAATGTCAAATATCATGTCAAAGAGCAGGATTGTTATCAAAATGGGAGCACACAGGTTTTTAAGTCATTTATTGGGTTAAAATAAACCGAAAATAAACCCCCTTTTGAACCGAAACCACTGTTTATAATGGTGTCTCTGCCTTTGTATCCTATGCCTCTGCAACTTCAGATAATCAGACATTGCGTTCATCTCGTCCCGTCTGGAATACTGTATTAGACTTTACTCTGGAGTGAGTCAGTTCTTGCTCTCCCTCGTCTGCAGCTGGTTCAGAACGCTGCTGCTCGGTACCCGTAAAAGAGAGCACATCACCCCTGTCCTCACATCCCTCTACTGGTGGCCTGTGTTTTATGGAGTTCGTTTTCAAATTCTTTTTAAAGGTCTAAATGGTTTTGCTCCTGCAGGTACCGAGGTCCAGGAGGAAGCTCAAAGGGGACAGGGCTTTTTCTGTTGCTGCTCCTCAGCTGTGGAACAACCTTCTTCTCACTGGACACCTTTAAAACCCACTTTTATTCTGTGGCTTTTAATCCTAGCAGGGCTTAGCTTCTTTTACTCTAACTGTGTTAAAGGTTTTATTTATTTTTATGCTTTTAGTACTTTAGAGATGTGCAGCACTTTGGTGTTCACCAAAGCGCCATCTAGTGTTCAGGAGAATGTCTGCGCCTTATATTTAACGCAAAAGAAAGACGCGGGGAGCTTATGATACAGACGATAAAGAAAGCGCATACGTGTGTAAAGGCCTTTTGATGATCTCATTACCATAATAAGCACAATCAGACTGATATAGATACATTAAATCTTCATATAATCTAAATAAACCTGGTCTGTCTAAGAAAGTTCAAGAGCTTTCTGGTCATTTTCTTTCTGATTCAATAAAGATCACTTGCTTTTCCATAGTTTGAGTGTCAAGACTCATTTAAGCTCAATTAAAGCCCATCAGCAGAGTAACACGCCTGCAGCAGAGACGAACTGGCTGCAAGTCAAAGGTTTCGAACAAATTAGTCAGTACAGCTCTAAAAGAATGGGGGTGTGCTCATTTTAATTGCGTCTCAGACTCTGTTAGGAACAAAAGTGGATATTTGAAGTATCCATGGGACAGACACATACAGCTTGTTGGTATTCGATCTTGCTTTACTTTAATTCCTTCAAAGTTGTAACTCTGTTTTTAATTGGATTTGGACTTTATTGCCAGACTCTCAATTACTGTATGTTCAACCTTTTTCTGCCTTAACTCTCTGTAAAGCATTTGGATTCACCAACGGGTATGAAATTTGCTTTCTAAAGAGACTTGCCTTGATCTCAGAAAGTCATCAGAGGACAAAGTTGTGTGATGCAGCTCCATATCAGAAAACTTCCAAGCTACTCGATACTCAGCCCTTCGCATGCATTTTACAATTCTTCCAAAGTCTCTGGTTGTGCTTGGAAATAACATTAACACGTTTTTTAACACTTCACAGATGCACATTTGCAAGAGAAAGAGCTAATGCACGTGACTGAAGGTTAGGGTTCCCAGAGATTACGAAATTGGCAGAATATATAATGTGAATATCTCCAACGAATGTGTTGCCAGAGATTTAGAATAGACTCTTTACATACAGTGGGTACATGACCGATTTATCCAGTTATTATTTTCCCTCATTAAAGTACAGACAGCACCCCATAGTGACAGAATTTGTTTTAAAAAGACATCATGGTCTTCAGTATCTGGTATTTTACTTCCATTTCCTCTGATTATCATTAAGAGGGATATCATCTACACCTTCATTCGAGTTCAGCTCTGATTGATTCAACTGATTGGACTTGATTAGGAAAGCCACACACCTGTCTATATAAGACCTCAGGATCAAGAGGTCCAAGGAACTACTTGGAAAGCTCAGAGACAGAATTGTAGCAAGGCACAGATCTAGCAAAGGTTTCAAAAACATTTCCACTGCACCAAAGGTTCGTAAGGGCACAGTGGCCTCAAGAATCCTTAGATGAAAGGTGTTTGGGGCGACTAGAACCCTTCATGGAGCTGGCAATTCGGGGTTGGTGAGTCTTAGAAAGTTCTAGACAGTCATCCATCATTGCTGCCCTCTCCCAGCTGGAGCTGTATGGAAGACAGAAGGTCTAACACGTGAACCTAACACGTGTGAGGTTATGTTGCGCTCTCAGTGGACAAGATTGGTCACACATGTGTAGGGTACATAACTTGACTATAACTAATATTGATAGGGCTTCCGAAATCGACAGGAAGTCACCTATTTCACCAAAAACACTTCAAATAGCCAATTTTTGCTCATGTTGCACTTTTACAATAACAAATGTTATTTTGATGCATGGCAAATCAAAATACTCCAAAAAATGGCACCAGAGCCGGTAAAAATGTAAAGTACGCTCTGGCAGACTTGGCTCTATGGCAGGTCATAAAGGGTTCAAACTCTAACCCCCTTGATCTCTCTCTCACACACACGCACGCACACACACACACACACACACATGCATATGTAAGTAAGAACACAGACAACTCTTTTTAATAATTATAAATGTAATCAATTAACTATTAGGGCCATGTCATCGTGGATTTCTTGCAAGAAGAGCTCCATATCCTCGCCAAACTCAGACAGCTCTTTGAAATGATGGGTTTTAAATTGTAATCTTAAATGTAAATGCAACACACCAAGTTTTCGGACATGCTTCCGGATTCTTCCATCTTCATCTTATTCTGTATTTTTAATAGCGGTGACCTTCTCCAACAGGTTTAGTCTTCTTCGTTTATATATTCGCCTCCTAGTGGTATATAGTAACAATCGTATTTGACTCCGCCAAACCAGTCTCACGCTGGCATTCTGAGAGCGGTGCAGCTGCAGCTGGGTATGTCTTTACCAAACTGGCACAGAGTGATCATGGCTTCAGAGGTGCTCAAGCCCTTTGATTGCTGCTTGCAGCTTACTTTTATTTTATCTGCAAAAAATCTGTGTCTACATTGATTGGGGAAAAAATGTTAAGTTTTATCATTTTAACACATTCCTTCAATATTTAACTGTATTTGTTCAGCATAGTCTTTTTTTTAAGTACTAGGAGTTTGATCAAACATCCAGGTTAAAATTGTAATACGTGAATAATGACTCATTATAATCAGAATTTAACAGATGAATCGTGAGATAACACACATTTATTATTTTATCCCAACGTTTTTTAGTAAACCATGATCCTTTTTAATCACTTTGCTATGTTTTACAAGACAGAAAAAAATCTATCCGGAAATTATTCAATGTCTAAAAGTTTGGATTAGTGATATAATGAACTGGACGGGCTCCGGTGATTCTGAGTTTGTGGCTTAATCGTTGGAGAAGATGTTTCTTTTCTTTTTGGATGAACTAAGCTCAGGGCAATCAGCTAAATCCACACGTCAGTGCTCTTTCCACCTAAAGTTACATGCCCCTGTGGGTGTGACATGTTGAGGGATAATCCTCTCGAATGAGGTGAAGCCAGACTCACACAGACTGAGGGGGGAATGGGGAGATGGAGGATGAAACAGACCACTCTCACATAACACATGCTTCTGGGAGGTTATGTGTCCCAGAAATTACTGCATTAAATCATGTTATTCCAAATATAAACTAATATAATTATCAACTAATATCTGCAGCTCAATGTTTCAAAAACTAAAGAGTTACCCTTGACCCTATATTCATCCTGGGCAAGATGTTCTACCATTCTGTGGTCTCCAGAATCATCTTCAGATTATAAGCAGCTGATACCAACCTACTTAACAAACTCATTAGAAAGTGGGCTCTGTCACGGAGGTGGTGCAAGAGTCTCTGGTGGAGGTATCTGAGAGAAACTTCTCAGTATCATGGACAACACATCACATCCCCTTCACGAAAGTTTTTTGTTTTATACACTGTGCAATATCAATATTTTTAACAGTTCCTTTTAAGAAAACATGCAAACCATTAGTTATGCAAATCTATTTATTTCTTAGGTGCAATATGTTTCATGTGTGCGTTATCACTGCCATATAGATGCAGCATCAAATATTATGTGCAATATATATTCTGTGTGCAATGACATGTTTGTAAAGTACACCAAGAGTCAACTAAACGGCTAAAGTTGCCATTTAAAAGTATATTATTAGCAAAATCGGTTACTAAAGTGGTATTTTTAGTTGCTATGGAGGAGTCAGTGACATTATACAAAGTTCCCCGTCAATATGCATAGTTTAAAACAACCCCCATCTCTATGATTTTCCTTAGCTGAGATAATGATATGTCAAAATGGTTGCTATGGTAATGTTTGGTTGCTATGGAGAGGTTAAAAACATAATGTGTTTTCTTTGTCAATGTAAGTTATATAAACCTATGGCTTTAGGATTCACCAAAGCTGAGAAAGAGTTCTGAAAATGTGGTTGCTAGGGTGAGCAGTTTGGTTGCTAGGGAGCATCATTGACGTCATTTTTTTTCATTTGTTTCTATTTATTTGTTAAAAGTCAAAGGTAAATATTTAACCCTTTCTAGGGCTTAACACTTTTGCCCAGTTGTTGGTATGTTTTGGCACAGACTGATCACCTCCAAAAGTGTCGTCTGTTTGAGGTATCTGAGAGGTTCTCGGGTTTAAGTCAGTCAATGGAAGTTTCTCACTGATTTCCCAGAATTCCTTTAAAGGCAGCAATCAAAAAAGTTATAGCAACCAGAGTCAGACCGAGTCTTGCACTCCCACATTTTGTGAAAGAGAAGGAGGTGCAGGAATCATAAATCAGGAATGTCACTTATGCTAAAACAATGAATTTTTCACAGTTTCTTCCACCGACGTGAACAAATTCAGAGCTTAATTACAAAATAAGAGTATGATTGGTATGCATTGGATCAGGTTTTTTTGTATGCCATTAGTAGTGAGCTTTTAACCTCACTCTGAACCCTGATTCGTAATTAAAAGTGTGATTAATGCAACATATTTTCAGGTCACTTTCAGCTCCATAAGTCTGCGATGGCAGTACCACTTACCAAGAGACACCAGAGAAGCAAGGAACAGAGAGAGAGAGTGAGCACATGTTATATTTAGTACAACACTGACCCTTTTGTTCAATGAGTTTTATTCAACCACAGATTTCAAACCAATAAGAGGTACTTTTAAAATGAAGTTCCTCCAGACAGATTCTGAGAGGAGTGCATTAGCCAAAATAGCATCAAACCACACTCTTTGATTTATAAACAAGACATAGAAACATTAACAATCTCACTGTACATGTTGAAAAGGAACCACAGAAAAATGTTCATTTTCTAGTAATAAAACAGGAGCTAGACTTACATATGACATAAAAAGGCCTCATAGAGCTGTTTTTTTCCACGAGTGGGTGTGTAGAAAACCAGAAAAGAAGTTGCAAAAAATCCATTAAAAGTGTACATAATAAAAACATTATAATCCACACCGCGGGAGATGAAGGATATTTTATCATCACATTGTAAACGTGATCAATTCCCACAATGTAACCCGCGAAACACGATGTTTACAGCAAAAACATTTGGCTAGGACTCGCTCAATCTGTATCTAAATCTATCCTTAACATCCCGTAACATCCCTTTTGCCATCTGTGATGGGATCAGGCTCAAAAAAGCCTCACAGGGGCGAAGAAAGTGGTAAATGCAGTCCATTCATGTGTGACGCATGTGAAGTGCATCAGGGACGGTCACAAGTCTAATCACAGCTCTGCAGTGCAGTACATCACTGTTGCAATTTATATAGTATGTATAGTAACTAGTTTTGGATTTTATAATATTATATATTTATTAACATATTTATAAATATATTTTTATGCCTGATTTTGTTGTGCTCTGTTTAATTTTTTGTTTTACTTTATGAATTTGAGTGTATCTTTAAATCTAAGCGATGAATTCACTCAGAATAAATTTACTGTGGTTTTATGCAACTTTTTTACTTTTACAATTTTGTGGGGTTGAAACTATGAAATGTCTGTATTTAGAAAAATCAGTGGAGAAAATTTTATTTTTATTTTTATTTATTGTAGTTTTGACACTTTCTTCAGTTAAGATTGACCTAACTACATATATATTATTAAATCTAGGATATAAGGGTTGTATTGATGTGACAAATGAAAATACTCCAAAAAAATGGCACCACAGCAGGTAAAAATGTAAACTATGCTCTGAAGGACTTGGTTCTATGGCAGATCATAAAGGGTTAAAATAACAACAGGGTTTGCCAAAGTTCTGTACAAAGCCTAACAAGAGTAGGTAATATTGTAGTAAAATAAATAAATTCTAAATATCAAACGATAAAAGAATCAATGTCTAGGGTGCAAAGGCAAGTTGTCCATAGTTTAGGGCCTGCGACAGGGAAGGCACAGTCCCCCCCTGAGTTTTGTGACAACCAAAAGAGAGCGGGGTAGACCATGAAGGGATTTAAAAAGAAATAGAATAATTTTTAAATAGGAAGCACATTAATGTGCTCTTGGTTTTTTAGTACCAGTTAAAGGGCGTGCAGCAGCATTTTGTACAAGCTGTAATCGTACAAGTGAAGCCTGGCTGAGCCCAAAATGAAGAACACTGCAGTAATCTAAACGATTCGTAATGAAAGCATGACTTCAAATCTCAAAGACTGGTACAGTGTGGTTATAAAAGGGTTGGAGATGGTCAGAACAATACACAGGGAGGCTGTGATAATGCGCAATTGGTACTAATGGTACCAAAGTGTGCAGAGAAAATATCCCCCACACCATGACACCGCCACCACCAGCCTGAACCGTTGATACAAGGCAGGAAAGGTCCAAATGTTGCACAGAAATCAAAGACACATCTTCTATGGTGAACCTTTGAGAATTGTAGCCACAGTTTCCAGTTCTTGGCTGACAGTAGTGGCACCCGGTGTGGTCTTCTGCTACTGAAGATGGGATGTTCCATTGCAGACCTTGACAATAACCGCCGGTTTTTTGAGTTACTTTAAGTTTACCTTGAGTGCCTTTCTACCAGCTCGAACCAGTCTGACCATTCTCCTGGTTTCAAAAGAAATTTGCTCCCACAGGACTGCACTGAAAATCCCAATAGACCAGCAGTTTCTGAAATACTAAGACCAGCCCGTCTGGCAGCAACAACCATGCACATTCAAAGTCACTTAAATCCCCTTTCTTCCCCATGCTCAGTTTGACTTGCAGCAGATCATCTTGACTAAATGCATTGAATTGCTGCTGTGTGATTGGCTGTTTTCTGTTAACGGGCGTACCTAATAAAATGGCCAAAGTGTTAAAGTTGGTAAAAAGCATCATGAAAGTAAAAGTAAGATTGAGGAGTGTGTGACCCTTAAGTCAAGTTTCATAATGAGATTAAGTTTAATAGCTAAATCATGGTCGGTGTATTTGAGCATCTGAGTTGTCTATGTCTAGAGCTTTAAATAGACATTCTACTCACAGAACGCAATGCATTTTTCATACTTTCCTCAAGACACATCTACCCTGTCAAAGAGAATATCTTCATGTTTCACTCAGGTCTGTTGAAGACCCCCCAACCTCATCTTCTCTCTCTCTCTCCGAGTCCTGTACGGATCATACCTCTCTCTCCACAGACACAAGGATCTCAGGAATTGAGGAAGACTGACCTTGAAGGATGCAGTGCTGTGTCCTAGCTATGGCCGTCGGGTGTTTTAGACCTTTTAACCCTTGTAAGAGGAGGATATACCTGGTTAGAGTCATAAGTCTTGTTCGCCGGAGGCTGCATGACACTCATCATTATAAACATTCAACCTTTCTGATCTGCCCACAGAAGGGTCGCCAGCCAAGGACAGACACAACATGGAAACATACCAATAATACTTGATAAATAAAAGATAGACTGGAGCACAACAAACATAGACCTTAAAGTTTTTAGGTCATTTACATCCATGCTTTCACCAGAAGAAAAGGGGAATGGCAAAGCTATAAATGATGCAAAGACTGCTCAGCACTAGCTCAAAAGAGAAGTTTATGAAGAAGTAAAAGATGGTCTTTTCAAGTGCAGAACATTTCTTTCAAATTAAAACCAATACTCAGTTACGTTTTTTTTAATACGGTCACTGTTTGCATCATTTGCAAAGATGATCTTTTCTTAACAAGCAGTCGATCGTTCCAAAGCTTTGATGTCGAAATAGAAGAGGCTTGCGTCTAGATTTTGAGAACTCCAGGAGGAGCACGTCTTAAAAAAGGGAGATTTTAAGGCAGATTTCAGCTCAGAGGGATGCTACAATTGCTTAGTTTTGAAAACAGTTGTACCAAATAGCTTCAGATAATGTTTAGCTATTTTTAATAAATAAGTTTTAATAAACTAATTAAAGAAATGAAAGAAAATGTTTGATATCTTGACCATTTTTGAATGACTACACAAAAGCATTTTTCCCCAATCATAGTTAGAGGTCAGGTGAAGCCATTTATTGTCAAACAATGTTATTTATCCTTTTAAAATCATAACGGAAACTTTCCAAATGACACACCCCAGCTCTTAATACCCCCCCCCCCCCCCCCACCCCCTAGGTTCTTATCTTCGCTGTTGCTAAAGCAAAACAATCTTCTTGGACTCTTGTAAATTCTTGCAGGAAAGGCACGTTTGAGTTCTCCCCAAAATGTTTCAGTGATATTGAGGTCAAGAGACAGAGATCCACTCCAGAACCTTCACTTTGTTCTGGAGGAACCGATGACGAGTGGGCGTGGCCTTGTGTTTTGGACCATTGTGGTGTTGGAATGTACAGTAACGTCCCGTGAGCAGCTTCCGGATGATAATCCACATTTGAAAACATCCTTTGAGAACATGCCGTGCTCATCTTCCATAAATTCTGACCAAGTTTCCTGTGCCTTCGAAAAAGTTCAAAATTGTTCGAAATTGTTCTCTTCGCCCAAAATAACTTTGTTCATGAAGATTGGAGCTTGTCTCTGAGCGGTTTGGCATATTGTAAGCAGCTACTTTGTGGAATTTGTGTAGTGATGGCTTTCTTCTGGTAACTCGACCATGCAACCCATTTTTCTTCAAGAGTCTCCTTATTCTTCTCCTGGAAACATTTTTTCGGTGATCGCTGTGTTTCAGCTGAAGTTATTTGTGGGTTTTTCTTTGCATCCCTTAACATTTTTCTGGCAGTTGTAGCAGAAATGTTTATTGGTTTCACCAGAATCCCTCACTTTCCACTTCTTCATCAGAGCTTGAACACAGAGTTTGCTGATCGTCTGATTCCCAGTTCCTTGGAGATCTCGTTTTATCTCTTTCCTGTTTTGCACGTATAACAAGTGCACATATCTTTTGCCGTAAATTCTTTGGATACCTCTGGTTTAAAATATCTTAATAAATAAAAATGTAACCAAGAAAATATGTGACCAATATAAGCTAGATTTTTCTGAATTCTCTGTTCATTGCATGACTGCTTTAAAACATAACAGCAGGAACTAACAACTCTTTGTGGTGCACCTCCAAGTGAACATTACTGAAGCTAAAATATGACCCAGGAAAGAGAAGTCGGTTCCTGCACAGTTGAGACGCACGGATGGAGTTAAACATGATTACACATAATGTTAGCATGAATAATATCAGCTCATGGGTTTACCAAGAGTAGCTCTTTACAAAAGCTGTAATTTGCTTTTATTCACTGTGCACTTTAATGTATTTTCAATGACTGATCCATCAGATCCAAAGAATGGAATAATCGTATCTGCCTCACCTCTTGAATACAATGTATTGATTGAATATAGCTTACCTTTTTGCTTCAAAGGCTTCAGAAATGTTTCCTGGAGTGGTGATATTATTTACAAAAAAAATACTAAAAGAGTGGGTTCTGGGGAAGATTCTGACATCAGAAGTTGGTTTAAATCAAGTAAAATGGCCTAAATTTACAGCCTAAAGCCTCACTTACGCTTACAAAATTGACAGGTTATTCTTTTAAACAGTGTTGTTTATATATTGAGAATAAACACATGAACAGCTCATCTAAATTCAGATTTTCTTTACCAAAACTGATGTTTAAAACATTTTGCAGCTTGTTTTGTTGCTGCTGTTTGACTGGAACCAAATGAGGATGTGTATGTAGTGTTACCATGGCATCAAGGTGTTACACTATATTGCAAATACATTAATAACCCAATCTTAAGGCCTCCACACACCGAGCCGAATTGAGATTCGCACAAATCTTTGTGTCAAGGAAATAAATGATCCAATGACGCTCCCTGCCTGAAGATGGCGTTTGCTGTAGAACAGATGCTCACCACATCAAAAAAGAAAACCCGGAAAGAACAGCAAGAAAAAGACGACGACAGAGAAGTAATCCAAGAACACATGAAAAAAATCCTGGATGTTGAGCGGTTTATTCTGTTGGTGCTGATCACTGTATTGTTTGACAAAAATGTGGAGAAGAGACAAGATTTGTGGTGAGGCATATCTCTCCTGTTTCCTGTACAAAATGGGATGATGAGCGCCACCAAGCGATTATGTCCTTTGGTCCGATGTGTGATGTTGGTGCCCATTGTTTAATATCTAGGTGTGTCGAGACCTTTAATCCAGGCCATTAATATGATGCCTCCAATCTTTGAGGTTGTTGTATAAAACAAACTCAACTCTTCTGGGAAGGCTTTTCACCGATGGCATTCCATCACAATATATCTGAATACATCAAAAAATCCTGAATAATCACAAACTCTCTCCATGTTTTCTAAATCACCCCTTTTTTAATAAAGAGAGTCCATTCATCTTGTTTAGTATGGCCATCATTTTATTCTCCAAACACTATGGCAACAGAGGAAAAAAATATTTTCTTTCATCAAATCAATCACAAGTCAATTTTAGCTTTTTTTTGCCTTAATCTTAAGTGTCTCTAAATTAAAATGCCATGTTCCTGCCTTGGTTTAAATCAAGGTTGGGCCTCAGGCAATGATGAGGAAGCCTGAGGTGAAGTATGTTCTGGACGCAAGAGTAACATACACACATCTGCCAGAACCACAAATCCATCCAGGGGCTCAGCCAATGACTAGCGGACTGTGTATGTAAGCATTTTTTTATGAGTAAACATTCTCAAAAACATGTCTGCAATGTGCACATAACATTTTTAACATCTGAAACTAATATGATGGCAACCATGCCCAAGCTTTGCTCCAAATATCTTGGGCTGGGGTTACTGCCTGTCACAGAGAGAAGAAGGGGAGGCAACTCTCTCTGGGAGTCCACAGAGGATTCATAACTCTCTAGGATAGGTATGATAAGGAAAAGCAGGTGACCAGAACAGGAGTCAGGATCGATCTTGTTGGAGATAGAGTTGAGTGGAGCTGAAGTAGCTGAGAGACACAGTAGTAGAAACCGGAAGCAAGAATGGAACCAGATACTCAACGTTACTGTGGTGAGTCTGCTAGTGTGGACTGTAGATCTGACAGCTTGGGAGGTGCAGGGAGGAATCTTTCAAGGGGTTGTGAGTGGTTGGGTAATGGTTCTGATTGGATGGTGGCTGATTACTGGATGTGTCTTTTACAGAATAAACCGAATCCCAGACACTACCACCTCCCCAAAGGGTGGCTCCTGAAACCCCTTTGCAACATCAGCTCAAATAGTGACTGTCTGGATCTTTCCATTATCAATAGAGCCACCCCTAGTGGGGCCCTGAGGTATCGCCAATTGGTATAAATGGCTAAAAAACCCATGTAGGATTAAAATAGCGGTGGGCAGAGCTGTTGGGACTAAGCATGTGGCCATAGACTGAAAATTGGACTATGCAACAAACTTTGGATGGAATGGAGACCAGTGATGGACTTATGATGGAAAGATATTGACACACATTTGGCAAGAAAAATATATCCGTTTGACTTCCCCTCCACGGCTGTTGTTAGAGACTAAACAGACCCCCCCCCCCCCTGAAGAACAAGATAAGATGCTCTGAACGCCTTTGTGTGCTTCTACCCCCATTGAGGATGAGTGGGTCTGTGACCAGTACTTTTCAGCTGCAGGACTGGATGGCTGTTGCCCACATTGGACTGCATTTGACTGCCTTCCCCCTGTTTCAATGTTATTTCAATGTCAATGTGTTGATATGTTCGCAAACACCCACCACCCCCAGTCTCACACTGTCCTACACAGTGTCTGTGTAGGATTGGAGGGGTCCAATATCACTGCATGTAACAGTGGATGTGAGAAATATGTTTTTTTGGTTGGTCGGTCAGCTGGCCGGCTGGTTTGCTAATTTGCTTGTTCATTGGTTGGTTCGCTGACTGGCTTGCCGGTTGGCTGGCTGGTTGGTTGATTGGTTGGTCTGTAGGCAGGTTGATTGGTTGGTCGGTAAGAAGATCAGTAGGTAAGTTGATTGTTTGGTTGGTAAATAGGTTAGTATGTTGGTTGGTCCATAGCTATGTAGGTTGGTTGGTTGGCAGGTTAGTTGGTCCGTAACTAGGTAGGTAGGAATTTAATTTAGGCAGGTTGATTGGTCCGTTGGTTAGTTGGCCGGTCGATCAGAAGGTTGGATGATTGAAGGTATGAAAGAGTCTTTTATGGATGAAAGGCATAGTTCAAATATATGTATATACTGTTCATCAGTGAAACAGATGAAGGTAGAATTTATTGAGGAACAGAAACTTTATTTAAAAAGTGTTTTTCAGAGTCACCCACTCTTTTTTTATCCCTGGAATCTGGTTTTCTTCCATGCCATTGGACTTGTGGGTTGAACATGTGGACAGTGGGCACTGGTAATAAGGGCTTCTGACTGAGAATAGGGATTTGATAACAGGCATCTGAGAAAGATCAATATGAGATACCCCGGGTGAGAAATGAAAGGTCAGTGAATGTTGACTTGGACAGAGAAGGACGACTTTCCATTACCTCTCATGCTCTTAGCGTATGCGCATCTGCATTTCACCAGGGAGTATTTACATAATTCCAGAGAGTTAAATATATTTCTTTTCTTCTTGAAATGTCAATAAGACTGAAAGCTCGTGAGGACACTCCATAAAGGGAGAGTACAGAAGATAACCTCAGACTTCTGCTGAGCGATGCGTTTCATTGAGAGTACGAGTGCTTGCAGCTTTTGTGATCTGCACTATTCTCCAGTAAATGCCACCGTGTTCTGCCCTTTTCACCCTTTCAAAGGAATTCTTGCAACACAACAGTGGAACAATGTTCCTTTCTGTAAAGAATACAAGAACTCTTTCTTGATTGGAGTCAATTTAGGCCAACACTATATAATTATTTATGCTGTTAGTGTTCATCTGCAGCGATGTTTATTATTATAGTGTACTGTTATAATTCAGCCTGATGCCAACTTAACAACTTTTCTTATCTCACTGATGGACATCATCAAAATCTGAGAGATGCATAATGTACAGTTTTTATGAGACACCTAAAATCCACTATAAGGCAAAACAAGAACTGGTTTGGATAGAATTGACCCCCTCGTATACTTACCATCAGTCTGTGTTTAATGTAATGGAAAGGGGGTTGGGAAGGAGACTTACAAGGGTGCCCATCATGAGCCATACTCAAACTATATCAAATTAGATTTTAGGTTGAAATTAAGATTCATGGAACAAAATATGATAAAATCAAATCGAAAATTCAATTACGCTCTGCTGAAATCTGAATGACCAGCAGAATTAATGTAATAACGAGGCGCCACACTGGGCTTGTGGGATGTGGAAGAAAGCCACTGATTGCAATGGGAGAAATTAATTATAATTAGTGATGATTTGGAAAAATGTTTCCCGAGAAGATAATCTTTTGCCCCTTGCCAACTCTTGCCAGGACTGTAGGTACTGACGCATTCGATAATAATTATCATGAATAAAATGCATGCATTTAAAAAAAAAAAAAAAAACAGAACAAAATTTAACAAACCACAGACAAAAATCAAACTTTGAAATAACATTTCTTTGTGGTCTCCACTACATCTTCGGTTCGGTTCATTCAGTTCTTGTAGATTTCACTACTTTTATGTACAGTAAACATTCTCTAAAATAATGTTCCTTGGTGTTTAAAAGACTTCATCCACCAGTGAATTTAGACCATTTTACATTTTCAAGGGTGATTTTTTTCATTTGAAAACTTTAATTTAAAGTTTTAAATTAAAGTAAATTTTATAAAGGCATTTTCTACTGAGTTTCTAGGGCGAGGGCAGTGATCAGATTTAGGAACATCATTCGAGCTCTGCTCTCTCTTGAATTGGCCAAGATTTGCATATTCATGTTCGGCTTTGCTTCAAGTCCTGTCTGCCGCCTTCTGCTGGAGAGTGGGAACCTAAACAAAAGCTTGAAGATGGCAGAAGTTTATTGAGAGTAAAACCTTGCATTTGATAGATGCGTATGTGTTTTATTAATGTTAATATTCCATCGCATTCTCCCTTATCTGAGGAAGCTGAATCAGCTCTCTGCAGTTAACGAGAAGAACCGACTGGGAAAGTGATGTCACTGCACACCTTCCTTATTCTTTGTGGACGACGGCAACCAGTTTGTGAAGCATGTTGCATATACTTGAGAGCAACCTGTTGAAACATTTCAAATAAAAGGAAATACTCAATAGTCACACTTCTATATTCACTCAGGGTGCTTTCACACTTCTAGTTCGTTTAATTTGGTCTGGATCAAGAGAAAAAACTGATACATTGTTGCAATCCTCTGTAGATTTGGTTCTGCTTCACACCACACGATCTCTCTGGCCCGTACTAGTCATGTGACGTCATACAGGACACTCATTGGTCACATACATCATCGTACGCGTTTCCTCGACTGCTTTTCAATTGGCTAGAATGAACGTGCACACGGAAGTAAACAATGGAAGACAGAAAGCCAGAAGATTGGGACAATGCATTGAAAATTGACTTTTACGATATAAATTTGTTTTAATTGCTTATGATGAACATTGCAAATGATGCTCGGATCACAAACTACTCCGCGCTGCCATTATGAAGGCTGTTTTGTAAACAGACACATATCCCACAATGCCAGGTGTAAGTGAGCACGGTGGCTGTATTCTTTTAAAAAGCAAGTTTTTTGTGCATCACTCATTTGAGTTTAGTTTGGATCAGAGTTCAGTCATGTCCACTCTAGAGTTTGTTTGGATTCGTAATGAGACCACCTCGTCTTGGACCGCTTTTGGTCAAATTTTTAATTTGGTTGCTGCTTTCCCACCTGCTTGAACGAACTGAACAAGAGAAAACTAACTCTAGTTCGAACGAATCAAACTAAACAAGTCAAGTGTGAAAGCCCCCTCAGATTAGTAAAAAAGAAAGAAGGGTCAAGCGATTATGACGTAACTCATATAAATGCTAAAAAACAAAAATGAAATTGTGCAAAAATAACAAAATCAACCTTGCACAAGCTATTTTAAATCTTGTTTTTTAGATTTTATCTCTGTGATGGAGTGAGGTCTGGTGGGAACGTGATTTAATGCATACCTTCCGTCTTATTCTACAGGAATGACAGCAAAAACTGAACCTAGAATAAGGTTAGCAGTTGTTACAGTTGTGTTCAATGTTTGATTTCTTGGCAATGTTTCAGAAAAAAAGAATAACACTAAAGCTTTTTGCCAGAAGAAAGTTATTAATAACCAAATGCCACAAGAAGCCGCTTGTACACCAAACAGCTCCAAGACAAGCTTCAAACTTCTAGAGCAAAGTAATTTGGATGGATGAGACTAAAATTGAACTTTTTGGCCA
>SRMA01027138.1:29488-52508 GCA_007224835.1 Danionella cerebrum | reverse complement strand
TCATGAGATAGAACAGCTTTTTGAAATGGTGCGGAAAATAAATGTATGATTTCAATCTGCTGAAATTACTTACTGTAAATGCATTCCTGAAGAGGTTTTCTAGTCAAACAAATCTGAAAGAGTCAAACGTGGCTTTTTTTTCTTAGAACTAGGAGTGCAAAGCAAGTTTATTTATATAGCACAGTTTGTACATGGGGTAATTCAAGGTGCTTTATTAAGACATCGATGAAGTGCAATGCAGAGATAAAAAAGGATGTTTGTCGGTGCTCAGTTGACAAAAGCACTTGTGACTAAATGTGACTAAAGTGTTGTCTCCCTTGATCTCCTCTGGAAGCAGGCTCCATCTGCATGTGTCACACCCGTTTGCTAAATACGGGTGATGGGTGATGACTATTGGGCAATAAAAACGTGGACCAGTAAGATTCGACTATGGATCTGAAGATCTACTCTTTGAATAATTGCCAGCTTTATAAGATAGGATATGGGGTACCACTTGGAAAATAAACTAAACGAATCTAGAAACAGAAAAATAGTCCTACTGAAAATATGTCTGCAGATACACACTGTAGAAAATAGACCAGTCTTTAGATTGAAGTGAATAACGTCATTGATCAAGGTGCACCTTCTTAATACCTTTGTTATGAACAAACTAAAAGGTTTACTCAAGCTTACAAAGTTGGTCTCCTAGACATTTGTCACTTCAGTACATGAGTTAATACTCATCCGAGGCCTGCTCCAGGTTGGTGATGTGGTACAGGACTGATCCCACCTTAATGCAAAATCAAAAGTCCAAAGGATGAGTCTGAAAATCCAGCAAAGATCCAGATCCGTAGGGGCTCATCATCCAACTTGCGGGGTTCCCCAAAAAAACTTATACAGTATTTACAATATTTACAGTTCAAAACGTTTGGGTGAATGTCAAATCATCACGGCATTTAAAGTCTAGAAAATGGAACATTTCTTTCATTCAAACATGACAAAATAAAGCAACACAAACACATGAAACCCAAAATTTAAACTGTGAAACAAAAATGTAGAGCCAAATGTAAAAAAGTGAACTCAAACACAACTGCTCAATGGAAGCGTTAACAACAAAAAAATACAAGTAACTCACCAAAATCAAACTTAAAGGAAAACCAAACTCTGATGTTATGGTTCACAGCAAACCGGTGGTTCAGAAGCTTTGTGGGTTTCAAAATGGAGGTTCACTTTCCAGCCAACACCCTAAAAATTTAAAGGGGCATTCTACTGAAACGCACCTTCAATTAATACTGTTAATTAAATAACACTCTGAAAAGAAAATACTAATAAAATAAGGTAAATGATTTAAAGATTTTAGGGTAATTTATATGCTGAAAGCTTGTCAACATAAGTTACAAAGTGTACGTCTAACACTTGTGCTACACATGGAAGCTTCAAGTGTGTTTACCCTGTTTGGCAGTTCTAGTTTATTTAAACCGAGGGATCTCAGTTCCATTGTTTGGTTTGTATTCATTGAGCGTATGTTAGGTATTTAGGTGCCAAGCTATGCTTTGACTTCAAATCTGTCCAAAAACCAGTGGAGACACTTAAGAACTGGTGAAATGTGTTCTGAATTTCTAGTTTTGGTTAGAAATCTGAGCTGCAGCATTGCTGAACAAGAGGCGGAAGACAAAAGGACTGCTGTTATGTTTTTGAAAGTTAGTCTGGAGGACGAGAAGGGAGACACTGAATCCACATTGCTTGAGGCCCAGGGTAAAGTTTCCACCGTCATTATTTGGTTTTCGATGTCCTCTCCTAGTGTCCTCTGCACCGTGTTTTCTGAGATTAAGGTCAGTGTAAAAGTCAGTTTTAGAGCACAACTTTATGGAGATACAGACTTGATTTTCCAACAGGTCTTGGCACCCTATAGCATCTGCATAAAAGTGGTATATAAATACGTTTTAACATTAATTGACAGGCTGATTTGGGAATTTTCATTGTGTTTTCCTTTTGTATGAGTCTGAGTAATGTAGACATTAAACAAGGTTCACTTTTTGAGTTGAATTACTGAAATGAATCAACATTTTCAATCGCCAACATTAAGTCAATCACCTGTACACAATCAGATGTGAGAATTGTAATCGTGAGCTGTCCAAGTGGGAATGGCGTGATCAATGGAGCAATGAGTCATGAACGCTTGTTTTGGGCTGCTATTGAGGCTACCTCAGGCATCCATAGTAAATACAAGCAATATTTTACAGCATGTTAGCACTGTTGACCACGGTATGAAACAAACAAATACAAAAAGCTACTTTATATCCCACCAGAAGATGGCAGCAGATGTCAGGACACACCATGGGTGTACTCTCGTTGTACATCGGTGTCCAAAAAGGTAAATATCGGGTGTAAGGGTTTTAATAATTTGATTTTAAAAATTAAAATACAATAAAAAAGTTTGTATTTATTTACCTATATATTTCTTTCTATTTTTTTATTGATTTATTTGTATTTATTTTTATTTTTTAATGTTTTTTTTTTTTTAATTGAGACAATTTGACCAGTGGCGAACAGTAAAACACTGCTCACTATTGTTTAGAAAGTGTTGCTGCAGGCAGGCTTCATCGTATCCTCACTGCAATAAAAATACAAGTACGTATAAAGTTATAATGGGCCTTCCAGTGCAAATCATATGTGTGAACAACGTCTGCCACCCCCATGATGCAGTCAGGGAAACTAAACAGACTGTTAGACATTCCATGGAGCAGGAGAATACAAATCTCTAAACACAAACCACATAACAATGACGTAAGTTGAACATTTCATTTATTTTATCCAACTGCGGGTGGCAGTGAAGTGGTTAAACTGAGATTACATAAAATGTCAGATAAAAAAAACCCGCTGTGCATGTGTGTGCAGTAATGGGGTTAAAATCCAGCCCACATGCTGATTGTGTGTCTGGAAGGAAACATCGTTAGTTGTGCCAGTCCATTGTGCCCATGCCAGCTGCAGGGACGACTGCCATTGCAAACACACCATGCAGATGCTCAGTCGTTTACACACTTCTGGTTGTTGTATTTCTTAATTTTCGCTATGAAGCAAGGGGGACCCCAACTAAACAGTGAGGAAACGTGACACTTGAAAGTGGAGGAGATAGAAAAAGGCAGCATTTAGTTTCAGAAAAGTTTCGAAATTCATCCAAACAAATGCTGCGGTCTGGTTGCTGGGGCTCAGACTGACTTAGGCTCCACTTGTGCCCCCATTTCTTACAACCTGCAGCAACCCCTGACTCCATTCTGCAGGACGTGATGAGCTTTGAGACAGCTCTTCAAATTCAGTTTCATCAATCCGTCCGGAGAGATGAGACTCTCAGAACAGATCTACAATACAGCACCATCTCCAAAGCAGAGACAATCTCATTCTCACCTTCAGCAAGCACACGTATGGCCCATGGAATCAATAGTAATAACGTGAAACAATGTCCTTGTTTCATGAAAGGACAATCAACCCGAAGAAAAGTTCACTGACAGCATGTCTCAAATTGAGGCCATAAAGGTGTTGTGCACATAGAAGGCAAATGTCAAATCAAGAATACAACAGATTTGGGAGATAATTATAGATCAGCTCAGGTGGCTTTTTCAAACATAAATTCTAAATTGAAGCTGCAAGCAGTGATCAAAGGACTCTCACACCTCTTGCGGCATCGCCTCTCAGTGGTCAGTTTGTTGTAATTTGCACTATGACCAATCCTTATTTCAGATATGTATAAAGCGGAATTTGTCGAAATGACCAAAATGAAATTAAATAATAAAAAACCTTATAATAAAGTGTCATGACCCCTCGGTGGCACTGTGAACCAATATGAATATCTTTTATGTAATATTCTTGTCATACATGTCCAAATTTGTAAGAAAAAAAAGTCTCTTATCAATGTTAAATTTTGTATTTCCTGTGGCCACCTGGTGGCACTATAGATGTAGATACTAACGAAATTCAAGTTTCACAAAGTCAAAAGGCCTTGCAAATTAACATCCCATATGATGGAGTTTGGAGGTGAACAGATACAATCTCTAGGAAGAGTTTGTTAAAGTTTGAAACATGCATAAGTGCAATTATTTTAGAGGTTTTTGCAAAATAATTGATTTCCAGTTGGTTTTGGAAACTCAATCAAATAGACTTTTTTGTATGTCTTGGTCCCTTACCCGAATGTTCCAAATTTCAAACATGTCCTTCAAAAACAGTCTGAAATAGCAGTAGAAAACAGCAGAAAATTAGATATTCAATAAAGCCACCTGGTGGCACTATAACTGTAGGTTGCTATTTAGATGAGATGTTCAGAGAAGGACTCTTAACAAGTATGGCAAATTGGAACCCGATCAGACATTGCATGGCAGAGGTATTTAAAACTTTCGACTTCCATCGGCGGAATAGGAGGAGAGCCACTCCTTATTATGCAGTAACCCCAGGAGCTGCCTCACCTACCTGACTTCCGGTGCCCTTGGCAGGCTTGGAGCATCGCCGGACCCCCCTCTGGGAACCTGCCCCTGAGAGAGCGTATCGGACATTGGGCCGCCCAAATTCCGGACGGGGTCAATGCAGTGGACCGCGGACCCAATCAGCTTGAAAGCCGGGGATCAAAGACAGAGCCAGACGCCGTAATCCCACGCCTACCTGACCAATCAGGGTGGGGGTATCCGGGGGATTTCCTCCCAAGCAGCAAGAGACAAGTGACTCTCCTTTTGGATTACTTGTTATGGCACCATATTTTTAACCCCCAGTGCGGCGTCAATCTGAGTATGTGTGTTTGTGTCTCTCTCGCCACCAGCTACAATACCTTCGGTGATCGAGCACTAATCAATGGGGTGGACTTGAAAACGAGATATTGTCGGAGCTGCAGGGAACACAAACAGATTTTTTCTCTCTTGCTCTCGGTGGAGGCAGTCCTATGCCTCCTCAAGCTTCTCCCAACCATTGTAATCTGAACGGGCCATGAGTACAGCGCCTATCAAGGCAGCAGGAAAATGCTGACTGTTGACTGCAGTGGTCCGACCTACTTTTCCTGACTCTATCCCCTCCTTAATGTTTTTCCTGTATTATGTCTATATGTGCTTGATTGCAATGGCTTTTTTAACCTGCTCCACACTGCCCTCTGAAGGACAGTGCGGAAGAAGCTTTTTTTTTTTGAGCCACCTTACCCACTGTATACCCATTTCTCTGTTTCTTTCTTAAATCCTACCTCTCAACAATTGCCTGTCTTCACACCTTGTGTATGTTTGTGGCCAGATGGATTTAATTTCACTGCATGTAACGGTGTATGTGACAAATAAAATAAAGGCTTGATTGGTCCTATTATAGTCCTGGTAGAGTAACATGAGTGAAGCAGAGTCATGGAGCGATGTAGTCTCAGAATGGAAGGTTTTGGGGTAGCCACTGAAGCATTAGACCATGGGGTGTTGCGGGTCTAAAATCCACAAACACCTGCTTTTTTGTCTGGGAATTTCTAATTGGGGACAAATGGGAGTGAACAGGATGTCTGTGTAGTGTCTATGTCTTCGAAATGACAAATGACTGAGGAGGGACTCGACATCACCTCTGAAAGCTAGAATTTTATGACATATTTATCATTTGAGGATGAACCATCTCTATAATGGTGTACAAACCTCTCCACCACATGCTCGTTCATCGATTAAAGGTACTCAACAGGGATTTCTGAAAGGTCACCAGATTGATTGTATTAATAAACATAAGATTCATTGTTATTTTTGTTTCAGAGAGCCACCACTGAAACCCAAAGCTTTTCGGCGAGAGCCGAGCGTAACATGCTCTCGGTGTGTTTGTCTTGTGGAGTGATGATAAACAAAACCAGGTCTTGAACTTTACACATGATCCCTAGCAGCTGAGCAGAAAATAGACTGCGATAGAGAGTGCCGTACATGAAAATGACTTATTGACTTTTGTTTGGCAAACAACGACATCCAGCTCATCTGTAGAAATCTTCTACACCAAACTCATTTTAAAATGTCACTTCTTTATTATCCTGCAGAACATTCAAGGAGTCAAGAACTGAGATTATTTTTGGACTCCCTTTAGAAAATAGTACATTGATTGGTATTGGAACAAACTACTGTTTTCCAAAGACTTTGTAATTAAACCTAATTTACATAATCAATAATTAACATAACCTAGCATTTGAATCACAGTTTAAGCTGAGGATTAGTATCTTGCATTAAACTAGTAGAACAAGAGCCAAAGAAAAGTTTGGGCTTTTGGGGCAAAAGAACTTGTAAGAATCGTCAAGAACTGCAGTGAGAAGCATCATCTAGAAGTTTCAAGAGACCGTCACTGTGGAGAAGAAGACAGGCAGAGACAGGAAGTGGAATTTGGAAAGGAAAATAGTGAGAGAGGCTTCCAAAGACCCAAGAACAACTACCAAGACAATAATGAAGGACTGAGTCAAGTCTGGAATAGATGTCTCAGTGAAAGCCCTGCGAGGAAAGACTCCACTTCTGAAGAAGAGACACCTCCAAGCCAGACTGAAGTTTACTGAGGACATCCTGGGGAAAAGGGATTGATACTGGTAACATGACCTTGTGACAAAACCGAGCTTTGTGGCCATAGATATGTTGTCTATGTTTGGAAAAAGAAGAGAGAGGCATTTAACTTAAAGAATACTGTTCCCACAGTGAAACATGGTGGTGGGAGTGTAATGCTGTGGGGGTTGGTAGTGGGAATCTCGACAGGGTGCAAGGAAAGACTTCTGAAAGACAACCTCGGACAATGGGTGACATTTTGTTTTCCAGCAGGATAACGACCTTCAACATGATCAAAGTGAAAGTAAACAGAAGAAGTTCATGAAAAGAAAAGAAAATATTGAAAAAACATAAGTCTATAAGTTGAAAACACAGTTATGAATTCTCTAGAGTCTGGACCCCGGCAGAAAACTCATACCAAAATGAAGAGTTTGGAACCCTAACAGGTAGGAGCTTATCGGGAGTTAATTAGCAGCCTACAGGTTGCCCAATCAGCAACTGAGAATTCTTTAATTATTTACCACACCATGTTAAGAATGAAAAAAACAAGCCTAATCCCATAACAAATCTAGAACCCTAAGAGCGTCTTAAAAAATGACGGCTAAACAGTGGCAGGACTAAACATAACCATATGGACAAGAATGCACTTCTACTGCATAAGTAGGTGGGGTAGGCACTTACTGGACCATATAAATGAGAGTTGATAGAGTTGAACATAGAGTTGAAGGATGACAGCCAAAGAGCCATGTGAAAACATGATACTGTAAGATACTGTCTGGCTTTAGGCTCTGCGAATAATAAGAGTTGCTAGGTCTATAGCAATGTTGACCTGAAACAACAAGTTAGTTGTAGTTGGACTCTGGGCGAGTCCACAGATGTGCCCGTGTTATGCCCCCCGAGTGAGGTTTTGGGGTGGACAAAGCTCGGATATAGTTGGCTTCGGTTTGTATGGGAGTTGATGCCACAGTTGTCATTGCCTGATAACTCCTCCCAAAATATGTTAATCAAATCAAATTCAGATGTTCTCTAGAGTCCGTGTATTGACAAGACAATGAAGTCATGTGTGATATAATAATATAAATCAGGCTTGCCTTTTATGTAGTGGCATTTTATAATTTCCACAGCATTAAACATTCCCTCACTGGTAATGATAAGTTACCTTGGTAGCCCCTCAGCTGTGATGAAGCAGTTTGACAGAATGTGCCAATTTGCGCCTACAGCCTCCTGCCCACCACCAAATACACCCCACCAGTCACACATATCCACACAGGGCAATGTGGGTAGTGTGGCTTGCCAAAGGCAGGAATGGAACCACCAACCCTCGGTGCCTATCTATCAAAATGCTTCCATGTGATAGATTCAATATTGTTTCCATACAAATCTGTAGGACATGTTTACCAAGGTTGGTTATATATACAAAACCAAACATTCCTTAACCTTTTTAATATATAAATAATTAAAGTGGCAATAAAGCATGCATTTATTTTGCAAAGCCCCATGGAGCTTCCTTTTTAAGTACGGTAAATTCATTCTCGTAAACTGCCACAAAACTTTGATACCAACTCTGACCTTGTCGAGTCTCAGCAAATTAAATCCCCCTGTAATCTTTCTAGTGACTGGAGCACATTTTCCAGATTTGTGCACACAGAAATCTCTTCAGGACAGCTTCATACATTGCAGACCATGGGGAAATCGGCACACGGTGCTTATGTGTCAGTATAGCTCTTGCTTGCCGGTCCCAAAAGAGCAGGTACTCTGACAGGACTCAATGCATTTGAAGTTGCAACCAAATCCCTGAATGAATTACAAACTCTTTATTCCTAACAGCGTTCTCAGTGAACAATCACCTCAGCAGTGAGGTAAAGACCTGGCAAGAGACTGTTCTGTCAACTGCATTGATGGCCAGACACGGATATTTGTGGAATAGAGCGGCCTCGAAGAGCTTGCCCTTCCTAGCGCGAGGCTCAATCCAAACAGAATTGTGACTGAAAAAGCATGTCTATGTAATTTTAATACGATTAGCGCAGGATTACAGAGGAAATTTTTTTCATTGCATAAAGAAAAGTAAGAATAAATGTCAAAAAAACTATTTTTTTATTGCGTTCATTGAAATTTTCTGTGCCCATATTTCAGAAATTATTACAACCAATGCCCATATGGCTGATCACACAGCTGTGCATGCTGCTCTGCGCCAGTTCATACAGCTACAAAACATGTGTTCTACCTACAATTAGAGCCTAGTTTCAAGAGAAATCAAGAGAGGGTTACAAGGAGTGAGCCAGTGTTCAGAACATAACACAAGTTTTTTCATTTTTATGAAGATTTGTTTGAAAAAGACTATTGCACTCACTTGAGTTACTGACAACGAAACTGGCCACATATACTACACAGAAAAATGTAGTGTGGACTCAACAAAGAGTTAATTTCCACACTTTTTAGGGATTTGAATAGTTTCACGCTCAGTAATTACCTTTCCAAGAGAGGGTAACAAGGAGTGAGCCAGTGTTTGGAATAATACATATACAAGTTTTTCATTGTGCTGAAGATTTGTTTGGAAAAGGTACAACTGGACACTTGTTTTGTTCTAATTTCTTTTGATACAAAAAAAACTATTCATCAATAGTTTCATATGAATGGATTGACACATGTGTTTTGATAAAACCAATAAAAGTGTGATTGTACATAATGAAAAAAACTATAAAAATATTTCTTGTAAATCTCAGTCATGCACTGGATCTCCTGGAATACGTGTGTGCAGGTATGTCTTGCTAGAAGATGCCCCCTCAATACTGGACAGGACCTAAATGCATGTTTTGGGGAAGGTCACATATACACTGCAAAAAACAGAGTGTTTCCACACTTTTTAACGTTTTTTAGCTCCACATTAATTCATCTACTTTTTTAACCTGCTCTTCCTTTTCGGGGTGGGTGATGTGGTCCTCCAGAGCATTTTGGCTGACAATCAGAACTCCACACTCAGAGTTAAATTCAGTATAATGCTCAAAATCCCACTGTAAACATTCAAAGCCATCCATAAATACACCCCAACCCCCTCACCCCCAGGTATATGATTGATGTCATATACATCACCACCTCATCTCATGCTCCTGGCCTAGATCATCCTCCTCTATCCGTTTCGTTTGCTCTGTCCCCAAACTCTAGATTACCCCTTGATATCCACATCATCAAAATTTATCATAGAATAATCAAAATATAGGGTCATCACACACTGACGCATTTGTTGCATTTTCTTTGCCTATTTTTCCAAAAATATGTGATGTGTTTAAATAAAAAAACAAATCACAACCCGAAACTAGCATTTCAAGCAGCAATGAAGACTTTTTGTGATTTCGCTTCTATAAAAATGAAAAGTATTGGGAGCATTATTTCAGGATGTTGTGCTTTCAGTTGATGTCTTTATGTAAGTTTTGGAGACGTACATCAATAAAAAAGTACACCAATTTCCAAGAGACTATTGATCCTGATGTTGTCTGAGGTACAGGCTCACAAACAAGTGCGTCAGAAGGGTCTTTTGACCTATAAGAGCCGGTGGAGCAATACAGCTACAGCAAGAGTTGCAGAACTCAAAATGTTTTCATTTATATTTCAACCAGCGATGAAATGACCAATACAGATAACAACCTGTGAACAGACTTGTGGACATCCTTCACTCTTGGATAAAAATAAGATGCTCTGCTTCAGGTCATACTGCTACAAAACATCTGTTCTACCCACAATCAGAGACTATTCTTAAAAAAAGACTTTAGATGAAAAAAGATGAAATCCAACATATTTCAAAAAGCCCAAATTACCTTCAAGCACTCCAAAATCAATTCTTCGGAATGGTGGAGAGAGGAGAAATGAAGCTTAGACGTAACAAGAAGCAAGCAAGTGTTTGGAATAATTATCAACATAATTTTACTGATATTTTAGAGGTTACTGATATATTAGGTTAGATTTTCCGGCTTATATTTAGGCCACAAACTTGTTTAACCTAAGTGACTCTGTTAAACATTTTTGGTTTATTTATTTTGGTAGATAACCCTGTCATTTAGAGGAGATGTAGAGGGATTGATGCCGTGTTTCTGTAAGAAAGTGAAAACCTAGATTGTGTTTTTATTTGGCATGTGTTCTCCAGGTCATTGCCCTGCTTTCAGTTTTTCTCCGTAAAATGTTTTAATACACTTTTGTTCAAATATATCTATGCATTTGACTAATGCATTTTCTCATTTGGCTGAAAGGCTCAACAGAAACCATCACGTAGAGAAACCAACTGTAATTCCACGACTAACAAAGATCCACCAGAAAATGCCACTTGCAACAGCACTTTCAAAAACACATGCATTTTAAACATTCTCATTCACAAATGTTGTCGTATTACAAGAGTGTTTAATAAGGAAGTCAAAATTTCCATGAAGTAGGGAGCATGTAATTGTCTAAAATCTTTGGGAACATTTCCTAGACTGGATCTAATGCTGCTTTTCCTCTGGATATGGAAAAGCTTTGTTAAATATGGTTTGCTTGCTTTTCAATCAGATTTTCAAAAGGTCATGTTTCTTTCCTGTTTCCTGAGTGAAGTCGCTATGAAAATGTTCCTCCTCATGTCATGAAAAGAGCCGGCTTTCATTGTGCGTTCTCCTTGCAAAAAAAAACAAACATCCGATATGCCAGTGCCAAACTCTTTTTCAGTGGGACCACTCATTCACTCAGATGTGCGAGCTCCCATTGGCGTCCATGGTTTTCGATCAAGATGCGTTTTTGTACAAAACTTCAGACCAAAAATTTTGATCAGTGTGCTTTGGCCTTTAAAAATTGCTTCGAAGTTTAAGTAGCTATTTAGAAGTCTATTTTGAGTGACAAATTGACAGCACATTAAGTACTTCAGAGATTGATTTCAGACTAATTTCACAAATTGGGATGACAATTTTACAGTGTTGAAATAGCATTGTTCATTGTTCAGTAAGTGTCAAACACAATAGTTTTTCCAACAAACAAGTGCTGACTTTCGATTTGTGTGCAACAAGTTAGTCTCAGGACTTTGTGAGGTGATTGTGAGCCTCTGACTTGTTTTCCTCGTCTATATTTGATGAGGGAGGTGATTGTGGCAAGAGTTGAGTCATGGAGCAAAAGCCTCGGGGAGCACAGATGGAGTTTGAGCCAGTGCTGCCCTTGCTCTCCGCAGAAATGTGATTCAATAAAGAGAAAGCTCCAAGAAGTGGCCACCAAGCTACATTTGAAGTAGCAGTCTTCAGCTTTAATTGGCTGCGATTACCCATACACTGATGGACAGCAAAACCTTCATGATTTTTTCAGCCATTTATTCAGCCATGCTTCAGTATTTGCTTTAAATGTCTTTTAAGGCATTTTATCAAAGCGTTGTGTCAGACTGGTTTCATGTGAGGTGTTTGCATTATTCAAACAGCTCAGTTCATTATCATCCTACTCTAATACAAATAATATGTTTCCCTTGATAGAGGATTGATCTGCTGGGCATTGAAACAATACTTTCTTAACGTAATTATCTAGCAATTGATTCACTTCAAGTTTGGGTAAAAATAGAAAAGCACTGGTTTAAAGTTCATTCCAGCTAATAAATGTTAGCAAGTGGGGTACTCTGGTTGTAAGAGTACACCATTAGCACCACTTCCTCCCAGGGGCATTTCTAGC
The DNA here is from genome assembly GCA_007224835.1 of Danionella cerebrum. Lineage (NCBI taxonomy): Eukaryota > Metazoa > Chordata > Actinopteri > Cypriniformes > Danionidae > Danionella > Danionella cerebrum. Next base: position 40,353 of record SRMA01027138.1, on the reverse strand, counting down.
TATTTAATCTACCATCAATATCAGTAGCACAATAGAGAAAAATAAGTCACACAACCGAAATTTTTTTGGTACCACAATTGAGTGACACATTGCCCAATGAAAGACAGCAGTGACAAAAAGCTATAAAAATGATTTTCAAGAACCAAAACAAGAAGATATTTGCATATTGTCATAAATTTTCGGCAAGTGCTTGCCTGCACAGGGTTTGGCATAACTGATAGCTTTTGTAAATAAAATGGATCTGAGTCCATCTCCTCCTAGATTTTCTTAATGTATGCATTAAATGTTGCAGGGTATAAAGTTACAGTGACATCACGGTGCAAACTTTATTTTGACAACTTCTGGGAACAAGGGAATCATTTACAGATTATTGTCTGGGATACAGGATGAGAAATAATTGAAGAAATGTCAGCTTTATTTACTAAACAGACGAGACAACATCGATGAGCCCAGTGAGGTTTTTTCTTCTCATAACCCAGGGAATGCAATGTGCTTCTGGGTGCCTCAGAGGCCATTGAAATCCTCTGAACGTCCAGACTTGCATTATTTATGGCTGTGTTACGACTCACAATGGAAATAAAAGAGCAGACGGGCATTCAGTTGCCCATTTTACAACAAAATATAACCCTTATGTCGGCATGACCTCAAGCAAGGAAAAAAGCTCAAATGAGATTGCTCAAACTTTACATGGCGTCTGCTTATTTGTGATTCTCCAGTGAAAAAAATAGGCCACAAATCATATCTATAGCTGTGGATATGACCCAAACTGAAGAAATGTACATGAAAACATCTAGCTACAGTCGTATATTTGATGCGGTTAATACAAAGCTCTACTGTACGTGATGATTAGGTGTTGCCCCTAATATGTAAAGTAAAGAATCTTGTTTTGGTTTTGGGAGTGCGGGATGGATGGATGGATTGGGAGGTAGGTAGGTAAGTTGATGGATGGATAAATAGATTTATGGGTTGGTGGATGGGAAGATAAATAGATAAGAAGGTAGGTAAATAGGTAGATGGATGCAAGGATGGATTGGTAGGTAGGTAGGTAAGTAAATGGATGGACAGATAAGTGGATGGATAGATAAGTAGGTAGGTAAATAGGTAGATGGATGGATAAATAGATGTATGGGGAATTAGATGGTTAGATATGTAGGTAGGTAAATAGGTGGATGGATGGATTGGCAGGTAGGTAGGTAGGTAAGAAATAGATATATAGGTAAGTGGATGGATTGATAAGTAGGTAGGTAAATAGGTAGATGGATGCATGGATGGATGGATTGGCAGGTAGGTAGGTAAGTGAATGGATGGACAGATACGTTGGTAGGTAAATAGGTGTATGGGTAGATGGATGATTGGCAAGTAGGCAGGTAAGTGTATGGATGGACAGATAAGTCAGTAGGTAAATAGGTGGATGGATTGGCAGGTAGGTAGGTAAGTGTATGGATGGACAGATAAGTCAGTAGGTAAATAGGTGGATTGATTGGTAGGTAAACAGGTAAGTGTATGGATGGACAGATGAGTCAGTTGGTAAATAGGTGGATGGATTGGCAGGTAGGTAGGTAAGTGTATGGATGGACAGATAAGTCAGTAGGTAAATAGGTGGATGGATTGGCAGGTAGGTAGGTAAGTGTATGGATGGACAGATGAGTTAGTTGGTAAATAGGTGGATGGATTGGCAGGTAGGTAGGTAAGTGAATGGATGGACAGATAAGTCGGTAGGTAAATAGGTGGATGGGTAGATGGATGATTGGCAGGTAAACAGGTAAGTGTATGGACGGACAGATAAGTCGGTAGGTAAATAGGTGGATTGATTGGCAGGTAGGCAGGTAAGTGGACAGATGGATTTATAGATAGATAGATAGATAAGTGGGTGGATAGTTAAGTAGGTGGATGTATGGATAAAAGGATAGGTGGGTAGGTAGGTATGTATATAGATAGATGGGTGGGTGGGTGGATGGATGGATCTGTGCGAAAGGAAAACTGTTTCTTTCAGAAATGGAAGTGATTTGTTTTCATAACTAAAGGGAATCGCTGTTGTTGTGAACAGCAACAGTTCTTCTAGGTTCACTTACACGCAACTGAAGGAGGTCGACTGGTGGGTGTAGACTCGTCTCAGAGAACTAATACCAGATCTTCTGTGGGTGTAGCTTTCTCTCATCCTTCGGTCTCTTTGTGTAATCCCAGACATTAAGGATGTAGACGAGGATAATTTCTATTTTTACTAAGTTTGTGAATCTATAACTTTAGTTTTGTTTAAGATATTCAGTTCCTTACGTTTACCTAGAAAGAGTTAACTTTTAAATGACATTATTTTAACCCATAAAATGTGAGAGATACAGATATTTTATTTTGGGTTTGTCTTTTTCGGACAGAGAGGTGGGAGTTACCAGGTTAAGAAGTTGCACTTTTTTCTTCCTCCATTTCTGGCGCCCCCTGGATGCACAGCGCCCTTAGCATTTGCCTATACTGCCTTTGCCCCGGACCGGCCCTGTTCTCAACCTCATCTTGGTTTTAGAACTTGGCGATTCCTCACTCAGTTCTAAGCCTCCTGCACAGCTGTTCTGTTGACTGGTTTTCAATGCGTACCACTGATGGCATCTGTAACTGGTGTAACTGGTGAATTGTACACCTGACTGTGTTCCTATAAGAACTGATGCAGATTTGAAGCGAAATGTTGATTTAATTCAATTTTTCTTTTGTTTGTTCTTATCTATTTCTGGAAGCATTTAAAAAAATGGTTCCTCACCTGACTGCATCTTTTGCACAATACTTTTTCAATTCAAGACCCTTTTCTAAACTGGTCCCTTTCATGAGGGCATCAAAGCAACAAAGCAACTTCATAAACTCGGTTAAACAAGTTGAGCTTTGTATATTCCCAATATAACATTGTAGCTTTATAACCTTCAAAACTAGCGTTTGATAAAAAGACAGATATGTTAATTTTATTTCAATATCTTCAGTTGTGTTTGAACATGAAAAAAAAACTTGCTCTGCAGAGACTTGTAATTAACTGAGTATTAAACAAACCATTTTCACAGCTTTGAATCCCACCACATCGTGTCTGTTCTGGAAGCCGCCGTGTTTGCACATCATCTCTCTTCTGGGTCGAGGGCTACAGAGAGCAAGCTCCATTATTAAGAATGATTTCCAGTTCCCCGCACCTCACGGATGCCTGGACAGAACCCCACGGAAGGATGAATTCTCTTAATTGCTCATTATGTTTTCAAAGAGACAAATCTGCTCCTGAAACATTGGGGGAATCTTCGGGGAATCTGAAGCATTATTAACTTGCGACACTCTTCATTAAACTTGAGCAGCATCCAGACACCTTTAAGAACATGATGCTCTTACACACATTGTGAAGCTTTTTGGCTCCACCAAGAGGATGCGGTAAATATCACTCGTATTTTAAGGTTTTATTTTTGAAAGATTTGAAGTATAACATACAAACAACAATTCAGAACATGGCTGAACAACTCCAGAACTTTAAATTAAGATTAATAATTGAACTTTCATCACAAAATTTCAACATCTAGTTGCACCACGTCGTGGATGAACAAGTTGTCAACGGATTGCAGTATCTATCTTTTTCAATCTTAAAGAACCTCTTTTAGAGCTGGATGCTGGATGGAGATGCTTCAGAATGTCCTGCAGGTGTGTGATTGGGTTCAGATCAGCAGACGTTCAATCCCCTTCACCCGGTTCTTCGTCAGAGATGCCGCAGAAGCTCTAGACGTGTTTTGGATCATTGTCCAAGTGCACCAAGTGATGGCAGCACCTTCTCCTTCAGTGTAGAGCAGAACATTGTTGAGTTCATGATGCCACCAGCTGCTCTCCTGCAGCCCCACATAATGACATTGCCACCACCATGTTTCATGTGCAAAGAACGAACACCTGCAAGCAATCTTTCTTTAACAAATCACAGACGGAATGAAAGCAATCACAATTATTCTTAATACCTTGACAACTAAACATGATTAGTATTGCCTTATCTCATCCAAATGATGTTTTTCATGGTTTTTTTTCCCAGCCATATTTTTAGTTTCCCTTATCTAATTCACAGGTATTTTAGTGCCTTATACATTTTTTTGAATTGGTTTGATTTGAAGTGTGATTTACGTCATAATGCATGCTTAGAAAGATTTTTTTAACAAATATCTGCCTTTCAAATTCCCATTAGATGATACTAATACAGGCAGGCAGGCAGGCGGAGAGACAGACAGGAATCTGAAGTGTGTTGTGTTCATGTTTGAAAAGCCCATAAGCTATTTATCTAAATAAATTTTGCACCTTTTTTGCCACTCAGTCTGTAAGTGAAAGTGACATCAAGGTATCGTCTCCATTGCACAGCAGAAATGTGAAGAGCACTTAAAATCTATAGAGATTTTTTACACCATTTATTCTAAATCTTTTTATACATTACATAAAAAAGATGCCAACCTGATGTAATTATGGAATCAAGTTATGCAATCTTTAAATATATAATGAAAGTTTACGGTTTCGGAAGAAAAACACAGTTAAATTAGACACAGTATACAGGGTTTAGGGCAAGAGTGAACTGAGCCGTCTATGGAGCTAGAGATCTGCCAAACCAATTTGAATTACTGACCATTGTAATTTAATAACACTGAATATTACTTGTGAACATTTTGGGGAGTTTTGTGACTTTAAAGTTAAGAAAGCTGAACTTGCTTGAGGCCAATTTTTGTTATATCATATTTATATTTGCATATACATTGGTACCCCGAGATACGAAATTAATCCGTTCCAGGATGGTGTTCGTATCTCGAAGCAAGTTTTACATGTAAAACGCCTAATCCGTGCAACGGCTCTCAGAAACAACAGAATCAGTTGACAGAGAAAGATCAAGTAACGTTTCTTCGATCCTTAAATCTAGACATTATTAATGTAATAAATGATAATAAAACAGAATAAAACACATGGAAAATACGTAATATGTACAAAAATGTAAAATCTTACCTTGAGAGTGAAGCGATGTGTTGGAGGAGGAGGAACGGAAGCAGAAAACATTACAGCACGACGTATGAAAGTTAACTTTCTCGAGATATTTCACAAATTACTGACACAAACACAGTTTCAAGCACAAGCGCAGACAGTAGCGAGCGAACTGGAGAGAGACGCTTCTGAGAACGCGTCACTGGGTTTCTCTAACTCGCGCTACAGAACAGCACTTTCCACGGTATAAACGTTATTTCTTTTACGACACCTTGACTAACATTTGTTATTGTACATTATTGGTAATCTATACATAATGTTTTGCTTGATTTAAAGTGTTTAAAAGCGTATCAGCCCCTTTAGCACTGTCTACAAAGGGAGAATGGATCGCCAGGACCTAAAAAGAGCAAGCGGATAATAGAACAGAACAGAACTGTTGGTGTTTTTCGTATCTTAGAATTTTGTATCTCAAACATTTCGTAACTCGAGGTACCACTGTATTCAGTTTGTACAAAAACATTTTCAAAATGAAATTATCCAGAGTATCACATTCAATATTTTAAAATTCAAACCTCAAAATTTGAATTGTGATTTTCAGATCTTGTAGAAAGTAGGTCAGGGGTCATATACGCTTCCCTGTCAATGACCACTCACCTTCTTTCTGCAAGATCTAAATATTCAAACCTAAATTTTGAAGTTTGAATGATAAAATGTTGCATTTTTTCATCTTGAAAATGCATTTTTACAAACTGAATATAGGCAAAACCAAAAAAAGGTGATGTTTAAAAATACAATAATAGAAAGATGGGCCTCAAGAATACTCAGCTGTCTTAAATTTCATATGTTTACAAAATTAAATAAAAAAAACAAAACAATATTTAGTTTTACTAAATTACAATAATTCAAATCAACAAATCAACTCAAATTGTTTTGGCAGATCTCTAGCTCCATAGTAGACCCCTATATTACTGTTAAGATTCGTAATCCGATCCAAATTTCTAATCAACTGTGATTGGCTGATCATTCCTAGAGGGGTGGGGCTTAGCAACAAGACATTTCATTGTCACGCAACACCCAAAATCACAAATAAAGCATTAAAATATTAAATAGATTAACACAATAATGAATCATTGACATTTAATATAATTCTTGTACAGAATGACAGTGAAGTTCCTCAAATTAAATTACGATTAAGACAAAGTTGTTGCGATGCAAAAATAGTCCAAGTTGATTTAATGAAATGTTAAATGCGTCTTCTTAAAACGGATGTTATGTGGTAATAATAAGAGAACATCCAGACACACTTCACAAAAATCGGGTAATGATTCGAGAAAGTTCACTTTGGCATTAGATGTACACAACTCAAACGCTCATTATTACTATTACTGAAGATATTTTGCTATATTGCATTATTAATCACAACTTATGTACACATTTACAAAAGTTTAATTATTTTCAAATCACATTTTTAAAAACTGAGCTAAAACTCTCAATTCAACAGGTTTGAAACAGGCAGGATCGTATCGGCAGCATATCCGCAGAACAAACAAACATTCACTCTTCCTCACTCAAACATTTGCTTCACATCGATTAAAACAAAATATACGTTTGAGCCAATGCCCGAATCCAAAGTGGAGACCACCCGAAGTTCCAGCCCACCGACCGCCACAACAGCGTCAGCCGTTCAAACTTCAGGCTCTGGCCGCAACATATCGATAAAACAAAGGAATTAAAAGAAAATGGCTCTGAAACAGGAACTATTAGGTAACATCTGAGGCATAATATCTAGTGTTTCACCAGTATTTCTGTCGGGATTAACAGACAAGCACTTTTACCTGAGTAAGAGATCAGAACAAGCTATACAAAGCTTTTAGAAGACTAAAGCACGTACATTTAACAAACAATTACAACCATGTTACTTCACTATGGTGTAGGTAGTGCAGCGGCGAGTGTACGGACATGAACACATGGCTATCGAAGATTCGAATCAGGCCCTGTTCACTCCTCCAGAATCTGATGGAGCACCTCGAGGAGGTTCTTCAACCCGTAGATGTAGCCGTGATCAGAAACGTCACTCGGGAAGACATGTGCAAAGTCGATCATCTTTACCTCAACGTCCTGTCCATCTTGGCTCCTGGTCTCTTTCGGGTTCTCTTCCAGTCTGGCCAGGCTGCAGTTTCCGTTGGGCTGCTGCGAGGAGCTCCACAGACCGTTGTCCTGGTTGGTTTTGTTGTGGCTCTTGACGCAGCTCCTCGTGTGCATGGAATACACGGTTTGGTGGATGTTGTTGTTCTGTTCGCAGGCCCCCGGAGTCGTTGTGGGCTCTTGAAGGGTTTGAGATGCTGCACTGGAAGCGCAGATGCCCTCGTAGACGAAGAGGAGAGAGCTGGCGTAGAAATGGAAGCGACTCTGGCCTTCGAACCACTGGAGAATCTTCTGGACTTTGAGGATGCTGGCAGTGATGGCATCTTTGCGAAGGATTTTACCGTTGTAGAAGAACTTGGACAAACCTGCAGAGTGGAGATGTCTATAATGCATCATTAACATTTAAAACAAAACAAACAAACAAACAAACAAAATAAATACCACCTCCTTGGACTTTTGTCCATTTGAATTCAAAAAGTTGCCTCTAATTTGCTAATCGTTATCATAAAATTACTTAATTAATAATCAAACTTTTAATTTACAATAAAAAGATTCTGTTGGTATAAATTTGGCTCAGTGTGACAGTCGTGGTGCTAAATAATACTTCAAATAATTCAAATATTAAACATTACACTTGTAAATATGTATTCAAATAACTCGGCAACGCTTAGAAAAATAAGTATTTTAAACAAGTAATAGTTAAGCATAATATTATGCCTTTAATGATCATATGCAGCCAGTAAGAATGACGCTTGATCTTACCATCCTTGATCGTGTCCTTCACGAGTCCTCGTCCATAATGCTGGTCATAGGTGTCAAAACTGTCCGATCCAACTTTATACACCTACCAGAGAGAAACAGAGATGTTCGAGCAAGATCTTACAGAGGAGTAGCTCTCCCTCTGCTGGAGGTAGTGCATCATTGCATGAACTTCTGGAAAGGTCCATCACTGAACCAGTGAAATACTGCAGTGAGGAGCACAGAGCTTCACCTGGGGCTCTCTACATCCATCTGCCTGGAAGAGCACTGAGCCTTTGGGATGGACACGGACCCGTCTGCTCTGCTACCCATCAATTATTAACCAAAACTGGATTCTCAAAATAACTTGTTTGTAACCAGTCCATTATTACCTCAGATGCTCTGTAAACGTAGAGGAACAACAAAAATTAACCGAACCAAGCTCTCCAAGACACTGTACCGAATACGATTTTAGCGTACCGTTACACCCCTAATATATATACGTAGAGGAACAACAAACAAGGCAAATTTATTTATAAATTTATTTATTTATATATATATATAAATAAAAAGCAGTTTTTAAACATTCAGCTTTTAGCATTTGGTTTTAAACTTTTTCTAATGAAATAAAAACTGGCGTCTTGTTAAAAAAGGAACAAACATTGTGAATTATGGATATACTTTCAGTATTAGACTTCAGAAATGAAGCTCGACTGGTTTGAATTACCGTATTTTTCGGCTCATAAGACGCACCCAATTTTAAAAGGGGAAGATCTAGAAAAAAAGATTCTGAACCAAATACTTTTGTAAAAGTTAACAGCCAAACATGTAACATGAACAGACAGTAAACAGTAAAAGTAACAAAAAAAGGCTGTAATGTTTTTCTTTGCCCCCACTCATCTTTCTAAAGTCCACCATTCGTTATCACCATCACTGTTCCAGTGCAACATTGCCCACACATTAGTAATACCGTAATAGCCAGTAACATTGTCACTACATTACTAATAATAGCTAGTAACATTGTCACTACAGTACTAATAATAGCCAGTAACATTGTCACTACATTACTAATAATAGCTAGTAACATTGTCACCACATTACTAATAATAGCCAGTAACATTGTCACTGCATTACTAATATAAGCTAGTAACATTGTCACTACATTACTAATAATAGCCAGTAACATTGTCACTACATTACTAATAATAGCCAGTAACATTGTCACTACATTACTAATAATAGCCAGTAACATTGTCACTACATTACTAATATTAGCCAGTAACATTGTCACTACATTACTAATAATAGCTAGTAAGATTGTTACTACATTACTAATAATAGCTAGTAACATTGTCACTACATTACTAATAATAGCCAGTAACATTGTCACTACATTACTAATAATAGCCAGTAACATTGTCACTACATTACTAATAATAGCTAGTAACATTGTCACTACATTACTAATAATAGCCAGTAACATTGTCACTACATTACTAATAATAGCCAGTAACATTGTCACCACATTACTAATAATGGCTAGTAACATTGTCACTACATTACTAATAATAGCTAGTAACATTGTCACTACATTACTAATAATAGCCAGTAACATTGTCACTACTTTACTAATAATAGCTAGTAACATTGTCACTACATTACTAATAATAGCTAGTAACATTATCACTACATTACTAATAATAGCTAGTAACATTATCACTACATTACTAATAATAGCTAGTAACATTGTCACTACATTACTAATAATAGCTAATAACATTATCACTACATTACTAATAATAGCTAGTAACATTGTCACTACATTACTAATAATAGCCAGTAACATTGTCACTGCATTAGTAATAATAGCCAGTAACATTGTCACTGCATTACTAATAATAGCTAGTAACATTGTCACTGCATAACTAATAATAGCTAGTAACATTGTCACTACATTACTAATAATAGCTAGTAACATTGTCACTACATTACTAATAATAGCTAGTAACATTGTCACTACATTACTAATAATAGCCAGTAACGTTGTCGCTACATTACTAATAATAGCCAGTAACATTGTCACTACATTACTAATAATAGCCAGAAACATTGTCACTACATTTACTAATAATAGCTAGTAACATTGTCACTACATTACTAATAATAGCTGGTAACATTGTCACTACATTACTAATAATAGCTAGTAACATTGTCACTACATTACTAATAATAGCTAGTAACATTGTCACCACATTACTAATAATAGCTAGTAACATTGTCGCTACATTACTAATAATAGCTAGTAACATTGTCGCTACATTACTAATAATAGCCAGTAACATTGTCACTACATTACTAATAATAGCTAGTAACATTGTCACTACGTTACTAATAATAGCTAGTAACATTGTCACTACATTACTAATAATAGCTAGTAACATTGTCACTACATTACTAATAATAGCTGGTAACGTTGTCACTACATTACTAATAATAGCCAGTAACATTGTCACTACATTACTAATAATAGCCAGTAACATTGTCACCACATTACTAATACTAGCCAGTAACATTGTCACCACATTACTAATAATAGCCAGTAACATTGTCACTATATTACTAATAATAGCCAGTAACATTGTCACTACATTACTAATAATAGCTAGTAACATTGTCACTACATTACTAATAATAGCTAGTACCATTGTCACTACATTACTAATAATAGCTAGTAACATTGTCACCACATTACTAATAATAGCTAGTAACATTGTCACCACATTACTAATTACAGCTAGTAACATTGTCACTACATTACTAATAATAGCTAGTAACATTGTCATCACATTACTAATAATAGCCAGTAACATTGTCACCACATTACTAATAATAGCTAGTAACATTGTCACCACATTACTAATAATAGCTAGTAACATTGTCACTACATTACTAATAATAGCTAGTAACATTGTCACCACATTGCTAATAATAGCCAGTAACATTGTCACTACATTACTAATAATAGC